>JZKD02S0573138.1:9621-36390 GCA_000966675.3 Picea glauca | reverse complement strand
TGATACAAAGATTTAGATGGATCATGTTTGTAGTGAAATAGGTCTTACTTGATTTTTGATTATCAACCAAAACATAGATAATTTTGACATAGATTACAAATTTAGATTGCATTCTGCCCATATCTCTAAGTTTTTCTTAAATTCTCTAGTGATAGAGTCATGGCTCTTGTACTTTTTACAATGACACTTTTAGGGTTTCTGGATCCCTAGATGTCAATATCAAGTGTATTCTCCAAGACAATATCTAGATTCATACATCCAATATTGTTTTTCTATATTTTCCACAACTAATGTTGCCTTAGATGTTTTAGTAGAAACTAATTATGATTAGGAAATGTAATAATTGTTTCACTCACCCAAAATTAGAAAATAAATTTCCAACAAATGAGTTATATCTACCTCCTTTATTTGATTGATGGTTTTCAACTTAGATTGAGCATGTCTACAAATAAGGATGTTCTTTCACTTACATCTTTCCAATTGGTCCAAAAATGTTAAGTGATGACAAATGATTCTCCTTATTAGAAATTATATTGGTATTCTGATGAAGCACTACCTAATGTGGTCATTCCCTCCTCCTTCTTGATTGCTTCATTCTTCTTCTTCTCACTTCCCTTGTTCTTTTCCTGGTATTTCATTTTTTAATATACCTTCTTTCCTTGGAAAGTTTTTTGGAAGCCCCAAGTTTTCAATGAATTGAAGGATGGTGGTTTTGTTATTGCATTATACTCATGCCAAGGAATATGGGAAAGAAAAAAAAAAAATTGGTCTCATCACATTTTTTTGTATACAGGTGGGCTTGCAAATTTTGACTCTCGAATTGTCTCAAAAAAATTTAGTGGTGACCAATTCCTCTCCTTATTCAAAAATATCTTTATCTTTTGATCGAGCACTCCCTTGTGTGGTCATTCCATCTTCTTTGTTTCTCTCTTTTTTCTTCCTCTTGTCATTTACCTAGGGGTAAAATCATGAAGGTGGGTTACACTTTTGTGAGAATAGGATCTCCAAAATTCCTAGCGGCCTTTTTCTGGCCGAAAGACATTTTTTTTGGCCGAAATTTTTTTCAGTCGAAAGTTTAGATGTTAAATCGAACGACACCCTAATGGTTCCATTGACAGTCGTATACAAGATTTTACAAAAGGATTTTTTCATCCGGCGTAAAATTTTCAGCCAAAATTTGTTTCGACGAAAAGAATCTTTCAGCCAAAAGATTTTTTTTCCCGAAAAATTTGTTATATATCCCCTGCCTCTCGACCTTTTGATTTTTTTCCAAACTGTTGAGTCTGAGAGTGGGTGGGGTAAATTTTTTTTAGTGGTGGTTTTTGTTGTTGGTGGTGTTCCTTGTTGTTGGTAGCATTGGTTGGAGAGAGCTCCAGCTACAGGTAATTCTAAACCTTCTTTTGGTATATTTTTTTATGTTAATTTTTAGTATTTAAGTTATATTTTTTAACATGGAAAGGCCCAAATTTGGTCCTGTCCATGTACATGCAAAAACCTAATTTCGGACCTGTCCATGTACATGGATAGGGTCGAAATCAGGTCTGTCGATGTACATGGACAGGGCTAAATGTGGTCGTTTCCATGTACATGGACATGCCCAATTTCAGGCCAGTCCATGTACATGAACAAAGAATCATAATAATAATAATTAAGGTAGGAATGCATTAATCATAATATTCATTAGTAAATGGTTTTGATAATGAAATATGATTATGAAATCTATATTAATTAATTATTTCATTAATTAATGAAACTAGATGGTAGGAAGAATTATAATATTTACTACTATTAAGGTAGGAATCAGGCCGGTCCATGTACATGAATAGGGCCAAAATCGGGCATGTCGATGTACATGGACATGTCAGATCTAATGAATGGAGATTTGTATGCATGTGTTGGGTTTATGTGCTAAGTTATTGTACCTAGAGTAAACACTTTGTTTTTCCCTGATAATTGTGTTCAATATCCAACATGTAAAAAATAATTGTATCTCTTCTAAACAACTCTATTTTTCAGAATTCATAGAAATTAAAAATATGTATGTAATTCTAAACCTTCATTCATTATATTTTTTTATGTTAATTTTTATTATTTAAGTTATATTTTTTACATGTCGAATTCGGGCATGTCCATGTACATGTACATGGTCAAATTTGAGCATGTCCATGTACATGGACATGTTGGATAATCAATGGAGATGTGTACGCATATGTTGGGTTTATGTGATAATTTATCGTACCTAGAGTAAACACTTTTTTTCCCCTGATAATTGTGTTAAATATCCAACATGTAAAATATAATTGTATCTCTGCTAAACACCTCTATTTTTCAGAATTCACAGAAATTAAAAATATGTATCTCTACTGTTGCATGTTCACCACGTTTGCAATGGATGTTTATTTGTGCCTGAGGAAATATTATGTTTGTTGCACATTTGAAGATCTTGTTTTCACATATGTTCCATGTCCCAAATCCATATCTGTCTATGATCAGTCCTTTCACTGAGTTTCCTACACACAAGAAATGTCTTTGTTTGTGTCCTAAGGGGTATCTCTGTTTTATGGCAAGTCACCTCCAAGAAATGTTTTTGTTTGTTTCCCAAGGGGTATCTTCGTTTCCTATAGAAGTCTCAGATGTCTCTGTTTTTGTTTCGCTGCACAATACTATGGCACTTGCGTTCCTTTGTTGACGTCTTGTGTTTCTAAGATTCTAAAACTAAGATAGGGGTGAAGACGATGAAGAAATTATTTGAGGAAATATTAAGTAGAATAAAAGTGATCTCTAATTATCTCCTAATATTTTCCATTTTTCATTGGACCTCCTAGTGATCTGATGGCGTCCACTCGGGCACCTACCTCAGCAGGTCCTATGCCTGACCTCCCGGTCTTAAGGATCGTTCAATTCCTCCCTTGAGATGGAGTGGATCCTCTAATTCCCACTGGAATCTCCTTCCAAATTGACCCACAGGTCTTTTCGGCACTTTACATTCTTTAGGCCGGTCATTGTTCTCTTCGACGACAGAAGAATAGAAAATCAGGTTTCGGGGTTTTCAACCTCCCGATGTCTCGACCCTTTAGTTCTCGATTTCCCGATCTCCAATATCCCGAGGTGCTCCTTTGTTGCCTTAGCCTCCGGGCTCTGTGTTCAGTCCATGCAACCTCCTCTTATATGACCGCAGTCATATTCCCTATCGGGATTTAGAGTTTCGAGTGTTGAAGTGTATTAAATATCTCGCCCACGGAATCCTCGATCTTCCGACTCCCAGATTCTCAATATGACATCACCCGGACGCCCTTCCACCGTAACCAAAATCAACGACGGTGAATAGTCGATGAGATCAATGGCTCCAGATCTCCCTCAGGGTTTTGCGACTTCAATTGCCGAAATGCTTTGGCCTTCGATTTCCCTGATTTCACGAATGTCGATTTCCTGATCACTTCAATCTCGACCACGCATTCTCAAGGATGGACGGTTCTCGTATGCTTCAGAGTTTTCATCCTGAAAATTCCCGATTCCCTTGTTTCGATGAGACGACGTCATTTGGGCCCCACACAGAGCTCTCCTCTTGTCTTTCTATGGGATGAACCCAGTATTCCTCTGTGAAAAATAGTGCTCCTATTCAATTCCTATTCAAACACTCCACGACATATACTCCCTATGCTTCTCTTCGAAGAGCTTGAAAGCCTTGTCCTTCCTGAGCTTCACATGATTCTGAGTCTTCAAGAAGACCCTTGTGCGCACTCCTTGTGGAAATCCTTAAAAACTTCCAAGTTTTGAGTTCTTTCGACTCTACGCACACCTGCAGTAGCAGTCTCACACACCTTACTCGGGTTCGCAACCCTGAGACTTCGCTTCGGCCTATGCACTCCTTGCACGACTCTTGTGCCCAACTACACTTCTACATATTTAGAACAAAAGTTAATCTATCTGAACCCTCCGTCAACGCACTCCTTGCGGACAACTTCAACTGCACTCCTTGCAGGAACTCTAGCTCAAATAGAGAAACAATTGAAACTAATTCTCTCTACCCTTTAGACTTCAACTTAGAACATGAAATCATCTACATAACATATCAAAGCAAGTGTATAACATGAAGAAAACATTCATGAGCCTATCAATCAACACACATACACAGAGAACAACACAATGCCATGAATTTGAATCAACTTCTTCTATTAATCCAAATAACTGTACATGGGTGTTCTTACGCAGCTCTCTGCATGCTCTTTCTCTTCTTCTTGCTCAATAATAATACAAATTCACAATGAGGGTGTCTATATCCCATTTCTCTCTTTCTTTCTAAAACTGTCTAATCTAATATTAAATTCTATCTACTTATTTCATCTCACATAAATGCCTCCATTTACTTCAGACGAGAGTGGGACGCTCAAGGTCTGATTACAATATAAAAGTACACCTCTCTTTAATATCACATTTAAGGTTGGCGCATTATCTTCGAGACAATTTAAAAACTTGTGTTGGTTTTGTATAGTTGTTCACCTGCATTCCGCGCTAGCTCTCTTGCTGTGAGAGATGCTCCTGCATCATACTCCCTCGCTTGAAAATTTCCATGGGCTCCTTTCCATGAGCTCTTGCACGCTCTTTCCATGCTTTTGTATCTTCGCTTATATCTCCCAGCTGGAATCTTCCACTGGATGGTTCTTCCATTTGACCAAATACTCAAAGTATTCTTTCCTTCTGGTCTTCTTACCCACTCGTTTATCCAGTATCCGCTCCATCTGTGGCTTATCTGCAACTGGCATTTTCTTTGTCCACTAGATCATTGGATGCTCATTTTCTGCTTCTATGGCCTCAGGTTTATATGGGTATAAATCTGAGACATTGAATATCGGAGAAATTCCGATCCCATCAGGTAATTCAATCTCATAAGCATTTTCTCCAATTTTCTTCAAGACCTTGCAGGGTCTGATTTTCTTCATCTTCAATTTATTATACGTTCCTCTCAGGAACCTTTCCTTTCTCAAATGTGTAAGAACCAAATCACCAACCTCGAACTGAAGTTGTCTTCTATGCTGATCAACTCTGTGCTTATACTCCTGGCTTGAATTCTGCAACCGCTCCTTCACCTGGCTGTGAAGTTCCTTCATCGCCTCAGTGAATTCTTCTACACTAGCTCTCCTAGTCACAGTCTGTTTTGAATCCCTCAATTCATAAATTCCCCTCAGCTGTATTCCATAAACAACCTGAAATGGACTCTGGCCTATGCTCAGATTCACTGATTCATTGTACGCAAATTCCGCCTGCGGCAATATACTGTCCCAACTGCTATGGTGCTCTGTCACTAAGCTTCTCAACAAGTCTCCCAGACTTCTGTTCACCACTTATGTCTGCCCATCCATCTCAGGATGATAAGATGAACTAAATGCCAAGTTAGTTCCTATATTCTTCCATAAGTTCCTCCAAAAATTCCCTATGAACTTAGTGTCTCGATCTGAAACTATACTTCTAGGTAAGCCGTGAAGTTGAATGACCTCTTTGAAAAACAAGCTTGCAATATGAGTTGCATCACTGGTTTTCTGACATGGGATAAAATGTGTCATATTGGAAAATATATCCACCACCACAAAGATTGAGTCAAATCCTCTTTGTGTCCTTGGCAACCCCAATATGAAATCCATGCTGATTTCATCCCACAGCCTTTCTGGTATGGGCAATGGTTGATAGAATCCTGCATTATGTTTTCTTCCCTTCGAATGCTGGCAAATCCTACATCTGTACACAAATATCTTAACCTCTGATCGCATCCCTAGCCAAAATTATGACTCGCTCATCTTTTCAAATGTTTTGTCATGACCGAAGTGTCCGGCCAATCCTCCACTGTGTTTCTCCTTCAACAGATTATCCCTCATGGAGCAATTTGGAATACACAGCTGATTGCATTTAAATAACAATCCTTCCTGGATCATGTATTCTATCCACGGGATTCTGTCTCTGAGAAATGGATTCCCAGTTGCTTCATATGCTTCCTTGAAGTCTGGATCATCTACGTACATGTCTCTGAGATCATCAAAACCCAATTTTTTGACTTTGAATTCTTGCAACAGCAAACACTTCCTGCTCAAAGCATCAACAAATTTGTTAGAAGTACCAAAAATATGTTTAATCACAAATGTAAAATTATGCATGTATTCAACCCACTTAACATGCCTCTGATTCAACTTCTCCTGTTGAGTCACAAACTGTAATGCATGGTTATCACTGTATAGAATAAATTCCTTCGGAATCAACTAATGCCTCCACTTTTTCAATGCCTGTATGATGGCATAAAACTCCTTATAATATGTGGAATACTTCACCTTCGCTTCATTCAACTTCTCGCTGAAATATGCAATCAGCCTGTCTTCTTGACTCAAGACCGCCCCGATTGCAAAACCGCTTGCATCACATTTCACCTGAAATGTCTTTTGAAAATCAGGCAACACCAAAATTGGTTGTTCCATAATTTTCCTCTTCAACAGATTAAAACTCTTCTCAGCCTCTTCTATCCAGTGAAAAGATTTATGTCATTTCTTCACTGTATCCATCATCGCTGCGCTAATTCCACTGAAATTCCCAATGAACTTTCGGTAGAAACTATCCAACCCGTGAAAACTTCTCACCTCAAATATGTTTTTCGGTGATGGCCAATTCTTGATCACTTCCACCTTATCTAGATCCATCCTCAATTTATCTACAGAAATAACGAAACCCAAATAGATGAGTTCTGTCTTCATGAAAGAGGATTTCTTCATGTTTATCAACAACTTCTCTTGCTGTAATCTTTTCATCACAATAGTCAAGTGTTTCAGATATTCTGTCTTCATTTTACTGAAAATCAGTATGTCATCTAGATACATGATGACAAACTTCCCAATGAACTCCCTCAGGACTTTGTTCATCAACCTCATAAAGGTACTTGGAGAATTTGTTAAGACAAATGGAATAACAAGCCATTCATACAACCCTTCGTTGGTTTTGAAGGTTGTTTTCCATTCATCACCTTCCCTCATACGAATCTGGTGATATCCACTTTTCAGATCAATCTTCAAAAAATAATTTGCTCCACTTAAATAGTCAATCAAATCATCCATCCTTGGTAATGGAAATATATACCTGATGGTTATCTTATTAATGGCTCTTGAATCAGTACACATTCTCCAGCCTCTATCTTTCTTTGGACTGAGTACTGTCGGAACAACACACAGGCTCAAACTTTCCCTGACTAATCCTTTGTCCAACAAATCTTGGACTTGTCTCTTAACCTCTTCATTCTCTTGCGGCGTCAATCGATACGCGGCTTTGTTTGGAAAACTAGCTTCCAGTATGAGATCAATATGGTGGCTCACACTTCTGATCGGTGGCAACGAACGAGGTAGTTCATCCACTACTATGTCAACGAACTCTTCCAGTAGTTCCTGAACCTCCTCTGGTAAATCATTTACCCTTGTGCTAGCCAAAAAAATCCTCGGTTTCCTGACCACATGATGCAGGAGCATCACCCACATCAAGCAAGCCAACGCGAGAGCAGAAGACAACTGGATAGCGCCAGCACAAATTTTGAACCCTTGATATTATTGCGCCAACCATTAATGTGTAGAGTTAATGAAGCGCACTTTGTATATTTTAATGGACCTTGAGAGGATAGCTCACATCCTTAAGTAGATGAGGCATTTAATAGATTTAATGTAAAGTAGATAAGAATTTAATTCTAGATTTGATAGTTTTAGAGCTCGAGAGGGAAACAGGATATAGACACCCTCCTTTGTGAATTGTATTATCATCAAGCATTCTGAAGAGAAGAGCACGCAGAGAAGCGTATGAAGAACTTCCATGTACAGACATTGAATGAATAGAAAAATCTTTGATTCAATTCCATGGTTATGTTACTCTCTGTGTATCATTGATATTATGCTCATGTATGTTTGCTTCTTGCCATACATTTGCTTATATATGTTGTGTATGTGATTTCATGGTTAAATTGAAGTCTGTAAGAACAAGGATTTAGTTTCAATTGTTTCTCTAAGTGAGCCAGATAATTCCTGCAAGGAGTGCAGTTGAATTTGTCCGCAAGGAGTGCGTGACTGCAGGGTTCAATTAGAGGAAACTTTTGTTCTAAATTCTCAGAAGTGCAGGTTTGGCACCGGAGCCGTGCAAGGTGTGCGTAGGCTAGAAGAAGTCTCAGAGTTGCGATTCTGATCAAAGGAAGTGAAAGACTACTACTGCATGTGAGCGCAGAGTCGTGAAGACTTCAACACTTAGGCGTTGTTGAAGATTTTCCGCAAGGAATGCGTGCAAGAGCTTCTTCCTGAGGGAATTGAAGCCGGGGAAGCTCAGAAGAGATAGGTCTTTGAAGTTATCAAAGGACAACAGAGAAAAGTTGTGCGTGAGAAGATTGCAAAGAATAGATGCAGATTGACGGACAAGTCTCGTGGAGAGACACTTCTGGTTCGGGGATTGCGTAAGGAGGAAAGTGGACGTGAAGTCTACAGTGCAGGCGGAATAAGTTCAAAGTCCGGGAGAGCAGGGGCATAGATCGGAATCACGAGGAGCGTGAATCTATTCATGGATTGGACATATCGGTGCTTCGTGTGGAAGCAATTGAAAACTTGGTCGTAGAGATCGCGAGGAGCGAAGTTCCGAGAAATTTCATAAATCGCAGGGACCTCGAGAGTGGGGACATGGCAGGTAATCTTGGGACATCAAGTCTTGGGAGTTGAAAGGCTAAGAGATTGGTCTCGCAAGTGGCGAGGACGCGAAAGAGAGAGATCGCGAGATCGGCATCTCGGCGTGTCACATATCGGCGGTTGGAACCGTATGAGTTGATCGTCGCGAATCGCGAAGTCGCGATATAGTGAAGTTCCGATAGCAGAGTAAGGCAAGTCAGCGATTGACCGACATCTCGGGTCTCGGAGATCCGAGAGTCCAGGATTAAAATTCGAACTTGCGAAGGTGCGAAGTTTCGATCCTCCTAGTGCAGAGAGGGGGATCGAGTAAGGGAGAATCTGTGGGTAGATCTTCCGATAGGAGGACAGAAGAGTATTGTACTCTTTGGGCCGAGAGAAGAGAAGGTCCTGGTGTAGGCGACCGTGCTACGAGGGGTGCAGGTTGCGTCAGTTGTGGAATCAGAGTGAGGACTTCTTTGCTTTCTATAGCAGAGAAGATGATACATCATGTCGCCCAGAAGAGAAAGACAATCACCAGACCCAGAAGACAGGGAGGTGAGAAGAAGAGGTAGACCAGTAGGAAATCTAGAAATCGAGCGACAGATGAGAGATCTTCGAGCAAGGCTTGAGGAGATGGAGATAGTGAAAAGACGCAGAGTTGGCGTAGGGGATCTTAGCGATTCTGAAGTCAAAGAAGAAACTGGACATGAATAACAGGTCACAGCAGAAGTTGCATCAACCGAGTGGTTGATCAAAGCCATCGCCAGAATAGGCGCGAAGGCGAAAATGGACAGTCCAATCTATGAAGGGAGTCTGGATGCAGAAGAGATGCTAGATTGGATAAGAGCTCTTGACACCTACTTCGACTATGAGGATATCGAAGAGGATAAGAAGGTCAAGCATGCAGTTACGCGCTTGAAGGGACATGCAGCATTATGGTGGGATGAGCTACAGGCCGATAGACATTCCAAAGGTAAACAGAAAATCAAAAGTTGGGACAGGATGATCGCGAAGATGAAAGCGAAATTCATCCCCAGAGATTACCAGATGACACTGTTCAGGCGAATGCAAAACCTGAAACAGAAGTTGATGACGGTGAAGGAGTACACCGAAGAATTCTACAAGCTCAATATCCGAGCAGGTCATCGGGAGAGCGATGATGAGAAGGTGGCAAGATATCTGAATGGTCTGAGATACGACATTCAGGATGAATTGAGCATGGTAACCATCCGAACAGTTGAAGATGATTACCAAATGGCTCTGAAAGCCGAAGAGAAGCTGAGCCAAAAGTAAGGATAGTAAGGGTGAGGTAGGAGTCAACCCAGAGGCAAGGCAGTTGCCCAGGAGAAATACCAGAAGCCCAAAGAGGAATGGAAGAAACCTCAGGGTAAGGTTGAAAGAGGCGGAACCTCACAGCAGAGGCAACCATATGTTGAACAAAGAGGACAACAGAATGATCAGCGAGAGGATTATGCTGATGCAAACACTCTTCCTCGTACTATAGGTCAAGGTAGAGGAAGAGGTGGAGTAATCACATGTTTTACATGTGGGAAGAATGGGCACAAGTCATTCGAGTGTCCAGAGAAAAAGAAAGATACAGGAGAAGCTCACATCACTGAAGCGTAGAGGCGTGATGTTGAGTCAGAAGATGTAGACAACGGAAGATCGATTGGAATGCATAAAGTCCTTTTGACACCTGAGAAAGAGGTGAAAAGCACAGTGCAAAGGACCAGACTGTTCAGAATAGCTTGCACAGCCAAAGACAAGAAATGCAAGGTTATCGTGGACATTGGTAGCACGGATAATCTCGTTTCATCCGAGATGGTGGAAAAATTAGAGCTGGAAACGACTGATCACCCGAGTCCATATAAAGTTTCGTGGCTACAGAAAGGACATCAGGTGAGTGTTAGCAAACAATGCTTGGTTGAGTTCAAAATAGGGGGATATAATGATAATATTTTGTGTGATGTTATTCCCATGGATGTATGTCATTTGTTACTGGGAAGACCGTGGCAATATGACAGAAATGTGATTCATGATGGGAGAATGAACACATATACTCTGGAGAAGAATGGGAGAACCCATAAGTTGCTTCCGATAAAGGATAAAGAGGTGAAGCTGGAAGTAAGAAATACAATACTTCTCATGAGTGGGAAGGAGCTTCTCACAGAGATGGAGAAAAGGGAAGATCCACAGTTCTTTGTTGTCAGAAAACCGAGAATCGTTCTGACTAGCACAAGAGTGGACGACTTGCCAAATGAGATTCAGGAACTGCTGGAAGATTTTACTGATATCATCGTGGATGAATTACCTCATTCGTTGCCACCGATGAGGAGTGTAATTCACCACATAGACCTCATACCAGGGGCTAGTTTACCAAATAAGGCTGCATACAGATTGACTCCATAGGAGAATGAGGAAGTCAAAAGGAAAGTGCAGAATTTATTGGACAAAGGATTGGTCAGAGAGAGCCTGAGTCTGTGTGTTGTTCCAACAGTTCTCAGTCTGAAGAAGGATGGAGGCTGGAGAATGTGTACAGACTCCAGAGCGATCAACAAAATCACCCTTAGGTACATATTTCCACTGCTGAGAATGGCTGATCTGATGGATTGCCTGAGTGGGGAAAATTTATTTTCAAAGATTGATCTCAAGAGAGAGTATCATCAGATTCGCATGAGGGAAGGTGATGAGTGGAAGACAACGTTCAAGACAAACAAAGGTTTGTACGAATGGTTGGTCATGCCGTTTGGTTTGAAAAACACGCCAAGCACATTCATGAGGCTGATGAATGAAGTCCTGAGGGAGTTCATCGACAAATTTGTGGTTGTATATCTAGATGATATACTGATTTTCAGTAACACAAAGGCTGAACATCTGAAGCATTTGGCCATAGTGATGAGAAATCTACAACAGGATAAGTTGTTGATCAATATGAAGAAGTCCTCATTTATGAAGACATAGCTCATTTATTTGGGTTTTGTTATTTCAGCGAATGAATTGAAGATGGATCCGGAAAAGGTGGACATGATCAAGAATTGGCCATCACCAAGAAATATTTTTGAGGTGAGAAGCTTCCATGGTTTAGCTAGTTTCAACCAGAAGTTCATCAGGAATTTTAGTGGAATTAGCGCAGCGATGATGGACATGGCGAAGAAGCGGTATACAAATTTTCATTGGACAGCAGAGGCTGAAAAAAGCTTCAATCTGTTGAAGTGGAAGATCACAGAGCAACCAATGTTAGTGTTGCCAGACTTTCAGAAGACATTTCAGGTGAAATGTGATGCAAGCGGATATGCCATAGGAGAGGTCTTGAGTCAGGATGATAGGCCAGTTGCATATTTCAGCGAGAAGTTGGATGAAGGCGAAGCTGAAATACTCCATGTATGATAAAGAATTTTATGCTATCATACAGGCACTGAATAAATGGAGGCATTACTTGATCCCAAAGGAATTTATACTGTATAGTGTTAATCATGCATTGCAGTTTGTGAGTCAACAGGATAAGTTGAATCAGAAACATGCAAAATGGGTTGAGTATATCCAGAATTTCACGTTTATGATTAAACACATTTCGGGTACTGCTAACAAAGTGGTTGATGCTTTGAGCAGGAAATGTTTGTTGCTGCAGGAGTTTCGGGTCAAAACCTTGGGTTTTGAAAAACTCAAGGACATGTATGCAGGTGATGCAGATTTTGCAGAAGCATATGAAGTAGCTGAGAATCCATTTCTCAGAGATCGGAGTCCTTGGATAGATTACATGATCCAGGAGGGATTGTTGTTTCGAGGCAATCAACTGTGTATTCCAGATTTCTCCATGAGGGAGAATCTGCTAAAGGAAAAGAACAGTGGGGGCTTAGCAGGTCACTTTGGTCATGACAAAACATTCGCGAAATTGAGCGAATCGTATTTTTGGTCAGGGATTCGTGCATATGTCAAATGATTTGTTGACAGATGCAGGATTTGTCAACATTCGAAGGGCTGGAAGCAGAATGCATGTCTTTATCAGCCATTACCCATACCAGAGAGGCCATGGGAGGAAATTAGCATGGATTTTGTATTGGGTTTGCCGAGGACACAAAGAGGTGTTGATTCGATCTTTGTGGTGGTGGACAAGTTTTCAAAGATGGCACACTTCATTCCATGCCAGAAGACCAGCGATGCGACACACATCGCAAACTTGTTTTTCAAGGAGATCGTTAGACTTCATGGATTGCCGAGAAGCATAGTCTCGGACAGGGATACCAAATTCATAGGTCATTTTTGGAGGATGCTATGGAATATGCTAGGAAATAATCTGGTGTTTAGTTCAGCTTACCATCCGCAGACAGACGGATAGACCAAGGCGGTTGATAGAAGTCTGGGAGATTTATTGAGGAGGCTGGTGATGGAGCACCATAGCAGTTGGGATAATGTGTTTCCACAGGCAAGGTTTGCGTATAATGATTCAGTGAATCGGAGTACAGGAAAAAGTCCGTTTGAGATTGTATACGACAGGAAACCGAGAGGAGTTTCTGAATTGCGAGATTCAGAACAGACTGCGACTAGCAGTGCTAGTGCAGAAGAATTCGCTGAGGCGATGCGGGAACTTCACAGTAAGGTGAAGCAGCGACTAATAGGTTCAAATCAAGAGTATAAGTGCAGAGCATATCAACATCAGAGGCAACTTCAGTTTGAATTTTGGAATCTTGTTCTGGCACACTTGAGGAAAGAGAGGTTCCCAAGGGGAACATACAACAAGCTCAAAATGAAGAAAATCGGGCCATGCAAGGTCCTAAAGAAGTTCGGGGAGAACGCAGATGAAATTGAGTTTCCAGATGGCATCGAGATATCTTCGATATTTAATGTTTCAGATTTATACCCATACAAAGTTGGAGGAGCAGAGACTGGAACTGAGGAACCAGTGGTCCAGTGGCAGAAGCAGATGCTAGTTGCAGAGAAGCTGCAGATGGAGTACATAATGGACAAGAGAGTGGGTAAAAAGACCAGGCGTAAACAGTATTTTGAGTACCTGGTCAAATGGAAGAATCACCCAGTGGAGGATGCCAGCTGGGATACTGAAGCGATGATACAGAAGCATGGACAGACCGTGCAGGAGCTCATCGACAGGAGCCCATGAAGTTTTTCAAGCCAAGGAGTATGATGCAGGAGTATCACCCACATCAAGCAAGCCAGTGCGAGAGCAGAAGACAGTTGGATAGTGCCAACACAAATTTTGAACCCTTGATATTATTGCACCAACCATTGATGTGTAGAGTTAATGAAGCGCACTTTGTATATTGTAATGGACCTTGAGCGGATATCTCACGTTCTTAAGTAGATGAGGCATTAAATAGATTTAATGTAAAGTAGATAAGAATTTAATTCTAGATTTGATAGTTTTAGAGCTCGAGAGGGAAACGGGATATAGACACCCTCCTTTGTGAATTGTATTATCATCAAGCATTCTGAAGAGAAGAGCATGCAGAGAAGCGTATGAAGAAATTCCATGTACAGACATTGAATTAATAGAAAAATCTTTGATTCAATTCCATGGTTATGTTACTCTCTATGTATCGTTGATATTATGCTCATGTATGTTTGCTTCTTGCCATACATTTGCTTATATATGTTGTGTATGTGATTTCATGGTTAAAGTGAAGTCTGTAAGAACAAGGAGTTAGTTTCAATTGTTTCTCTAAGTGAGCCAGAGAATTCCTGCAAGGAGTGCAGTTGAATTTGTCCACAAGGAGTGCGTGACTACAGGGTTCAATTAGAGGAAACTTTTGTTCTAAATTCTCAGAAGTGTAGGTTTGGCACCGGAGTCGTGCAAGGTGTGCGTAGGCTAGAAGAAGTCTCAGAGTTGTGATTCTGAGCAAAGGAAGTGAAAGACTGTTGCTGCAGGTGAGGGTAGAGTCGTGAAGACTTCAACACTTAGGCGTTGTTGAAGATTTACCGCAAGGAATGCGTGCAAGAGCTTCTTCCTGAGGGAACTGAAGCCGGGGAAGCTTAGAAGAGATAGGTCTTTGAAGTTGTCGAAGGACAGCGGAGAAAAGTTGTGCGTGAGCAGATTGCAAAGAATAGACGCAGATTGACGGACAAGTCTCGTGGAGAGACACTTCTGGTTCGAGGATTGTGTAAGGAGTAAAGTGGACATGAAGTCTATAGTGCAGGCGAAAGAAGCTCGAAGTCCGGGAGAGCAGGGGCATCAATCGGAATCACGAGGAGCATGAATCTATTCGTGGATTGGACATATCGGTGCTTCGCATGGAAGCAATTGAAAACTTGGCCGTAGAGATTGCGAGGAGCGAAGTTCCGAGAAATTTCGTAGATCGCGGGGACCTCGAGAGTGGGGACGTGGCAGGTAATCTCAGGACATCGGGTCTCGGGAGTTGAAGGGCTAAGAGATTGGTCTCGCAAGTGGCGAGGATGCGAAAGAGCGAGATCGCAAGATCAACATCTCGGCGTGTCGTGTATCGACAGTTGGAACCGTATGAGTTGATCGTCGCGAATCGCGAAGTCGCGATATACCGAAGTTCCGATAGAAGAGTAAGGGAAGTCAGTGATTGACCGACATATCAGGTCTCGGAGATTCGAGAGTCCAGGATTCAAATTTGAACTCGCGAAGGTGCGAAGTTCCGATCCTCCGAGTGCATAGAGGGGGATCGAGTAAGGGATAATCTGTGGGTAGATCTTCCGATAGGAAGATAGACGAGTATTGTACTCTTTGGGCCGAGAGAAGAGAAGGTCTTGGTGTAGGAGACCGTGCTACGAGGGGTGCGGGTTGCGTCACCACAAGGAACTGTGGATCCTCCTTATTCATAACCTCGGTAAGGAGTTCCTTCCCACTCATGAGAAGTATGGTGTTGCTTATTTCCGGCCTCACCTCCTTATCTTTAATTGGAAGCAACATGTGTGTCCTCCCATTTTTCTCTAGGGTGTATGTGTTCATCCTCCCATCATGAATCACATTCCTGTCATATTGCCATGGTCTACCCAGCAATAAATGAAAAACATCCATAGGAATAACATCACATAATATCTTATCATTATATCTCCCTATCTTAAATTCAACTAAGCATTGTTTGGTGACATTTACCCGATGTCCTTTTTGTAGCCACGAAACTTTATATGGACTTGGATGATCAGTCGTTTCCAGCTCTATCTTTTCTAGCATCTCGGTTGAAACGAGATTATATGTGCTACTGCTATCCACAATGACCTTGCATGCCCAACCCTTGGTATTGCAAGCAGTCCTGAAAATTCTAGTCCTTTGGACCGAACTTTCCACCTCTTTCTCTGGTGTCAAAAGGACTTTTCGCATCACCAGCGATCTTCCGCCTTCAGCATCTTCTGCCTCAACATCTCGCCTCTGTGCCTCGGCAATGTGAGTCTCTCCAACCTCTTTCTTTTTATCAGGACACTCATAAGACTTGTGCCCGTTCTTTCCACATGTGAAGCATGTGATTACTCCACCTCTTCCTCTTCCTCTACCTCTAGTACGAGGAAACCTATTATTATCAGTGTATCCTCCTCTCTGCTCAGTATGTTGTTCTCTTTGCTCTACGTATTTCCCTCGCTGTGAACTTCCACCTCTCTCTGTCCGAGTCTGAGGTTTCTTCCAGTTGTCCCTGGGATTTTGGGTTCTTTCCTGGGCAAATGATTTTCCCCTGGGCTGACTTCTACCTCTGCCCCTCTGACTCTGCTTTCGGCTCAGCTTCTCTTCAGCTTTCAGAGCCATCTGATAAGCATATTCTATCGTTCGGATGGTCACCATACTCATTTCATCCTGAATCTCATATCTCAGGCCATTCATATACTTGGCCACTTTTTCATCATTGCTTTCGTGATGACCTGCCCTAATATTCAACCTATAAAACTCTTCAATTTATTCCTTTACTATCATCAGCTTCTGTCTCAGGTTTTGCACCCTCCTGAAAAAAGAAATTTGATAGTCCCTGGGAATGAATTTAGCCTTCATCTTTGCAATCATCCTGTCCCAGCTCTTAATTTTCTACTTGCCTTGGCAACACCTGTCAACTTATAGTTCATCCCACCACAAGGATGCATGTCCTTTTAATCGTGTGATGGAATGCCTGAATTTCTTGTCCTCTTCGATATCTTCATAGTCAAAGTAGGTGTCCAGAGCTCTAATCCAATCTAGAAGATCTTCTACATCCATATTTCCCTCATAAATTGGAATGTCCATTTTCACCTTTGCACCCATTCTTGCAACATCTTTAAGTAAGCGCTCATTTGCTGCATCTTTTGCTGGGATTTCTTCTTCTCCATGTCCAGCATCATCTTCATTTTCAGACTCACTGATATTGCCTACATCAGTTGTGCGCCTTTCTCTTATCTCCATGTCCACAACTCTAGCGCGTAAGTTATGAAGATCTCTTTCTACTTCTGGATTCTGCACTTCTCTACCCCTTCCTCTAGGCGTTTCCCTTTCCTCATATGGATTGGGTGATTTTCTGTCTCTTCTCCTCGGTGGAATGGCCAATTCTTCCTTTCTTCTTGCTATAGAAAGCAAAGAAGCTTTTCTAAGCTCTGATGCCACTTGATGGTGTCCACCTGAGCACCTACCTCAGCAGGTCCTACGTCTGACCTCCTGGTCTTAAGGATCATTCAATTTCCTCCCTTGAGCCGGAGTGGATCCTTTGAATCCCACTGGAATCTCCTTCGAAATTGACCCATAGTTCTTTTCGACACTTTACAGTCTTTAGGTCGGTCACTGTTCTCTTCAACGATAGAAGAATAGAAAATTGGGTTTTGGGGTTTTCAACCTCTCGATGTCTCGACCCTTTGGTTCCCGATTTCTCAATCTCCAATATCCTGAGGCACTCCTTTGTTTCCTTAGCCTCTAGACTCTGCGTTCAGTCCATGCAACCTCCTCTTATATGACCGCAGTCATATTCCCTATCAGGATTCGGAGTTTCGAGTGTTGAAGTGTATTAAATCTCTCGCCGATGGAATCCCTGATCTTCCAACTCACAGATTCCCGATATGACGTCACCAGGACACCCTTCCACCATAACCAAAATCAATGACGGTGAACAGTCATTGAGATCAATAGCTCCAGATCTCCCTCAAGGTTTCGCAACTTCAATTGTCGAAATGATTTGGCCTTTGATTTCCCCGATTTCACGAATGTCGATTTCCCAATCACTTCGATCTCGGCCACGCGTCCTCAAGGATGGACGGTTCTCGTATGCTTCGGAGTTTTCACCCTGGTAATTCCTGATTCCCTTGTTTAGACGAGATGATGTTAGCTTGGCCCCACACGGAGCTCTCCTCTTGTTGAAAAATTGGACTTCGCGGTTTCGACTTGTGAGAGGATCCTGTCCTTAGGACCTCCGAAATGTCGATCCCCAACTCTCTTCATATTTTTGACATGCGTCCCAAGTGGACGATTCAGATTGAACCTCGGACTTCACCAATTTATAGAACCATAAACACTCCCTTATCTGAACTCCGATGACCACATCCCCGATCTAGACGACCACACGACACATGTCCCCCCTAAGATCCTACGACTATGATCCTTTCACCATTTCGGGGTTCAACAGGTCTCGGACTCTTTCTTTCTGAAGATCCAAAATGCCGATGGACTCTCGATCCCTGCCACATGTCCCACCAGATAGATGACTCTGAACTCATTGGGATTTTCACGATGGACTTCCCCGATGTCTTATCCATGGTTCTTTCGATTTCCCGAAACCTGATGCCTCGATATCCCGATGCCTCTCGGGGTTCTTACTCTGCTCACGAGGGTTAAACCCTGTGCAACTCATGTCAGATTGGACGGCTGATGGGTAACTGATCAATGATCCAACAGCTCACGACTCCTAGATCTTGGACTCCGAATGCGGCCGTAACCTCCTCGCTTCTTTGGAAAATCCAACGGCTGACGGGATTTCACTAATTCTCCCCACAATATACTGATCGTTGATCTCTTCCTCTTTGATGTTTTCTATGAGATGAACCCAGTATTCCTCTGTGAAAACTGGTCCTCCTACACGTAACTTTGCAGCACCTGTTAAAACACTCCACGGCACAGAATCCCTATGCTTCTCTTCAAAGAGCTTGAAAGCCTTGTCCTTCTTGAGCTTCACATGATTATGAGTCTTGAAGAAGACCCTTGCGCGCACTCCTTGCGACAATCCTTAAACACTTCCAAGTGTTGAGTTCTTTCGACTCTGCACACACCTGCAGTAGCAGTCTCCCACACCTTACTTAGGTTCACAACCCTGAGAATTTGCTTTGGCCTGCGCACTCCTTGCATGGATCCTGTGCCCAACTTCACTTCTAGGTATTTAGAACAAAAGTTAATCTATCTGAACCCTCCGTCAATGCACTCCTTGCAGTTGACTTCAACTACACTCCTTGTAGGAACTCTGGCTCAAATAGAGAAACAATTGAAACTAATTTTCTCTACCCTTTAGAATTCAACTTAGAACATGACATCATATACACAGCATATCAAAGCAAGTGTATAAAAGGAAGCAAACATTCATGAGCCTATCAATCAACACACATACGCAGAGAACAACACAACGCCATGAATTTGAATCAACTTATTCTATTAATCCAAATAACTGTACATGGGTGTTCTTACGCAGCTCTCTGCATGCTCTTGCTCTTCTTCCTGCTCAATAATAATACAAATGCATAATGAGGGTGTCTATATCCCGTTTCCCTCTTTCTTTCTAAAACTATCTAATCTAACATTAAATTCTATATACTTATTTCATCTCACATAAATGCATCCATCTACTTCATACGAGAGAGGGACACTCAAGGTCTGATTACAATATAAAAGTACGCCTCTCTTTAATATCACATTTAAGGTTGGCGCATTATCTTCGAGACAATTTCAAAACTTATGCAGGTTTTGTCTAGTTGTTTACTTGCATTTCGCGTTGGCTCGCTTGTTGTGAGAGATGCTCCTGCATCATGATCTCATCTTCAAGACACATGTCTCACTTATATGAGGATGGGAGTAAAACATACCCTCTTATGTTTTACTTCACCACCAAAATTGTGTTGTGATATCTTCATCTAAAGATTGTAAGTGGGTCTCTAGGAGTTTCATGGTGGTGGAAACAATTGTTCCCTAGAGGTGTGTGGCCCTTTGTTCTGAAGGGTTTATCTCCCCCTCTTCATTTTGAAATATTGGGTTGAGGTATAAGGATTCAATTTCCCGAACTAATTTTCCCCACAAAAAATACTTCATTTCATTTATGAAAGCTTCATCTAGCTATTCCTTAGTCACATAAAATTTGGATCTATTCCTCAACCTTTTTTGTAGTTTCTTAAAATATACTGAGAATGAAAACATAGCAAGAGTGAAAATTGGTTCATATCTCAAAGCAAATTGCATTGGACCCGTAATCAAAGGTGTATCCATTGTTGCAATTGAAATGGATTGCACCTATGAATATAAGTAATGGAGGAAGACTCTCCAAGAGGGAAAGCCCCTATCAATTTTTAAAGAGGGAAAATAACCTTAATAAAACCCTAAATAAAGACTTTATACCATGATTTCACCAAAATTTGTACCATGGTTTCACTACCTCCACACCTCCAAATGGTCATATGTCCATTTCATTGAATCGATCATTGTCTTGTGACTATTTCTCTATCTCCAATTCACTCTCTCCATCATTAAGAGTGAAAGGGTGACAAAACAATAGTGATAATACAATGATCAATTGAATGAAAGGGACATATGAATGTTTGGAGGTGTGGATGTAGTGAAATCATAGTACAACTTTTGGGTGGGTAGGAAAGATATTTCTCATTTTGAAAGGACCACCTAGTAATATTATTGAAGACACATGTCTCACTTATATGATGGTGGGTGGAGATATTGAGTAAAATATACCCTCTTATGTTTTAATCATTATTCCTCATACCCACACCCCCACCCCCTCTCTCACCTTCATACCCTCATATATGAGGATTCAGGTGAGGGGAGATAATGAATATATTATGTTTTACTATGAGGGTGCAGGTGGTGGGAGATAACAAGTAAAACATATTAGTTTTTACTCATTATTTCCCTCCATCCCTAGTCTCATACTATATTTCAATGATTATTCCCCCCACCCCCACCATCATATGAGGATATGAGGGTGGATGTAGGGGAGAATATTGAGTAACATTAATTGTATGGGAGATACAAAACTCAATGACTTGTCTCTAGAAAGGAAAAAAATAGTGTGTAATCATTCCTTTGCATGAAAATGAATTTGAATGCAATCTTGAACCACCTACATAAGAGAAACCAATATGTAACCACCTACATAACATAAACCATCTCAAATTGAAATACACTCCTATAAAATACAAACCATCCATTTCTTGAAATGATATTTGTAACGTCCCCGACCATCAACCCCACTGCCAGGTGTTAGCAACGATTTTGGTATCGGGGCACAAAGGTACATAGGTCTACAGGATTGTCCGAGAAGCACCCAAGCACAACATGGAGGAACCTCTCTGCAGTTACAATTTGAGCAAATGGGCGAAGTGTTGTTGACGGCCGCCGATATCCATCTATAAAGCTGATCAATGGTCGTCGGGATTTCGGGACTGCCAAGCTGCCCCGGGGTTAATACAAGAGATAGCTCCAATAATCCAAATAGATTTGGGTCATCTGATCAAATTGGGACAGGTGTCTCCCAATCAACGTATCGGGGATTGGAGTTTCGAAAAGCAAGGAGCCTCCCACTTGTTACAGTTGAAATCGTTGGTCGGTGAAATGCCAAAAGCGCCTTTGGAGCCGAGCCCACGGTCCTAGCACCAAGTCACTTCAAGTGAGCCTGTAAACAAGGGCAGCTCCCTTTTAAATATCAAATGCCCCCTCGTCCATTCATCCTAAGGACGTGTGGCACAATATCCAGCTGCGTAGGCATTTAGGTATTCAGGAGTTCGTGGGGTGAAGGTTTTATGTCTTTGAACATTGTGAAACCCCGAACCCCGACAGCGCCGAAAGCATCGAAACTAGGACCCGCGACGTCACGAAGCATTTTCAGTCATTCATTCGAAGGGGATACTTGGTGGAAAACTAAGCCATCTTGACGTTTTTCCCATCGCGACTCCAAGGCACAAAAAGCAGCTCCGTTATGTTCTGATGCACAAGATGCTGGGAGAGTCCCAGACCCGGGCCCACATCAGCATCAGGTGATTTCAAGACCATCAGATCTCAAAGGGGCACGTGGCACCAGATTGAATGGTCTCAGCATTTTTCTCATCGCGATTTCAAATTTCAGGAGTAGCTCCTTCCCATTCGCGAACGCTGAAAGCACGTGGTCACAATATGTGGTCACTTGGAGGGAGGAGTTGCGTAAAGGAGGCCAAAGGGGTCGAGTTCAGTTACAAAGGGGATCATCGCGATATCCAGGTGCCATCGGACCCGATCTCAGTACTGTTTCTAGCATTGAAGTAAATGAAGACAAGAGCCAGTGGTTGAAACCTCCTTTCATTCATTAAGTGAGGAGAATGGAGAGTTTGGCGAGCCGCCTGCTCGCAGAAGTCTTGTGCATCGATTTTCTCAAAGAAGCCATGCCGAAGTCCTCGACTTGACAGAGAAGTCTGTGCATTCTAGCCCAACACTTAATGCCTCAACTACCCTCCTTGCAAGAGCCATGCATATTTAAGATGCCGCTTAAAGAAAGATATCGGTATGAGTTTGACTGAAGGGACACTAAACCTTGGGTGACTAGGCACGCCTCTATGAGGTGAATTTTCCTAAGTATATATACTCAGTGTTTGTATTTTTGTAAGCATCGATGGTTGAGCAAAGCTCTCGATTGTAAGGTTTTGATGAAGCGTTGGTCGCTCTGGTTAATGTAAAAGGAATTTGAGATTTCTTACTTTATGGATGTCAACTTCCGTTCCATTTCTTTGTTTACTGTGTTAGAACAACTCGGAATTAGAGGATCCAGTCGAGCTGTGGCTATTGTAGGATGATGAAGGTTGGATCACTATAATAGTCACATTGTTTCTAATCGGTTCTTGTGATTTTCTCAACGCTGAAATGACTTGGAATTGGAGGATCCAGTCGAGTCGCCCCTCATCTCTTTGAAACTCTAGACCAAGAGGATCTTGGCTTCTGAGTTTTTCTTCTTCAAGCTTCCAAAGGCATGTTTCCCAAGGAAGTCTTGTTCACCTTTCTTACAAGTATTTCATCTACCACCCTTTAATCAACTTACTGACAGAACTGGGATCAAGACCTCCCTTTCTTTCTACATACCAGACCCAATTTCCCGAGTTAAAGCTATATTGTCTTGAGTCTTCATCCATCTGATCATCCCATTAAACAAATCATGACATAAAACTGATGGGCGTTGGGCTCTGCTCCTGCAAGCAATCCAGGAGTGACTTCTGACACCAACATTTTTGGCGTCGTTGCCAGGGACGAAGTTGAATATTGTCCTCGGGATTGAACGACAATGATTAACTGATTCTGAAGGTGCATCAAATATCAGAATTATCAAGATTACTGTTGTGCACCTAGTGAATCCATTGTGACGACCCCACTAGGGCGAACCTGTCGTATTAATTGTGGCTTTCAGAGGCAGGCATACGCGGTCTCATCTAATGTTGCCTCTAGCTACGCCTGAAACAGATCTAGAAGCGGTGCTCAGAAAGGGAAAGGCCTATGAAGAAGAAGCGTCCACCACCGAACCAGGTAATCCACCATATCCTTTTGTGGGAACTCCTTTTCCTCCTCCTTAGTTTCTTGATAGACCTGTTTATGAATTTTCCCGTTTCCTAAATTCCGGGAGTGTTCATGTTGAGTTTTCCTCTCCTGGTCTGGGACCAGAGGGACAAGACCTTGTCACTCCCCTCTCCTTTGAAGCTTTACCTTGGCGTAGACTCGGGACCATAAAATATTTCCCCACTCCTAGATTTACTACTCCTATGCAAAGAGAAGCACCCTTGAGCTCGTTATCCTTCTCCTTAAATCCCCTCTTGTTTCCCACTCCACTTCGGGACTCATTCCCAGTAGCCCCTTCGCAAAATCCTTCTTCTCCCAGTTCTCCTCTACCTAATATTCCTATGGCTGGTGCTAATCCCCCTCTGAATAGAATGGACTCCATAGTCGCTGCCAGATATGCTCCCTTAGTTCTACCCCATCCTATGAATCCTCTCCATGCTAGAGATTACTTGAAATACATTCCCAAGTTCACCGGGGAAGGGGACGTAACTACGGAAGAGAACCTGGTTGCTTTCTACAGTTACGCAGACAACCTCAACATTGAAAATGAATATGTCTGGATGAGATTCTTCATCCAGAGCCTGGATGGCGAGGTTAGGAAGTGGTTTAGAGGATTGGCTCCAGGATCTATTACTGGGATTGAAGCTCTAGATAATGCTTTCTTGAGGTAGTGGGGAGATAGGAAGGATTTCATGTATTACATGACAGAGTTCGGGTCTTTGAAGAAGATGGATGGAGAGTCTGTCTCTGACTTCTCCAAAAGATTCAATAAGATGTATAATAAAGTCCCTGCTGAAATAAAGCCTTCAGAAGCCTTGGCCAAAATTTCTTATGCTAGTGCGTTCGGCCCCGATTTCTACCTGTTATTGAGAGAAAGAAGAGCCACCTCCTTGGCTCAAATGAAATATGCAGACATAGAGGTGGAATATAATGTATTCGTAGCTGACAGATTGAGAAACAAGGTCAATGCAGATAGGAGAAAGGAAAAATCTGAAGCCTTGACTTCTGGCCCATCGGTGCCCCACCCTCAAGTGGATGAACTGACCAGGATGGTGAAATCTTTGTCTACAGAGATGGAGAGAATGAGGGTGGAAGGGAGGCAAGCATACAAAGGCCCCCAAAATGCTGAAAAGGGAGGAGGTTTCAGAAGGCTCAACAATATTTCTTCCCCGACTGTGCAAAGGGAGAGGGGAAGAGACAGAGAAGACCAAAAGATTCAAGCCCCTTTCCAAAAAACAATTGTGGCCAAGGGGGAAGAAGGGGAAACATATGAGATGGATCCTGAAATCCATTGCTTCGAGGACACTCCTCCTTTTCTTCATCTCACTCAATCAACATATGAGGATTCTCTCATGGGCAGTCATCTAAATGAGCTGAGAAAGGAAAACAAGACTAGTAGCCGCCAAGGAAGGTATGACCTGAGGTCCCAGAAGAAGGCAGTAGCACCTGATGCCCCTGAGAAGCTCACTAGAATAGAGAATCCTGCTAATGAAGCAACAGACAATCACATAGGTAAGAAGACCCAACCCCTCTCTCCCATTATCCAGAGCCATGCTCCCGAAATAAGAGAAATCCCAAAGCTCTCATCCGCTTTTAACTTCAACCATGAAATTCAAAAAAATCAGAATCCATGTGCCCCTGACAGAATTGATTAAACATGAAGGGTTCAAGAAAAACTTATCTGAGCATTTACAGTCTGAGGTCTCAAGCCTTCCCACAGACTCCATCAATTTTCAAGATGAAAAGCCCGCAGTTATCCTAGGTCCTATGGTAGAGGACATGAATGACTCATCCCCTCCCTTCTACACTTCCTTGAACATACATGACAAAGTATTGCACAATTTCTTGATGGATTCGGGGGCTTCTCACAACCTCATGCCCAAAGATGTCATGGAAGAGTTAGGACTAGAAGTCACCCGAGATTATCATGACCTATATTCCTTTGATTCCAGGAAAGTTCAGTGTCTAAGAGTTATCAAAGACCTGGTCGTGACCTTGTTTCAACTGCCCATGAAAAGTGTGGTCATGGATATTGTAGTGGCCGATGTCCCCCCCAAGTTTGGTATGTTGTTATCAAGATCTTGGATAAAAGTACTGGGGGGAACTTTGCATATGGACCTCACATACGCTACTATCCTAGTGTTTGGAGTAGAGCATAGAAGACTATACAGGGAAGCCCAAATGGCCTATATAATCAGTGATGAGGCCAACCCTACCAACCATCCCATTTTCTCCTTAGATACTGATTTAGGTTCCAGTGTGCTTCAACTCACCCATGCTCCCAAACCTCCCCTTAAACTTAGAAAGCATCCCACCACTTCCCCCAAATTTCCTTCCCCCATCACCCCCATCTGGAAAATGTTCTTTGATGGAGCCTCTTCCAGGGAAGGTGCTGGAGATGGGGTGGTTTTTGTGTCACCTGCTCAGGAGACCATATCTCTGTCATACAAAGTAGAATTTGAAGCTACCAATAATGTGGCAGAGTATGAAGCTCTTGTCCTGGGGTTAAGAGTCGAAAGGGAAATGGGAATTCATGAGGTAGCAGTGTTCGGAGATGCAGAGTTGGTGGTCCAACAGATCAGAAATGCCTATTAGGCTAAGCATCCTCGACTCAGAAGCTACAGAAATGAAGTGTGGGACCTAGATGAAAGTTTATTCTCATCATTTAACATTTCTTTCATCCCAAGAGAGGAGAACACGATGGCAGATTCCTTGGCTACATCAGCAAGTAATTTCAAAGTACCCTTGCCGCCTAAATTCAGATATGATGTGGAAGTAAAATACAGGCCCTCCATACCTAACAATGTCAAACATTGGAAGGTATTCGAGGATGATCTCAAGATCAATAAGTTCTTGGAGACTATTGAAGAATTTTCAGAGATGCATATCGACCGAGACTCTGTCTCTGAAGAAAAGCTTGATGGGGGTAATTTTCTGAATAAGATTGCAGAGCATAACATTGTGCAGCTACCCAGCAATCATATTCCAAGGGGACTGATTCCTCTAGAAAGGATTTTTGATAGGAATGATGTCTCATTAAAAGGAGAGACCTCATAGGATGACATTGGTACTATTCAGTGCAACATTTGGACCGAGAGTGAGCCCAAGGGTGTCAAATTGTCAAGAAGTCTGACAAAGGAGCAGAGGTCCGAATACATTGGACTTTTGAGGGAATTTGATGATGTGTTTTCCTGGACCTACGAAGACCTCAAAACCTATGACACCTGTGTCATCGAGCATAAAATCCCATTAAAGGATGATGTAACATCCCGCTCTGGCGCACCGACAAAACTTATTCTTTGGGGACACTTGCTCGCAAGTGATCTGGATTTTTATGATGATGAACCATTTGACCTTGATGATTATGCGTCATGATTTATGACAGGATGTTTTACTATT
>JZKD02S0573094.1:0-16218 GCA_000966675.3 Picea glauca | reverse complement strand
GAAATTTCGACGCGCTCATAAGGCTGACTTTTCAACGCCCCTTTACTTCTATCGGGACTTTGGACTTCGCAATATCATGAATCCTAATGCAAGGGACTCGGATCTTTTCCCCATGAAAACCCAAAATGGTCAACAGAGTTTGACTCTGTGTCGATAGTGCACCACCTGTCTGCCTCGCTGACTCCTCTAGCCCCACACCATTCTCTTAGCCTTCGGGACTTCGCAGTTCGGGATATCGCGATTCCCGTTGCAAATTTTATGGGACTTTCACCTACGAAAACCCAATATAGGAATCCACGTGTAAATCCAATGGCCCTTGTGGCTTGGATCTACGGTTCTGATCCTCCTGAGATTAGAACCTTTCGGGAATACTCTCTGTATCTCCCTTTCTCCTCCGTGAGATCTAACGGCCCACGGGACTTCGTGGATTCTCCACCGAGAATTCCGACCGTCCGTCTTTTTCCTTGAGAACTCGTCCTCCTACGGGCCCTCGTCACTATACCTTCCCTCAAACTTTCTAAGGTGCTTGGACGCTTTCCTTCCTTCGACCCCTTCTAAGGTCTGAATCCTTCTGAACTTTCTCCGACTTTGAGTCTTTCAGAAAAACCCCTACTCGCACTCCTTGCAGCGACCTTCAAACACTTTCGAGTGTTGAACTTCTTCGACTCTATGCACACCTACAGCAGCAGTCTCTCAATGCTTCGCTCAGATTCTCAACTCTGAGATTTCTCTCAGCCTGCACACTCCTTGCACGGCTCAAGTGTCTGACTACACCTCTTGTGTGAATGAGAACAAAATCTATCTCTCCTGAGCTTTCAGAGACAAACCTCTGAACACCTTGTCGACGCACTCCTTGCGGACAATTCAACTGCACTCCTTGCAGGAACTCTTTCTCAGGTAGAGAAACAATTGAAACTCATTCATTTTCTCTTTCCTCTCAGATTTCAAACATTCAACAAGAAATCATTCATACATAGCATAAAAGAAAATGTACAGTAAAAAGAGTAAAATAACCATGAGCATAACATTTAGCATACATACACACAGAACCAACACAATGCCATGAATTTGAATCAAAACTTTCTCTATTAATTCAAATTTATGTACATGGGTGTTTACACACAACTCTCTGCTTCTCCTCTATGCTCTTCTTACTCTTCACCTCTATGTTACAATACACAAAAATGAGGGTGTCTATATCTCGTTTCCCTCTTGCGCTCTAAAAATGTCTAATCTAACATTCAATTCTATCTACCTGCATTTACTACTATAAATGCCTTCTACCTACTAAGGACGAGAGTGAATCACTCATGGTCCGTTTTCATTATACAAGGGCGCTCCTTCTTAATGGCTTCATTAATACTTTAAGATATTTTCAAAATTAGTGTTGGGCACTTTTCCAGCTGTCTGTTGTCTCCGCGCTGGCTCGCTTGAGATGCTCCTGCATCATACTCCCTCGCTTGAAAATTTTCATGGGATCCTGTCCATGAGATCGTGTACGGTGTGTCCATGCTTCTGGATTTCTGCTTCGCTCTCCTAGCTGGCATCTTCAAATGGATGGCCTTTCCACTTGACCAAATACTCAAAATATTGCTTTCACCTGGTCTTCTTGCTTACTATTTTATCCAGTATGCACTCCATCTGCGGATTTTCTACAATTGGCATCTGCTTTATCTATTGGATCACTGGCTTCTCATTTCCTGTCCCTGTTTCTTCAGCCTTATATGGGTACAAATATAAGATGTTGAATATCGGATAAATTCCGATCCCATCGGGTAATTCAATCTCGTATGCATTCGCCCCAAATTTCTTCAAGACCTTACATGGTCCGATTTTCTTCATCTTCAGCTTATTATATGTTCCTCTCGGGAACCTTTCCTTTCTTAAATGTGCCAGAACCAAATCACCAACCTCAAATCGAAGTTGTCTTCTGTACTGATCTACTCTGCGCTTATATTCCTGGCTCGAATTCTGCAAACGCTCCTTCACCTGGTTGTGAAGTTCCTTCATCGCCTCTGTGAAATCTTCTGCACTAGCGCTCCTAGTTGCATTATGTTCTAAATCCCTTAACTCAGAAATTCCTCTTGGCTGCATGCCATAGACAATCTGAAATGGACTCTGCCCTGTGCTTCTGTTAACTAAGTCGTTATAAGCAAATTCTGTCTGCGGTAATATGTTGTCCCACTGGTTGTGGTGTTCTGTCACCAGGCTTCTCAGCAAGTCTCCCAGACTTCTATTCACCACTTTTGTCTGTCCATCCGTCTGAGGATGATAAGCTGAACTAAATGACAAGTTAGTTCCCAACTTCTTCCATAAGGTCCTCCAAAAGTGTCCTATGAACTTTGTGTCTTGATCCGAAACTATGCTCCTTGGTAAGTCGTGAAGTCAAATGACTTCTTTGAAAAATAGTTTCGCAATGTGAGTTGCGTCACTGGTTTTCTGACATGGAATGAAGTGTGCCATCTTGGAAAATCTATCCACCACCACAAAGATTGAGTCAAATTATCTTTGTGTTCTTGGCAACCCCAATATGAAATCCATGATGATTGCATCCCATGGCCTCTCAGGTATTGGCAATGGTTGATAAAACCCTGCATTCTGTTTCCTTCCCTTCGAATGCTGGCAAATTCTGCATCTGTCCACGAATCTCTTGACGTTTGCTCGCATTCCCGGCCAAAAATATGACTCATTCAATTTTGTGAATGTCTTGTCATGACCAAAGTGTCCTGCCAATCCTCCACTGTGGTTCTCCTTCAGCAAATTCTCCCTCATGGAGCATTTCAGAATACACAGTTGATTACCTTTAAACAGTAATCCTTCCTGGATCATGTATTCTACCCATTGGCTACTATTTCTTAGAATTGGATTCTCAACTGCTTCATATGCCTCCTTAAAATATTGATCATCTGCGTACATGTTCCTGAGATCATCAAAACCCAATGTTTTGACTTTGAACTCCCGCAATAGCAAACACTTCCTGCTCAAAGCATCAGCAACTTTGTTAGCAGTACCAAAAATATGTTTAATCACAAAAGTGAAATTATGCATATACTCAACCCATTTGACATGCCTTTGATTCAACTTTTCCTATTGAGTCACAAACTGTAGTGCATGATTGTCACTGTATAAGACAAATTCTTTTGGGATCAAGTAATGTCTCCATTTTTTCAATGCCTGGATAATAGCATAAAATTCCTTATCATAAGTGGAGTATTTCACTTTCGCTTCATTCAGCTTCTCGCTGAAGTATGCTATCGGCTTGTCTTCCTGACTTAAGACTTCCCCTATTGCAAATCCACTTGCATCGCATTTCACCTTAAATGTCTTTTGGAAATCCGGCAACACCCGAACTGGTTGTTCCATAATCTTCCTCTTCAACAGATTAAAACTATTTTCAGCCTCTTATGTCCAGTGAAAAGACTTGTGTCTTTTATTCACTGTATCCATCATCAGTGCACTAATTCCACTGAAAATTCTAATGAACTTCTGGTAGAAACTAGCCAATCCGTGAAAACTTCTCACCTCAAAAATATTCTTCGGTTATGGCCAATTCTTGATTACCTCCACCTTATCTGAATCCATCCTCAACTCATCTGCAGAAATAACAAACCCCAAGTAAATGAGCTCTGTCTTCATGAATGAGGATTTCTTCATGTTTATCAACAGCTTCTCCTGCTGTAATCTCTGCATCACTGTAGCCAAATGCTTCAGATGCTATGCCACTGTTTTACTGAAAACCAATATGTCGTCTAAATACACAATGACAAATTTTCCGATGAACTCCCTCAGGACTTTGTTCATCAACCTCATGAAGGTACTTGGCGTGTTTGTTAAGCCAAATGACATAACAAGCCATTCATACAACCCTTCGTTGGTTTTGAATGTTGTCTTCCACTCATCACCTTCTCTCATGCGGATTTGATGATAACCGCTTTTCAAATCAATTTTTGAAAAGAATTTTTCTCCACTCAAGCAATCCATCAGATCATCCATTCTTGGCAATGGAAATCTGTACCTGGTGGTTATATTGTTAATTTCCCTCGAGTCAGTACACATCCTCCAGCCTCTGTTTTTCTTCGGACTGAGTACTATTGGAACAGCACACAGACTCAAGCTTTCTCTAACCAAACCTTTGTCCAACAACTCTTGGACTTGTCTTTTGACCTCGTCATTCTCTTGCGGCGTCAATATGTACGCGGATTTGTTTGGAAAACTAGCTCCTGGTATGAGATCAATATGATGACTCACACTTTTGATCGGTGGCAATGAATGAGGTAGTTCGTCCACTACTATGTCAGCGAACTCTTCTAGCAGTTCCTGAACCTCTTCTGGTAAATCGTCCACTCTTGTGTTAGTCAAAACAATCTTCGGTTTTCTGACCACAATGAATTGCAGATCCTCCTTCTTCTTAACCTCTGTAAGAAGTTCCTTCCTAGTCATGAGAAGTACAGTGTTACTTACTTCCGGCTTCACCTCCTTATCCTTGATTGGAAGCAACATGTGTGTCCTCCCACTCTTTTCTAGGGTGTATGTGTTCATTCTCCCATCATGAATCATATTCCTATCATATTTCCATGGTCTACCCAGCAATAGATGACAAACATCCATAGGAATAACATCACAGAGTATCTTATCATTATACCTTCCTATCTTAAATTCAACTAAACATTGTTTAGTGACAGTTACCTGATGTCCTTTGTGTAGCCACGAAACTCTGTATGGACTTGGATGATCAAACGTATCCAGCTCCATCTTTTCTACCATCTTCGTAGAAACGATATTATCCATGCTACCACTATCCACAATGACCTTGCATACCCTGTCCTTGGTTTTGCAAGAAGTTCTGAAAAGTTTGGTTCTTTGGACTGAACTCTCCACCTCCTTCTCTAGTGTCAAAAGAACTTTTCGCATCATCAGCAATCTTCTGCCTTCAGCGTCTTCTGCCTCAACATCTCGCCTCTATTCTAGCGATATGGGTTTCTCCTCCTTCTCTCTTTTTATCTGGACACTCATAGGACTTGTGCCCATTCTTTCCACATGTGAAGCAGATTATTACTCCACCTCTTCCTCTTCCTCTACCTCTACCTCTAGTACGAGGAAAAGTATTATTGTTAGCATAATATCCCCTCTGTTCAGTATGTTTCCCTATCTGTTCAGCATATTTCCCTCGCTGTGAGGTTCCACCTCTTTCAGTTCGAGTCTGAGGTTTCTTCCAGTCCTCCTTGGGCTTCTGATATTTATCCTGGGCAACTGATTTGCCTCTGGGCTGACTTCTGCCTCGGCCTCTTTGACCCTTCTTTCGGCTCAACTTCTCTTCAGATTTTAGTGCCATCTGATAAGCATCTTCCACCATTCGAATGGTTACCATGCTCATCTCATCCTGGATGTCGTATCTCAGGCCATTCATGTAGCTGGCAACTTTTACATCATCGCTCTCCTGATGACCTGCCCTGATGTTCAGCTTGTAGAATTCTTCAGTGTATTCTTTCACTGTCATCAGCTTCTGTCTCAGGTTTTGCATTCTCCTGAAAATATTAATCTGGTAATCTCTGGGGATGAATTTCACCTTCATCTTCGCGATCATTCTGTCCTAGATTTTGATCTTCTGCTTACCTTTGCAGCGTCTGTCATCTTGTAGTTCATCCCACCATAATGTTGCATGTCCCTTCAATCTTGTGACAGCATGCTTGACTTTCTTGTCCTCTTAGACATCTTCATAGTCAAAGTATGTGTCCAGAGCTCTAATCTAATCTAGAAGCTCCTCTACATCCAAGTTTCCTTCATAAACTAGAATGTCCATTTTCGCTCTTGCACCCATTCTTGCAATAGCTCTGATCAATCATTCGTTTGCTGCATCTTCAGCTGCAACTTCTTCTTCATGTTTAGCCTCAATTTCACTTTCGGAATCACTAAGATCCCCAACACTAACTATGAATCTTTGTGTTGTCTCCATGTCCTCAAGTCTAGCGCATAAATCACGCATTTCTTTTTCCATAGCTGGATCAGTCATCTGTCTACCTCTTCTTCTCAACATTTCCCTCTCCTCTGGTGGATCGGGTGTTTGTTTGTCCCTTCTCCTTGGCGGCATGGTGAATTCTCCTTTTCTCTACTACAGAAAGCAAAGAACCCTTTTGTGCTCTGATACCAAACCTGACGTAGCCCTCCTCAACCCTTGGGTCGGAAGGTCACGTACACACAAGATCTTCCTTTCTTCACTGGCCCAAAGAGCTTTCGAAAATGGCTCTTCTATTTCCCTTTCGGGAAATCTGCACCCACAATCAACTTCAANCGTATGCATTCGCCCCAAATTTCTTCAAGACCTTACATGGTCCGATTTTCTTCATCTTCAGCTTATTATATGTTCCTCTCGGGAACCTTTCCTTTCTTAAATGTGCCAGAACCAAATCACCAACCTCAAATCGAAGTTGTCTTCTGTACTGATCTACTCTGCGCTTATATTCCTGGCTCGAATTCTGCAAACGCTCCTTCACCTGGTTGTGAAGTTCCTTCATCGCCTCTGTGAAATCTTCTGCACTAGCGCTCCTAGTTGCATTATGTTCTAAATCCCTTAACTCAGAAATTCCTCTTGGCTGCATGCCATAGACAATCTGAAATGGACTCTGCCCTGTGCTTCTGTTAACTAAGTCGTTATAAGCAAATTCTGTCTGCGGTAATATGTTGTCCCACTGGTTGTGGTGTTCTGTCACCAGGCTTCTCAGCAAGTCTCCCAGACTTCTATTCACCACTTTTGTCTGTCCATCCGTCTGAGGATGATAAGCTGAACTAAATGACAAGTTAGTTCCCAACTTCTTCCATAAGGTCCTCCAAAAGTGTCCTATGAACTTTGTGTCTTGATCCGAAACTATGCTCCTTGGTAAGTCGTGAAGTCAAATGACTTCTTTGAAAAATAGTTTCGCAATGTGAGTTGCGTCACTGGTTTTCTGACATGGAATGAAGTGTGCCATCTTGGAAAATCTATCCACCACCACAAAGATTGAGTCAAATTATCTTTGTGTTCTTGGCAACCCCAATATGAAATCCATGATGATTGCATCCCATGGCCTCTCAGGTATTGGCAATGGTTGATAAAACCCTGCATTCTGTTTCCTTCCCTTCGAATGCTGGCAAATTCTGCATCTGTCCACGAATCTCTTGACGTTTGCTCGCATTCCCGGCCAAAAATATGACTCATTCAATTTTGTGAATGTCTTGTCATGACCAAAGTGTCCTGCCAATCCTCCACTGTGGTTCTCCTTCAGCAAATTCTCCCTCATGGAGCATTTCAGAATACACAGTTGATTACCTTTAAACAGTAATCCTTCCTGGATCATGTATTCTACCCATTGGCTACTATTTCTTAGAATTGGATTCTCAACTGCTTCATATGCCTCCTTAAAATATTGATCATCTGCGTACATGTTCCTGAGATCATCAAAACCCAATGTTTTGACTTTGAACTCCCGCAATAGCAAACACTTCCTGCTCAAAGCATCAGCAACTTTGTTAGCAGTACCAAAAATATGTTTAATCACAAAAGTGAAATTATGCATATACTCAACCCATTTGACATGCCTTTGATTCAACTTTTCCTATTGAGTCACAAACTGTAGTGCATGATTGTCACTGTATAAGACAAATTCTTTTGGGATCAAGTAATGTCTCCATTTTTTCAATGCCTGGATAATAGCATAAAATTCCTTATCATAAGTGGAGTATTTCACTTTCGCTTCATTCAGCTTCTCGCTGAAGTATGCTATCGGCTTGTCTTCCTGACTTAAGACTTCCCCTATTGCAAATCCACTTGCATCGCATTTCACCTTAAATGTCTTTTGGAAATCCGGCAACACCCGAACTGGTTGTTCCATAATCTTCCTCTTCAACAGATTAAAACTATTTTCAGCCTCTTATGTCCAGTGAAAAGACTTGTGTCTTTTATTCACTGTATCCATCATCAGTGCACTAATTCCACTGAAAATTCTAATGAACTTCTGGTAGAAACTAGCCAATCCGTGAAAACTTCTCACCTCAAAAATATTCTTCGGTTATGGCCAATTCTTGATTACCTCCACCTTATCTGAATCCATCCTCAACTCATCTGCAGAAATAACAAACCCCAAGTAAATGAGCTCTGTCTTCATGAATGAGGATTTCTTCATGTTTATCAACAGCTTCTCCTGCTGTAATCTCTGCATCACTGTAGCCAAATGCTTCAGATGCTATGCCACTGTTTTACTGAAAACCAATATGTCGTCTAAATACACAATGACAAATTTTCCGATGAACTCCCTCAGGACTTTGTTCATCAACCTCATGAAGGTACTTGGCGTGTTTGTTAAGCCAAATGACATAACAAGCCATTCATACAACCCTTCGTTGGTTTTGAATGTTGTCTTCCACTCATCACCTTCTCTCATGCGGATTTGATGATAACCGCTTTTCAAATCAATTTTTGAAAAGAATTTTTCTCCACTCAAGCAATCCATCAGATCATCCATTCTTGGCAATGGAAATCTGTACCTGGTGGTTATATTGTTAATTTCCCTCGAGTCAGTACACATCCTCCAGCCTCTGTTTTTCTTCGGACTGAGTACTATTGGAACAGCACACAGACTCAAGCTTTCTCTAACCAAACCTTTGTCCAACAACTCTTGGACTTGTCTTTTGACCTCGTCATTCTCTTGCGGCGTCAATATGTACGCGGATTTGTTTGGAAAACTAGCTCCTGGTATGAGATCAATATGATGACTCACACTTTTGATCGGTGGCAATGAATGAGGTAGTTCGTCCACTACTATGTCAGCGAACTCTTCTAGCAGTTCCTGAACCTCTTCTGGTAAATCGTCCACTCTTGTGTTAGTCAAAACAATCTTCGGTTTTCTGACCACAATGAATTGCAGATCCTCCTTCTTCTTAACCTCTGTAAGAAGTTCCTTCCTAGTCATGAGAAGTACAGTGTTACTTACTTCCGGCTTCACCTCCTTATCCTTGATTGGAAGCAACATGTGTGTCCTCCCACTCTTTTCTAGGGTGTATGTGTTCATTCTCCCATCATGAATCATATTCCTATCATATTTCCATGGTCTACCCAGCAATAGATGACAAACATCCATAGGAATAACATCACAGAGTATCTTATCATTATACCTTCCTATCTTAAATTCAACTAAACATTGTTTAGTGACAGTTACCTGATGTCCTTTGTGTAGCCACGAAACTCTGTATGGACTTGGATGATCAAACGTATCCAGCTCCATCTTTTCTACCATCTTCGTAGAAACGATATTATCCATGCTACCACTATCCACAATGACCTTGCATACCCTGTCCTTGGTTTTGCAAGAAGTTCTGAAAAGTTTGGTTCTTTGGACTGAACTCTCCACCTCCTTCTCTAGTGTCAAAAGAACTTTTCGCATCATCAGCAATCTTCTGCCTTCAGCGTCTTCTGCCTCAACATCTCGCCTCTATTCTAGCGATATGGGTTTCTCCTCCTTCTCTCTTTTTATCTGGACACTCATAGGACTTGTGCCCATTCTTTCCACATGTGAAGCAGATTATTACTCCACCTCTTCCTCTTCCTCTACCTCTACCTCTAGTACGAGGAAAAGTATTATTGTTAGCATAATATCCCCTCTGTTCAGTATGTTTCCCTATCTGTTCAGCATATTTCCCTCGCTGTGAGGTTCCACCTCTTTCAGTTCGAGTCTGAGGTTTCTTCCAGTCCTCCTTGGGCTTCTGATATTTATCCTGGGCAACTGATTTGCCTCTGGGCTGACTTCTGCCTCGGCCTCTTTGACCTTGCTTTCAGCTCAGCTTCTCTTCAGCTTTTAGATCCATCTGATAAGCATCTTCCACCATTCGGATGGTTACCATGCTCATCTCATCCTGGATGTCGTATCTCAGGCCATTCATGTATCTGGCAACTTTTACATCATCGCTCTCCTGATGACCTGCCCTGATGTTCAGCTTGTAGAATTCTTCAATGTATTCTTTCACTGTCATCAGCTTCTGTCTCAGGTTTTGCATTCTCCTGAACAGATTAATCTGGTAATCTCTGGGGATGAATTTCACCTTCATCTTCGCGATCATTCTGTCCTAGCTTTTGATCTTCTGCTTACCTTTGCAGCGTCTGTCAGCTTGTATTTCATCCCACCATAATGTTGCATGTCCCTTCAATCTTGTGACAGCATGCTTGACTTTCTTGTCCTCTTCGACATCTTCATAGTCAAAGTATGTGTCCAGAGCTCTAATCTAATCTAGAAGCTCCTCTACATCCAAGTTTCCTTCATAAACTAGAATGTCCATTTTCGCTCTTGCACCCATTCTTGCAATAGCTCTGATCAATCATTCGTTTGCTGCATCTTCAGCTGCAACTTCTTCTTCATGTTTAGCCTCAATTTCACTTTCGGAATCACTAAGATCCCCAACACTAACTATGAATCTTTGTGTTGTCTCCATGTCCTCAAGTCTAGCGCATAAATCACGCATTTCTTTTTCCATAGCTGGATCAGTCATCTGTCTACCTCTTCTTCTCAACATTTCCCTCTCCTCTGGTGGATCGGGTGTTTGTTTGTCCCTTCTCCTTGGCGGCATGGTGAATTCTCCTTTTCTCTACTACAGAAAGCAAAGAACCCTTTTGTGCTCTGATACCAAACCTGACGTAGCCCTCCTCAACCCTTGGGTCGGAAGGTCACGTACACACAAGATCTTCCTTTCTTCACTGGCCCAAAGAGCTTTCGAAAATGGCTCTTCTATTTCCCTTTCGGGAAATCTGCACCCACAATCAACTTCAAGAATTTTCCCCCTTGTACTTCGAGAGGTCGGACTTCGCACTTCCGCGAACCCGGTGGTCGAGCGCTTTGTCTCCAATATTCGAAACCCAAAAACAATCAACGTTGACCCTTCCTCTTTCTCTTTCAGAATTTTCCTTATCGTGATTTCGGCGGTCGCGGTGTCAAGCAACTTGTTCCTGTGATTCCCGAAACCCGATTTTTCAAAATTCCGACGCGCTCACAAGCTTGACTTTTCAACACCCCTTTAATTCTATCGGGACTTCGAACTTCGCAATATCGCGAATCCTAATGCAAGGGACTCGAATATTTTCCCCATGAAAACTCGAAATGGTCAACGGAGTTTGACTCCATGTCGATAGTGCGCCACCTGTCCACCTCACTGACTCCTCTAGCCCCACACTGTTCTCTTAGCCTTTGGGACTTCGTGGTTCGGGATATCGCGATTCCCATTGCAAAGTTTACAGGACTTTCACCTACAAAAACCCGATATAGGAATCCACGTGTAAATCCAACGGCCCTTGTGGCTTGGATCTACAATTCTGATCCTCTTGAGCTTAGAATCTTTCGGGAATACTCGTCATATCTCCCCTGCTCCTCCATGAGATCTAACGGCCCACGGGACTTCACAGATTCTCCACCGAGAATTTCGATCGTCCGTCTTTTTCCTTGAGAACTCGTCCTCCTGTGGTCCCTCATCATTATACCTTCCCTCAAACTTTCTAAGGTGCTTGGACGCTTTCCTTCCTTYGACCCCTTCGAAGGTCTGAATCCTTCTGAACTTTCTCCGACTTYGAGTCTTTCAGAAAAAMCCCTGCTTGCACTCCTTGCAGCGACCTTCAAACACTTTCGAGTGTTGAACTTCTTCGAATCTGTGCACACCTGTAGTAGCAGTCTCTCAATGCTTCGCTCAGATTCGCAACTCTGAGATTTCTCTCGACCTGCGCACTCCTTCCACGGCTCCTGCATATGACTACACCTCTTGTGTGAATGAGAACAAAAACTATCTCTCCTGAGATTTCAGAGACAAACCTCTGAACACCTTGTCGACGAACTCCTTGTGGACAATTCAACTGCACTCCTTGCAGGAACTCTTGCTCAGGTAGAGAAACAATTGAAACTCATTCCTTTTCCCTTTCCTCTCAGATTTCAAACATTCAACAAGAAATCATTCATACATAGCATAAAAGAAAATGTACAGTAGAAAGAGTAAAATAACCATGAGCATAACATTTAGCATACATACACAGAGAACCAACACAACGCCATGAATTTGAATCAAAGCTTTCTCTATTAATTCAAACTTTTGTACATGGGTGTTTACACACAACTCTCTTCTTCTCCTCTATGCTCTTCTTACTCTTCACCTCTATGTTACAATACACAAAAATGAGTGTGTCTATATCCCGTTTCCCTCTTGCGCTCTAAAACTGTCTAATCTAACATTCAATTCTATCTACCTACATTTACTACTATAAATGCCTTCTAACTACTAAGGACAAGAGTGAATCGCTCATGGTCCGTTTTCATTATACAAGGGCGCTCCTTCTTAATGGCTTCATTAATACTTTAAGATATTTTAAAATTTTGTGTTGGGCGCTTTTCCAGCTTTCCGTTGTCTCCGCGCTAGCTCGCTTGAGATGCTCCTGCATCACAACCCTAGATGCAAAAGTCTTACATGTCAAGTTATATTTTCAATGTTTATCTTTAGCTATACTATAATATGAAGATCGTTGGCCTAACGTTTCCTTCTCCCTCGATGGAGTGTAGGTACAACCAAATATGTATCTATCAGACCTATCATCTAACTCAAGCGATGAAATTTTGAGAGGGACAAGGGAAAACATATCCAACACATGTTACAAGGCAAAATCAACTAGAGGTGAAAAGGTCATAAGAAATTTTGGTAGGCGCATGAAATTCTTTCTTGTTGAAGGAGGATCATGCTCTTATGACGATGAGAGCATAGGTGACATCGAGGTTCCCTTGAGGTACAACCACCTATTGAAACAGTGGGTACCTAAGGAACTGCCCGAGTTGGACACTGACTTTTGTGTTAATGAGAGGATGTATCGCATTGCTCCGTCATCCATCCATGGTCTTGGTTTATTCTCCATGGACAGCATAAAGGTAAAATACGGCGAATTAGTTGAATTGTTTTAGTATGTTGAACCATGTTACACTTATGGAGTATGGTTGAGGCTGGTCCAATATATGCCTAGTATGCGGAGATACACACTTGCCGCAAATTATATACAGTTGAAAGACAATAATAGGCATAAAGGAGCGACTATGTATATTTATGTAAGGCCAAAGGAATCATGGAATATTGCAGGTCTTATAAATAGTACAAGGCCTCGAACGACAAGAAAGGAACTCAATTTCATTTTTGAGGAGCGTGAAGGTAATAGGATATTTGTATGTGCNGACATCTTCATAGTCAAAGTATGTGTCCAGAGCTCTAATCTAATCTAGAAGCTCCTCTACATCCAAGTTTCCTTCATAAACTAGAATGTCCATTTTCGCTCTTGCACCCATTCTTGCAATAGCTCTGATCAATCATTCGTTTGCTGCATCTTCAGCTGCAACTTCTTCTTCATGTTTAGCCTCAATTTCACTTTCGGAATCACTAAGATCCCCAACACTAACTATGAATCTTTGTGTTGTCTCCATGTCCTCAAGTCTAGCGCATAAATCACGCATTTCTTTTTCCATAGCTGGATCAGTCATCTGTCTACCTCTTCTTCTCAACATTTCCCTCTCCTCTGGTGGATCGGGTGTTTGTTTGTCCCTTCTCCTTGGCGGCATGGTGAATTCTCCTTTTCTCTACTACAGAAAGCAAAGAACCCTTTTGTGCTCTGATACCAAACCTGACGTAGCCCTCCTCAACCCTTGGGTCGGAAGGTCACGTACACACAAGATCTTCCTTTCTTCACTGGCCCAAAGAGCTTTCGAAAATGGCTCTTCTATTTCCCTTTCGGGAAATCTGCACCCACAATCAACTTCAATAATTTTCCCCCTTGTACTTCGAGAGGTCGGACTTCGCACTTCCGCGAACCCGGTGGTCGAGCGCTTTGTCTCCAATCTCCGAAACCCAAAAACAATCAACGTTGACCCTTCCTCTTTCTCTTTCATAATTTTCCTTATCGTGATTTCGGCGGTCGCGGTGTCAAGCAACTTGTTCCTGTGATTCCCGAAACCCGATTTTTCGAAATTCCGACGCGCTCACATGGTTGACTTTTCAACACCCCTTTAATTCTATCAGGACTTCGAACTTCGCAATATCGCGAATCCTAATGCAAGGGACTCGAATATTTTCCCCACGAAAACTCGAAATGGTCAACGGAGTTTGACTCCATGTCGATAGTGCGCCACCTGTCCACCTCGCTGACTCCTCTAGCCCCACACCGTTCTCTTAGCCTTCGGGACTTCGTGGTTCGGGATATCGTGATTCCCATTGCAAAGTTTACAGGACTTTCACCTACAAAAACCCGATATAGGAATCCACGTGTAAATCCAACGGCCCTTGTGGCTTGGATCTACAATTCTGATCCTCTTGAGCTTAGAATCTTTCGGGAATACTCGTCATATCTCCCCTGCTCCTCCATGAGATCTAACGGCCCACGGGACTTCACAGATTCTCCACCGAGAATTTCGATCGTCCGTCTTTTTCCTTGAGAACTCGTCCTCCTGTGGTCCCTCATCATTATACCTTCCCTCAAACTTTCTAAGGTGCTTGGACGCTTTCCTTCCTTCGACCCCTTCGAAGGTCTGAATCCTTCTGAACTTTCTCCGACTTCGAGTCTTTCAGAAAAAACCCTGCTTGCACTCCTTGCAGCGACCTTCAAACACTTTCGAGTGTTGAACTTCTTCGAATCTGTGCACACCTGTAGTAGCAGTCTCTCAATGCTTCGCTCAGATTCGCAACTCTGAGATTTCTCTCGACCTGCGCACTCCTTCCACGGCTCCTGCATCTGACTACACCTCTTGTGTGAATGAGAACAAAAACTATCTCTCCTGATATTTCAGAGACAAACCTCTGAACACCTTGTCGACGAACTCCTTGTGGAAAATTCAACTGCACTCCTTGCAGGAACTCTTGCTCAGGTAGAGAAACAATTGAAACTCATTCCTTTTCCCTTTCCTCTCAGATTTCAAACATTCAACAAGAAATCATTCATGCATAGCATAAAAGAAAATGTACAGTAGAAAGAGTAAAATAACCATGAGCATAACATTTAGCATACATACACAGAGAACCAACACAACGCCATGAATTTGAATCAAAGATTTCTCTATTAATTCAAACTTTTGTACATGGGTGTTTACACACAACTCTCTGCTTCTCCTCTATGCTCTTCTTACTCTTCACCTCTATGTTACAATACACAAAAATGAGTGTGTCTATATCCCGTTTCCCTCTTTCTCTCTAAAACTGTCTAATCTAACATTCAATTCTATCTACCTACATTTACTACTATAAATGCCTTCTACCTACTAAGGACAAGAGTGAATCGCTCATGGTCCGTTTTCATTATACAAGGGCGCTCCTTCTTAATGGATTCATTAATACTTTAAGATATTTTAAAAATTTGTGTTGGGCGCTTTTCCAGCTGTCCGTTGTCTCCGCGCTGGCTCGCTTGAGATGCTCCTGCATCACAACCCTAGATGCAAAAGTCTTACATGTCAAGTTATATTTTCAATGTTTATCTTTAGCTATACTATAATATGAAGATCGTTGGCCTAACGTTTCCTTCTCCCTCGATGGAGTGTAGGTACAACCAAATATGTATCTATCAGACCTATCATCTAACTCAAGCGATGAAATTTTGAGAGGGACAAGGGAAAACATATCCAACACATGTTACAAGGCAAAATCAACTAGAGGTGAAAAGGTCATAAGAAATTTTGGTAGGCGCATGAAATTCTTTCTTGTTGAAGGAGGATCATGCTCTTATGACGATGAGAGCATAGGTGACATCGAGGTTCCCTTGAGGTACAACCACCTATTGAAACAGTGGGTACCTAAGGAACTGCCCGAGTTGGACACTGACTTTTGTGTTAATGAGAGGATGTATCGCATTGCTCCGTCATCCATCCATGGTCTTGGTTTATTCTCCATGGACAGCATAAAGGTAAAATACGGCGAATTAGTTGAATTGTTTTAGTATGTTGAACCATGTTACACTTATGGAGTATGGTTGAGGCTGGTCCAATATATGCCTAGTATGCGGAGATACACACTTGCCGCAAATTATATACAGTTGAAAGACAATAATAGGCATAAAGGAGCGACTATGTATATTTATGTAAGGCCAAAGGAATCATGGAATATTGCAGGTCTTATAAATAGTACAAGGCCTCGAACGACAAGAAAGGAACTCAATTTCATTTTTGAGGAGCGTGAAGGTAATAGGATATTTGTATGTGC
>JZKD02S0573083.1:0-16218 GCA_000966675.3 Picea glauca | reverse complement strand
TTCATTTTTAATTGTTTTTTTCAATGTTTTCAAAAAACAATTTATTAAATTAATTTTTTGGAAAATTATGAATAAATTTCAAATATCATATATTTTGTATAAGCTTCTATATTTATTATGTTAAAACACATTTCAACTTTTAATTAAAAAAAAAAAAATATATAAAATACGAGAAACAAAAATAACAAAAATAAACATATAAATTTAAAAAAAAATAAACAAAATAAAACTTAAAAATAAAAAATAAAAATAAATAAAAAGAATAAAAATAAAAAAAAATTATATAATAAATAAAAGATAAAATCCAAACCAGAGGGAGAAATAAAAAAGTCTAAAAAATTAAAAGCTAGTATATACTTAAAAACAAAAGATGGAAATGACTTAAATTAAATACACTATGTCACTTCAAGTACGAATAAAAAGAAAAAAACAAACGCATGTGAAAAGAGGAAAATGAAGGGGAAAACAATTTTAGAGAAAAACAAAGAAAAAACTAAGCACGTGAACCATTCGACAAGTTCTGATTTTGAATAATGGGAAGCCAAGTTTTGCATAGCTTAAGGCCAGCATCCCTATATATTTTTTTTCTTTCACAATTTATTTCCTTTCCAATTATTAACTTTATATAATAAAATATTTTATTATTTTATGTAAATTTTCAAAATATTTATGGTGCGACCTATTTATGTTAATATTATTTTATGTAATTAGTTACCAAAAATCCAGATTCAGCGATAGAAAACAACTTCCAAGCCCTTGCCAACCAACCTGAAGGAGCAGACAACATGGTGGAGGAGGATCAACTCACTTCCAAAAGGAAACACGAAGATCTAGAGAAACACAAAGAAAGTGATCAACCCCACGACCTAAGAAACACTAGAATCAATACTCAAGACAAATCCTCATCAAAACCCTCTTAGTAAATCCCTTCCTCCTCAACATCTCAAGACTTTGATATTTTAATGGATGAAGAAATGGAAGACCTAGATATGGGAGAGATTGATCTCCTAGGATTAGAAGATGCACGCAAAAAAAAATATTTTCATGCGATCCCTCCAAGTCAGATCCATCTACTCAAGGAAGCCCTTCACAAATCTAGGATGCATACATGCCTGGGAATCTAGAACAACACTCCTATAGATTCAAAAAAAGAATCCAAGGACGCTAAAAATAGAGGACACAAAATTGATCTACAATGCATCACCGTCTTGGGATCTAGGTTAGTGGAATCTGGGAAATACACCTAGCTTACTGAATTCTTCCCCTCTAACCCCAATGTTCCCAATGAAATTCATATCCTGGAATGTTAGAGGAATCAGCAGCCCTAGAAAACATAGAATGTTACGCACAAAGATTCTCCAGGAAAGACCCACTTTGCTCATGATTCAAGAAACCAAAAGAAACAATGACAATATAAAAATCCTTATGTCACACCTTTAGAAACATTGTGAATTCATCTTGGTTGGCGCTTCTAGTGACTATGGGGGTCTAGCGATTGTCTAGAATCCAACAGAAAATAACCTTGATGACTACATAGCCACCAAAAATTCCATTTCGACCTCCTTCCATCTCTTAGGTACTGACATCCACGACTTCATCACTAATGTGTATGGTCCCCAATCTCTAGATCAAAATTATTTTCTTCTGGACTTCCTAGACTGGGTCAAACAAGAAAGTCCTAGGAAGCAATGGATCATTGGATGAGACTTCAATCTAATCACCACACTCAAGGAAAATAAAGGAGGGTGTCACATCCTCACAACGTACGACCTTAGATTCAAAGTTTTCATTGAGAATAATAAGTTGATAGACCTGGAAACCACAAATGGAATTTACACCTGGAATAATTGACAAGGAGGTTCCTCCCAAATCCTATCCCAACTAGACAAATTTATAGTCTTAGAAGAAATCACCACTTCAAGAGGCGAACTTGTGGCCACCATTCTTCCCTCAACCGGCTCAAACCACTAGCCCATTCACATGCAATGGCACCATTACGACAACACTCTTCACTGCCCCTTCAAATTTGAGACTTTTTTGCTAACTCACCCAAACTTCATGTCCATGATAAGAGATTGGTGGTCATCTAATCATACTACAGGCTCCTCCAAAATGTATAGATTTCGACAAAAAATCAAAAGGATAAAACAACATTTAAAATTATGGAACAAATCCACCTTTGGTAAAATCTGCAGCGCCAAAATCTACTTGGAAAAGGAGATGGACACACAACAACAAAAAATCATCAAATCAGGTTGCACGGAAGAGCAAGCCAAAAAGGAAGAGGAACTCCAATACCAAATAAAATACAGGTTCAAACAAGAAGAAGTCCTATGGAAGAAAAAATCTAGAATCCCCTGGCTAAAATAGGGAGAACGCAACACCTTCTTCTTCCATCACTCCACTATCCAACATAGAATGCACAACATAATATATTGTCTTAAAAAGTAAGATGGATCCAGGTTGGAATCCCACAATGATATTGAACAAGAGTTGGTTTCGTACTGTGAGGATCTCCTCTCTTAGAAAAATTAGTCCAGAACAAAAGCCATCCACCTTGTCACCAATTAGATCCCCTTCCTAGTCATTGAACACCACAACGCCTTCTTATTGCGCCCAATCACACTTCAATAGGTTACCACTGCAGTTAGTGAAATGAAGGAAGGAACAACCCCTGTCCTTGATAGTTTCACCATCAAATTTTTCCACTCCTTCTAGGACCATTTGAAGAAATATGTATTGGAAGTTGTGGATGAAACCCACAATAAACAATGGGTTCTACCAGCTCTCAGTGCCACCTTTCTCACCTTAATCCCCAAATAATAAAATGCTTCTACTCGAAGTAAGTATCATCCCATTTCTCTTTGCAATGTAATTTATAAAATCATCAAAAAAGTTATTTCCAACAAATTAAAACCTCTTCTCCCTCTTCTCATATCTCCTAAACAAACCGTCTTTGTGGAGGGTAGAAAAATTATGGATGACATCATTATAGCACATGAAGTCATCCATTCTCTAAAAACCACCAAAAAACATGGGATGCTACTTGAGTTGGACCTTTCCAAATATTTCGACAGCCTCATCTGAGACTCAATTGAAAAGACTCTCTTAGCTTTTGGTTTCAGCATGGATTGGGTGCGTTGGATTCACTCTCTTCTGTCCTCATCCTTCTTCTTTGTCTTGTTCAATGGTTTTCCTTCCACTACCTTTTCTCCCTCCCATGGAATTCATCAAGGGGACCCTCTCTCCCTTTTCCTCTTCATTCTCATGGCCGAGGACCTTGGTCACATGATCAACAATGCTTGCTCTACAGGCTCTCTCAAGGGTCTTATTCTACATAATAATCCACCCTTGACCCATCAACAATTTGTTAACGCTAACTTTATTATGACACATCCCTCTGTACAGAAGGAAAGGTCCCTTATTACCATTCTAAACACATTATCCAAAGCTTTCATAGCCTCTGTTAACCTTGAAAAGCACCACATCTTTTTCTTTAATACCCCCTCTACTACGCAAAGAAATATTTTTAGAATTCTAGGCTTCTCCATATCCTCCCTCCCCTCAAAGTACCCAGGTGACCCCTTGATCGACTCAGCCCTCAAACACTCCTCCTAGAAGGAAATCATTGACAATTTGATTCAGAATCTCTTTCTAGACCTTCTAATCCCTTAACATGGCAGGATGTCTTGTTCTTATCAAATTTGTTCTCCAAACTATACCTTTATATCTCTTCTCCATGCTTGTTGCCCCCAAATGGGTCCTCAAATCTATAAGGAAACTTCAGCACACCTTCCTCTTGGGGGCTGACAACAATACCCCCAAATGGGATCTAGTCAAATGGGACAAGGTATTCCTACCCAAATCTATGGGAGGCGTGGGACTAAGGGATCCTGCCAAAAGAAATGAAATACTTAGTGAAAAAATGTGGTGGAATTAGGTTTCAAACAATTCCATCAATTAGGCTCACTTATGGAACGGGAAAGATGCAGTTGAATGGGATCCTCATAATTTGATTCATTTCACCTATAACACTTTAGGCTCTCTCATCTGGAATTTAGTAAAGCATCAATGTGACCTCATCCAACAACATAAATTCTGGGAGATTCGCAATGTTGTGTATGCTAAATTCTAGAGTGAATCCTGGAAACAACTTCAAAGTATAGAAAAATATCATAACCTTACCCACCAAGTCTCTCATCCTCCCCTAGGAGACCCAAAACTCAGGGATCTTTGGTGAGCATAGGATCAACAGGATTTTAGACACTAGAAATCCCTTCAGAACCTAGGCCCTTATCTTCTAGACAAAAAAATCAGAAGCATCAAGAAAGATATGCAAAAGTGAAAAATACACACAAGTGAGGACCTTGACAAAATCTGATGGGGGTACCACTCGCAAGGAACCTACACCTTCAAAGAATCCTACTGCCTCCTCCTTCCCACACGCTAGAACCAATCGACCCACATTGGAGAAACCAATGGAATATTAGAACGTGGCCCAAGATTTCAATCTTCATTTGGTTGACTCTCCACAAACGAATCTTGACTTGGGGGAACATCCTCAAGAAAAAAAATTCTAGTCCTTCTCGTTGATCCCGCTGCCACGACCATGAGGAAACTATTGATCACCTTCTAGAAAGTTTCCCCATCTCTAGTCGACTCTGGGATAACATCTCTATCTTATGCAGAATATTCAACTAGGTTCATGGAGATATAGATCAAACACTCAAAACATGGGTGGGAAATCCTTTTCACAATCCTATTATCAATCATCTTTGGAAAATCATCCTAGGATTTATCATCTAGAATATTTGGAAGGAATCAAATCAATGGTTTTTTGAAGGAATCTCCTCCTCTGAAGTCCTCCTCTAGATGACTTGCAGAAAACACCTTTTGAAAATGTCCCTTCTCCACCCTTGGATAGAATAGGATTTCAAAGTTCCCTGAATGAAGTTTCCATATTACTCCACTTGGGCATCTCACCATCTCCTCATTTGGGACTTACAACTTAGTATCCCTTTTCTCCCTCTAGTCCCAATCTCTGGAGTTGTCCCCCTCTTGTATTATTCAAATTCAACTTCGACGACACTTCCAAATTTAACCCTAGACCTGTTGGCTTTGGAAGAGCCTTCAGAAAGAGATCTATAACTACCCTTTGTATCTTCTATGGAGCCATCGATCACGACAATAATAATTTAGCATAACTCTCATGCTTAATCAATGGTATTCAAATAGACACTCAACAAACTCTCTTCCCACTCATTATTGAAGGTTACTCTCAACTTATCACCTCCTTAACCATCTATCTTAAAAACGAATCTTAGAGAGCCAAAGTTTCACCCAGCTGGAGACTGGATCAAAAAATTCAAAGGATTTGTCTTCTTCTGGATCAACTATGTAACATACCGCTCTTGCGCGTACTGAGCGAACTTATTCTTTGAGGACACTTGCTTGCAAGTGATCCGGATTATTATACTATTGGGCATTTGATTATGATTATGAGGTGTTATGGATTGATGACATGTTATTTTGTTGTATTGACATAGACAGGTGCTATTGACTCAGTTTTCCTGAGTATGCAAGATTTTGGACCTCGAGCATGCAGAGGCATCGATGAAGCCCCTTGGACTCCAGATCGAGTCGTGGAGTGAAATATTGAGGTTTGATTGTTGTATATATGACATTTGTGCATATGATTAGATGATATGATTATGGATTTTATTTTTGACATGATTCGTTGATGATGCAGGCTAACGATAGCTTGTCGAACAAACTCACATGTGGAGTAGAGGGGTCACTCACGATAACAAGAGATGTTGAGGGAGAGGTGTGGACAACAGCCTTACCATAGCCAACTAGCACTCATGTTGTGTCTCGAACTGTAGGTTAACAATTACCTAGTTCGAGAAGACCCACGATACCGTGAGGGGCGACTGCGGCAGTCGCTCATAATGATTCTAAGGGGTGTGCAATAAGGAAGGGGATTTATTCCTTAGAGGCCCTTAGTCTCCCACAAGATCACCTGGCGGAGTATTGAATCCAGGGGTTTTTGATGTCTACCAATTCAGTTAATAGGCGAGTGTCACCCTTGGAGCACGTAGTGCATCCTGAAGGGCACGTCGTGCAAGAAAAACAGAAAGAGGCGAGTGGCACCCTTGGAGCACGTAGTGCGTTCTGAAGAGCACATCGCGCAAGGGAAACAGAATGAGGCAAGTGGCACCCTTGGAGCACCCGGTGTGTCATGAAGGGAACGTCACGTTGTTAACTAATAAGTGAATAAACCTACATTGCCTTAGAATGAATAATGTGATAAGAAAGATTAAAAAACATTTTCCCTAATAAAATTCCGCCCAGCCTAGGAATTTAAAATCTAGGTCTAAGTGATACTTGTGGAAAGAAAATAAAAAATAAATAAAAATAAATAAATAATTATACTAATAATCACCATTAAACATATGACAAAAAGGGGGTAAGAAATTCGATTAAATTATTAAAATCAAATTATGGAGGGATTTAAAATTTTAAAAGGGAAATAATTGTTTGTCACATGTGTTAATTAAAATTTTTACTAAAATGAAAAAGGGGGAAAAGGTGTAAACTCTACACTTACTAATCTGGGTTTTAGATAAAAAGGGAAAGAGGGAAATTTAAAATATTTAGTAAACTAAGGGGAAAAGGGGGAAACATAAAGAAAAAGCAGAATGACTAACTTGGCAAGGAATCTTGCCTTTAAGAACTTTCTAAATTGAACTCAACTAGTAATTTAGTAAGGGGGTGAGTCGTTAAATTTTGGGAGGGAATATGGGGACACCTAGGATCGATTCTAGGAATGCTTTTAGTTGGGTGAGGGAAATATGAGTAATTAATTAATTAATGAAATTAATTTCTGGTGCAATGAAGGGGATGGGTGACACATGTAAGGGGAAGATTTTTCTGAATCAAATATTGGGAATTAAATTAAATGGGAATTTTGGAAATAAAATGACTTAGAAACTCTATATAAAGGAGGGATAAGGAGGAGGATGGATCTCTTCTGTTATGAGTAACGTTACATTGAAAATTTTTAGACTTGACTGACTTAGCTTGTGGGAGTTGGGATACCCAACTGGATGAGGAGTGGTATCTCGGTCTTGTGACGCGAGATGGGAGCTAGTTATTCTCTGGTTTAGTGTCTATGGCCTCTTTGCAACTCGAGGGGCTAAGGGGGCAGAAGAGTACCCCTAGCATTGGTTGGGAGGTACCGATGAAGTCTCATCGGTCGACAAGTTGGAGCTGCACGGAGAGCATGGGACAACGATTCAGAGTAGATGACTTGGGCTACGATACGCTTACTTTTATTCTACATGGTAGATTATTTTTATACCTTACGCTTTCATTTGTGTACTTTTATTTGGGTAAAGAAAATGTTGACTTAGCATTTAAACTGAGAAAAAAAAAATTCCCATAGCCTTAAGCTCATTGTTTGACCTGATTCCCTTGGCATTCGATCCCTGAATGTTGTGACTGTTGTTTTGGTTTTGTTGATTTTTGTGAAGAGGTGTGATTTTTACTTCATCCTCATCCCTAGTTCATTAGTCCACGCCTGATCAATCGGCCAGGAGCCGAATCGATGGTCGTCACTTCGGTGCACAATGACCTATAGATTCTAATGCCCTGCGTTTCTATGCATCAATGATGAGAGAAGGATAGTTGTCATTTGTCTACCCCTATTGATTGTTCTTAGCTGATTGATGGTCTTTGCGCCTTCTTGTGTTGAGTAATTCTGCCATTGTTATCATTCCTATCCCCAAATTTTTAACTCTTCGTTTTACCTACGTCTTGATGGACAAATTACTTATCTTTTTACTCTGAAATTTTACTTCTTACAATCTAGCGAATTTTTGCTCTGCAATTTAATACCTTGACTATAAATTTTTCCTCTACAATTGTTTACAGTTCGAAGGCGAATAGCTCTGTGTCTTAAATCCATATTTTTCTCTGTGATCTATCATTTGTAATGGAATTTTACTCTGAGTTTTCGATACACTAAACCTCGAAATTTTTTCTCTACGTTTTATTAGATATGATGGAAAACATTCCTTACGATTCAACACGTTCCTTCGCTCTGCATTTAAAATTCTTTTGGTCTGCAGTTTAATTTTTCTCTTCAATTTAATGTAATTCGTGGGCGAACTAACATAGGCAAATTTACCCTTATGTTTTTACATTCTTCAGACTACGATTATCACTTCCTTGAGCATGATTTTCCCTCTCCTTGACTGTGATTTTTTTTTGCTAAAACTCAACACCATCCTCATATTAAGATCCAACAATTTATGAAACTTAGCAATGATTCTCTACTGTGATCATCACTGTGATTTCTCTCTGCGAATCAGCTGATCTTGAGGGCGAGTTTACCCAGCAAAATTAACTTTTAATTATACAATCTTAGACATCGAATTTAATACTTGTGAGTGTGACTATGATTGTTGTATATATGTGTGAGCTGCATTTTGTCATTGGCGCTTAGTGTTACAATGGATTTTTATGATAACCACAACAATATCCACCGACGTATGACTACAAATTCCCCCTTTCTTTTACCAGCAATCCCATTGTTTTTTACCCAACATTTTTTTTACTTAACTCAGTGACCTCCTTAGACATAAATTATATATAGTGATCTTAAATTTTTCAGCAAATTTTATGGTTGTGTGGCTGCATTGAGTTAAAAAACGATTCATGGACAATAATAACATAGACATAAATTCTAAATTACAACCACCTCCTCATTACTTTGCTTTACCATATTTTTACCTTACAGTGACATCCACATGGTTGCATTTGTGATTTAATATTTTACATGGCAATAATAAGGAGATTTAATGAGTTACCCAATAGCCACACCCACATTATTGGTTGGGCGATTCATCTTTGCCTTACATGACAACATTAACCTTCTGTTCACTCTGCGTGTACATTACCAGGGATATCATTCATTACATAAGAATTTTAATATAGCACTAATACATAGCATATATATATGGCATGTTATGTAGCTTATAATACTTATAGGTCTACGATCTATGCATCCATTTTAGTGATAGAGGTGAGTGGTAGAAATTCTAGTAGTAAAAATTAATGTACACAGGGATACTGCAGAGATATCACATTTATGCCACCAGTCTTATACTTAAAATATGGAAGTAGCTCACAAGAAGCCATATAATAATTACTTCCAGCAATATTAACAGACTTCCACCACACATTAAATGTATGTAATGATCCCAAGCCGTTATGCCAGGATCATCACAGTTTTGGGTGTCTTTTAAAACTTTTTTGGTTGTGGCATTTCGTTAAACACTCTGTTGATCTACTTGCTTAGATGTGTTTACTTGCAAGATGGCCTCTTGATTTTGGCCTTAGGGTTTACTGATGTGTTATATATGTGTTGCAGAAATAAACAAGAACATATAACCATGGAACATACCTCAACCATACGCAATATGATATACAAGCCAAAGCATCTCAAAACTACTTTTATTCATGAAATAGAGAAACCTGCTACAATGAATATGTCGATCTGGAATGCTCAACAGATGACCAAGAAGATAGACAATAGATCTGCTACAAAATGATCCAATAGAAGACTACAATAAGCCTCCAAAGGATGGATATACAATGAATATTGAATACAAGTAGATCTGGGCCATAAGAATGCTAAACCCCCTAGCAGGAAGGTGCCATGCCCTGCTGGATAGCTGAAGCTCCTCAACAATTCGGCCCTGCTGCCAAAAGTGTCAAATCACCCCAAGAAATATGCAAACTGATAGATTGGGAAACTGTAAGGACAACCTAGGTGCCCAAATCTCCAAAGTCACTCTCAAACCCTATGGATCTGAACTCCTCCACTGAATGGTGTGCCCCCTGGATGCTTGAAACCCTAGATAATTCGGGTTGGGTGAATGAGACCTCCAAACCTCCTGAAACTCTTCAAAATGATAGATCGGGCAATCACAAACCCCTAGAAGAAGTTTCAATATCAGATATGAGGTATAGCCTCCTAGATCTACAAATCACTGAATCACCAAATCATCCTCTCTCTCTCAAAGCCGTCCCAACCTATAGATGATGATCTAGCCATGGTAACTCCTCAAGAATGGACTAGATTTGATGTCCAAATCCCTGCAATGAATACCTAGGTTATAGAATCTCCAAAAATCCCTACCAATCACCTGCAATGAATCTCTCTCCAAGAATAGTGCACCCCCCTTGCTGGAAACCCCCAACCAGTGCACCCTCTCTCTATCTGCACAAGTAACTGATGTGCAATCCTCCTGCAACTGATTATATCTAGAACTAGAATGGTGTGGGAGTGTATTTCATCTCTGAGACCAATATTGGGACAATATAGGTGGAATATTTCATCACCGAATCGTCCTCTAAGGTTTGTTAAGTCAAAACCCTCAAAACCCCCAATGTTGGGCTCACTAGATAAAAGATAGATATCAAAATATGATCATACATGAATGAATGAGTAGAGTACTTTTTGGCTCCTCTTGTCCCTCCAAAGTGACATTCATTTTATTAATATTTAATTAATTAATTAAATCACTTTAATTAATTAATTAACCTTTTTACCTATGAAAAGCNGGAAAAGGTGTAAACTCTACACTTACTAATCTGGGTTTTAGATAAAAAGGGAAAGAGGGAAATTTAAAATATTTAGTAAACTAAGGGGAAAAGGGGGAAACATAAAGAAAAAGCAAAATGACTAACTTGGCAAGGAATCTTGCCTTTAAGAACTTTCTAAATTGAACTCAACTAGTAATTTAGTAAGGGGGCGAGTCGTTAAATTTTGGGAGGGAATATGGGGACACCTAGGAGCGATTCTAGGAATGCTTTTAGTTGGGTGAGGGAAATATGAGTAATTAATTAATTAATGAAATTAATTTATGGTGCAATGAAGGGGATGGGTGACACATGTAAGGGGAAGATTTTTCTGAATCAAATATTGGGAATTAAATTAAATGGGAATTTTGGAAATAAAATGACTTAGAAACTCTATATAAAGGAGGGATAAGGAGGAGGATGGATCTCTTCTGTTATGATTAACGTTACATTGAAAATTTTTAGACTTGACTGACTTAGCTTGTGGGAGTTGGGATACCCAACTGGATGAGGAGTGGTAGCTCGGTCTTGCGACGCGAGATGGGAGCTAGTTATTCTCTGGTTTAGTGTCTATGGCCTCTTTGCAACTTGAGGGGCTAAGGGGGCAGAAGAGTACCCCTAGCATTGGTTGGGAGGTACCGATGAAGTCTCATCGGTCGGCAAGTTGGAGCTGCACGGAGAGCATGGGACAACGATTCAGAGTAGATGACTTGGGCTACGATACGCTTACTTTTATTCTACATGGTAGATTATTTTTATACCTTACACTTTCATTTATGTACTTTTATTTGGGTAAAGAAAATGTTGACTTAGCATTTAAACCGAGAAAAAAAAATTCCCATAGCCTTAAGCTCATTGTTTGACCTGATTCCCTTGGCATTCGATCCCTGAATGTTGTGACTGTTGTTTTGGTTTTGTTGATTGTTGTGAAGAGGTGTGATTTTTACTTCATCCTCATCCCTAGTTCATTAGTCCACGCCTGATCAATCGGACAGGAGCCTAATCGATGGTCGTCACTTCAGTGCACAATGACCTATAGATTCTAATGCCCTGCGTTTCTATGCATCAATGATGAGAGAAGGATAGTTGTCATTTGTCTACCCCTATTGATTGTTCTTAACTGATTGATGGTCTTTGCGCCTTCTTGTGTTGAGTAATTCTGCCATTGTTATCATTCCTATCCCCAAATTTTTAACTCTTCGTTTTACCTACGTCTTGATGGACAAATTACTTATCTTTTTACTCTGAAATTTTACTTCTTACAATCTAGCGAATTTTTGCTCTGCAATTTAATACCTTGACTATAAATTTTTCCTCTACAATTGTTTACAGTTCGAAGGCGAATAGCTCTGTGTCTTAAATCCATATTTTTCTCTGTGATCTATCATTTGTAATGGAATTTTACTCTGAGTTTTCGATACACTAAACCTCGAAATTTTTTCTCTACGTTTTATTAGATATGATGGAAAACATTCCTTACGATTCAACACGTTCCTTCGCTCTGCATTTAAAATTCTTTTGGTCTGCAGTTTAATTTTTCTCTTCAATTTAATGTAATTCGTGGGCGAACTAACATAGGCAAATTTACCCTTATGTTTTTACATTCTTCAGACTACGATTATCACTTCCTTGAGCATGATTTTCCCTCTCCTTGACTGTGATTTTTTTTTGCTAAAACTCAACACCATCCTCATATTAAGATCCAACAATTTATGAAACTTAGCAATGATTCTCTACTGTGATCATCACTGTGATTTCTCTCTGCGAATCAGCTGATCTTGAGGGCGAGTTTACCCAGCAAAATTAACTTTTAATTATACAATCTTAGACATCGAATTTAATACTTGTGAGTGTGACTATGATTGTTGTATATATGTGTGAGCTGCATTTTGTCATTGGCGCTTAGTGTTACAATGGATTTTTATGATAACCACAACAATATCCACCGACGTATGACTACAAATTCCCCCTTTCTTTTACCAGCAATCCCATTGTTTTTTACCCAACATTTTTTTTACTTAACTCAGTGACCTCCTTAGACATAAATTATATATAGTGATCTTAAATTTTTCAGCAAATTTTATGGTTGTGTGGCTGCATTGAGTTAAAAAACGATTCATGGACAATAATAACATAGACATAAATTCTAAATTACAACCACCTCCTCATTACTTTGCTTTACCATATTTTTACCTTACAGTGACATCCACATGGTTGCATTTGTGATTTAATATTTTACATGGCAATAATAAGGAGATTTAATGAGTTACCCAATAGCCACACCCACATTATTGGTTGGGCGATTCATCTTTGCCTTACATGACAACATTAACCTTCTGTTCACTCTGCGTGTACATTACCAGGGATATCATTCATTACATAAGAATTTTAATATAGCACTAATACATAGCATATATATATGGCATGTTATGTAGCTTATAATACTTATAGGTCTACGATCTATGCATCCATTTTAGTGATAGAGGTGAGTGGTAGAAATTCTAGTAGTAAAAATTAATGTACACAGGGATACTGCAGAGATATCACATTTATGCCACCAGTCTTATACTTAAAATATGGAAGTAGCTCACAAGAAGCCATATAATAATTACTTCCAGCAATATTAACAGACTTCCACCACACATTAAATGTATGTAATGATCCCAAGCCGTTATGCCAGGATCATCACAGTTTTGGGTGTCTTTTAAAACTTTTTTGGTTGTGGCATTTCGTTAAACACTCTGTTGATCTACTTGCTTAGATGTGTTTACTTGCAAGATGGCCTCTTGATTTTGGCCTTAGGGTTTACTGATGTGTTATATATGTGTTGCAGAAATAAACAAGAACATATAACCATGGAACATACCTCAACCATACGCAATATGATATACAAGCCAAAGCATCTCAAAACTACTTTTATTCATGAAATAGAGAAACCTGCTACAATGAATATGTCGATCTGGAATGCTCAACAGATGACCAAGAAGATAGACAATAGATCTGCTACAAAATGATCCAATAGAAGACTACAATAAGCCTCCAAAGGATGGATATACAATGAATATTGAATACAAGTAGATCTGGGCCATAAGAATGCTAAACCCCCTAGCAGGAAGGTGCCATGCCCTGCTGGATAGCTGAAGCTCCTCAACAATTCGGCCCTGCTGCCAAAAGTGTCAAATCACCCCAAGAAATATGCAAACTGATAGATTGGGAAACTGTAAGGACAACCTAGGTGCCCAAATCTCCAAAGTCACTCTCAAACCCTATGGATCTGAACTCCTCCACTGAATGGTGTGCCCCCTGGATGCTTGAAACCCTAGATAATTCGGGTTGGGTGAATGAGACCTCCAAACCTCCTGAAACTCTTCAAAATGATAGATCGGGCAATCACAAACCCCTAGAAGAAGTTTCAATATCAGATATGAGGTATAGCCTCCTAGATCTACAAATCACTGAATCACCAAATCATCCTCTCTCTCTCAAAGCCGTCCCAACCTATAGATGATGATCTAGCCATGGTAACTCCTCAAGAATGGACTAGATTTGATGTCCAAATCCCTGCAATGAATACCTAGGTTATAGAATCTCCAAAAATCCCTACCAATCACCTGCAATGAATCTCTCTCCAAGAATAGTGCACCCCCCTTGCTGGAAACCCCCAACCAGTGCACCCTCTCTCTATCTGCACAAGTAACTGATGTGCAATCCTCCTGCAACTGATTATATCTAGAACTAGAATGGTGTGGGAGTGTATTTCATCTCTGAGACCAATATTGGGACAATATAGGTGGAATATTTCATCACCGAATCGTCCTCTAAGGTTTGTTAAGTCAAAACCCTCAAAACCCCCAATGTTGGGCTCACTAGATAAAAGATAGATATCAAAATATGATCATACATGAATGAATGAGTAGAGTACTTTTTGGCTCCTCTTGTCCCTCCAAAGTGACATTCATTTTATTAATATTTAATTAATTAATTAAATCACTTTAATTAATTAATTAACCTTTTTACCTATGAAAAGCATCTTATATCTCCTTGTGGCTTCTCTGTCCACTGAAAGTCACTTCTAGCCATCCCATCCTGTAATGTTGCTCCTCCCAATTCCAATGAGCTATTACACTGAGAGGTTCCTCCAAGTAATGTGCCCAAAATGACCTCTTCAATGAATTTAATTGACTTATAGCTCAAAATAGTCAAAATCATGGAAATCATCAGAATGCAATGGAACCAAAGCCAACCTATGCGGAATGTCTCATAATCATGAGATATGATGAGAAATTAAAGCTGGACCTCTCAATTCCTCTCAATAACCCCTGTACTTTCTATAACACCCATCTGGCTACTCTGGTCATCATAAACCTCTGCATTGTGATGATGTCCCAAAGTGGGGACATTACAGTCCTCCCTGCTAAAAAATTGTTTGTCCTCAAGCAATAACCAAATCCAATCAAATAAAATACCAAGATCCTATGTCCACATATGGGATACACAGTAGAACCCATCCAAAGATGAACAATAGTAAACTTCACCCCCTAGATCCCATATTAGGAAGTGAACTGAAATACTCTGTGAAGCATAGTCCTTAAAGATATCAACCCTGTGAACCTCCTGCACATGACACATGGCCTCATCTCGGAATGAGTCCATCCTCCAAATATCTACCAAGATCCACATGGCCTCCATCAACTGCACATGTTGATGCCAGAATGAGGTACTGCAATACCTCTGTGAGACACCCTAAAGAACTATGCTCCCCTCAACAATGAAGCCGAATGGAAAGTTAGAACAAATTTCCCCTACAAAGGTCCACTCACCCTTGTCAGTCAGTGAAATGCTCAAACCTACAATCCCTGGGTCCCATGATAACCTCTATTGAAGATCACCATGTTGGCCCTGCACTACTTTGATCACGACTGTCTGTCCCCTGCATACATACTAGATCCTTCTCTCCTGGATCCTCAAGCTAAAATACATGTGACCACTAGACCTGTTGTCCAGAAAATGTATTTGTAAAGACATCATTGTAGAAGAAGTACATATCCACCCATATCCACATTCGATCATGATGATCAGGAGTGAAAATTTTCCTCGCTCTATCGGACAAATCCCTACAGGCCCACTCCAGACTGGCCCCTGGTGGAGTGTGTGGCTCTCAGGTGAAACCTAGGTCATCATGTAGTGAAACATCCGGCTCACCCAATGAACTCCCGAATCCCATGGAAAACTTGGAAGTTTATCACTTCCAATCTCATCTAACTGCTCCTGTGTGAGGCTGGTCACTGTCAGAAGCCCTATGTGCTCATTTTCTATCCTCCTCATGTTGTTGTCAATGATAAATGTGTCAGAAAAGGATAACAGACATATCTGCAGCTGACTATAGGACTGGAAGGCATCACATGCTTTGGTCAATCCTAAGGACTGGACCAGAATCTCGTCCATCGGTATCCATGATAAGTACTCTCATGTGGCCATCATCAAATCCCAACCATCCAGTACAATTGGAAGTAACTCCTCCAACTGCTGCTCAACCAACCTCCATCTCTCATCTCCCATGCAACTACT
>JZKD02S0573061.1:0-16219 GCA_000966675.3 Picea glauca | reverse complement strand
CGTTGTAGAATGACTTGTGACCGATTTGGATATAAAGTATTTTTAAATAGTAAACCATTCGGATACCTAATCATGTCAGTCATGTTGATGCTATCTTAGCTGATTTTACTCTCCTTATATAGGTCTCCCTTGCGTTTAGTACTGTTGTTAAAAAGCCTCGTCGTAATTATTATCTTCGTTTAGATGCAATGGTGTATTATTATTGAAATATACTCAACACCAACAAGGAGTGATTGTCATTAAGTTTTAGAGATGGTTATTTATTATGTCATTAAGTTTTAGAGATGGTTAATTAATGTGTCATTAAGTTTTAGAGATTGTTATTAAGTTTTAGAGATGGTTATGTAATATGTCTTCGAGTTTTAGATATTGTTATTTAAATTGTCATTGAGTTTGACATGGGTATTTAATATGTCTTCAAGCTTTAGATGTTGTTCTAATATATCATTAAGTTTTGGATATTGTTAATTAATATGTTATCAAGTTTTAGAAGTTATTATTTAATATATTATTAAGTCTTATACCAATACTTAAGTAGGCTCAATAAGCGTTGAAATGCTATCCCTTGTAATTGCAATTATGATGGCATATCGATATATTCTAGTATGTTGTTATTTAGGTGGTGTTAACTATGATGATTTAAAATGTATCTTTTCAATATGATAATGGTTACGTCCCGTCATTCCCATCACAAGGACATTTGATAATTTCATTTATGTTGTCATTTAGGGGTTATGTTATCATGATTATAAGTGACACTGTTTTAAGCATGAAAAATTATATGTTGCTATGTGATATTGCTTATTGCATGAAGGAGGAAATTATATGTCATTATGTTTATACGAGACATTGCTTGTGTATGAAGGAGGAAATTTATATGTTGCGTGATGATATATAATTTAATTTCCAAATTGTTGTTGGTTAGGTTGTGCCCAACATAGTCGTTATGATGGTAAGATCGTTAATCTAAACCTATCTAGACTGTTAGGAAATTAAAGGGGTGGAATGTGGTTTTATATTCAGTGTCTCTTGCGCGCATTAAAAGGGTCAAGGAAATGATTAGTCGCTGGACCTTTTACTTCTTGCGTTGATAAATGTAACAAAACCCCAAAAGTTCCTTGGTAATACCAAAAAAAATAAAAATATATATTGCATGACGTATCGGTTGTTGTATTAATGAAGAGGTTACTACACACGTAACAATCACCCAAGGTGTAAGTAGCCTCACGAATACGGTCACCCTATGAGAGAGATGAGGTAGATGTTATACATCTATCTTAGATACTGAAAGTACTTCCCACTTCCATTAACCTCTATGATATCCTATGAAACAAAACTAAAGATACCACTTCATAGTCAACATTCATGAGGGGGACAATCATGAGTCAGGTTTCTATGTATGGGCAGGGAATGCAAGACAAATTCTTCATCCTGAAACTCTAGAAAAAAGTGGAGTCATCCAAAGGACTTTCCACTTCAATCCATAGTTACCCCTCATTTTTGTTTAAGGGGGGGAGTAATTGAATTTGTTGACGTGTAAACCCAATTGATGAGCTATGTGTTGACTCAACTGCTTCTTGTTGACTTGACTTGGATTACTGAGACCAACCAAAACATGTTCAATTGGTTGTTGGGAGTCGTACTTCTTCTTATTGTACCTGGCAGAGAAGGGTTGGATTGATAGAGACTAATTATATTGGTATGTTTCTTGTCTAGTCAATTAATCGACTGGTGGATGATGTCTTTTTGTCTATTTGGTTGGTCGACTGGGACCATGTTTGGACAATAGATTTTGCAACTAGTTTGCAATGGATGACTATTATTTGGCCTTGATCTGTGTTGATGGTGATCAGACTTCCTCATGAGTTTTTTTGTACCATCTTGTGATCATCTTTTGCAGTCAAAAAAATTCAAGGGTGAATGTTGCAGAATTTGTTTTCCTCCAAGTTGAGTTTACAGGGGGTGTTGGAACATGCATTTCCTTTGTAAACTCACCTTATCGGATTGATTGGATTGACCAAGTCTTTGGTTTGATGACCGACTAAATCCTTAGTTGACCATTTCCACTTATAGATTCTCGATCCACATTTTATGGACAAGTGCAACCGCCTTCACCCAAGTTTGTTGAGTTTGGTCCATGACCAAACCTATTTATAGACAATCCTTGTGAGCGGTCTATCATCATCTCAGAGTGTTAGATAATCTCAGGATATCTTCTCTCACTCTCATTGATTGACTCGTGCTTCATTTCTATGGTGTATTTTGACACCACCTCTGTCTCTCAGATTTGTTGTCCTCTACGTTCAGTCCTTCTCCCAAAATAAAACTCAAACAAATAAATAAAGTCTAGTAGCAATACTCATACATTGATCCAATGGATAGGATTGAATATGAATAAAAACACATGGGAAGAATGATTGGATGCAAATGATTTGCAATAATCTCCTTGGGATGGGTCCTTTTGATTCTTAGCATCCCTCTCTCTCACAAATGGTACATGAAGAAATGTCCTTGTTATTTGATGAAAGAACTTGCACAAGCATGAGGGCTATGGATTTCAGAAATGAGAGAAAAAAATAAGTGATCTTAAAGTTCATTCCAATAGAAGAAACTTGAAAATATTATTCTTCTTTAATTGTTGCTCCATGGCTTTCATTTTTAGGGTAATTTTGAGCTGCATGAAGAACTAGTTCTAGTGTGAAAGCTCCTCATATGAAATGGAGATCCCAATGCTTCAAATAGATCTTGAGGAGGCAAAAGTACTCTTCTTGAATAAGATGGAGCTTGAATTTTGTTTGTACATCATTGTAGAGGTACTTGGGCTAGGCTTGGATCATCAACTACGTCGAAAAATTTATTTTCACGTATGTGAGTAGACTTGCACAACTTTTGAAGAAAAAGTCACACAAGTCGCACGAGTGTCAGTGAAGGAAATCCATTCAAGTGTATGAAAACCCACTTTATAATATTTTCCAAACTTTGTGCTGGTGATGTAAAGTAGCCATGAGGTAGACTTATTGTGTTGTTTTCTTAACCACTAATGATGATTTTAGACAATCACCTAAATGTCTCTTATGAGAAAAATTAAGGTGATAACACTCACCATTTACCTTATGCTTACTTCTATGGGTGATTGAGTACGATGGGTTTAAACACCTGTGTGATTTTCTTAGTTGCAGTACACATTGATGTTTTCTTATCAGATGAGTTAAAGTAACATTAAATGTTCTTGATGATGACCATGTAACACTAGGAATTCTTGGATGATGATTGACATGATTACTCCCTAATGGTTTATTTATACTATAAATGGATTTTATTTTACATGCCTACTAATGTGTAGGTGGTTAGGACCTTAATGGTGATGTTGCATGAAGAATTGCTATTCATATGATGGATAGGTAACAATGATGACCTTTGAATATGATTTCATATGATCTTCCCTTGTTCTTATATGGTTCATGATATGTATACAGACATTGGATGAGTTGTTATGATGTAAACATGTATTGGGTACCTTTTCTTTGATATGGTTCATGATATGCATGCACATGTTGTATGACTTGTTATGATGTACACCTATATTGGGTACCTTCCCTTTGATATGGTTCATGATATGTATACACATGTTGGATGATTTGTTATGTTGTATACATGTATTGGGTACCTTTCCTTTGATATGGTTTGTGATATGTATGCACATGTTGGATGACTTGTTACAATGTACACCTATATTGGGTACCTTTCCTTTGATATGGTTCATGATATGTATGCACATGTTGGATGACTTGTTATGATGTACACATGTATTTGGTACCTTTACTTTGATATGGTTCATGATATCTATACACCCGTTGGATGACTTGTTATGATGTATGCATGTATTTGGTACATTTCCTTCTATATGGTTCATGATATGTATCCACATGTTGTTTCACTTGTTATGATGTACACCTATATTGGTTTCCTTTCCTTTGATATGGTTCATGATATGTATGCATATGTTCGATGACTTGTTATGATGTGCACTTGTATTGGGTACCCTTATTTTGATACGGTTCATGATATGTATGCACCCGTTGGATGACTTGTTATGATGTATACATGTATTAGATACTTTTTTCGATTTAATATGGTTCATAATATGATTTATGATTTATGATTGTTCAAGTAAATACTTCATGTGATTTATTATGATAATGGTGTTGCATGAACATTGGTCTTTTGGATGCACTAACCTATTACAAGTTGAGATTGTGTTGGAGAAAGGTGGAATGCACTCAAGGGAAGGGTTGTTGAATCAATGAGGATGTATATCATACCCTAGTTCCTAAGAATCTTGGGAAATGGGGAAAGACTTGTGAAATTGACCTCCAAAGTTAACTTGGGTAAATGGGTAGAAGGGAAAGGTTTATATCACTTTTACTTTGTTTTTGACACTTGTAAAATCACCCTCATGCCCAAATTCGCCCTTGCATGGAAAAGGAAAATGCCAAGAGATAGCCTTGGGAAGATGTTACATTAAGATGAATTATAAAATAAAATGTCTACCAATTGCTGGGATTGGTTGGCTCATGAGGAAAATATTATGTGGAAGTTAGTACTATTAATGTACTTGTCTTATGATAGTGGCAGGGTTGGAAAGAATTGTGTATGTTCCAACCAAGTTTGTGTGGATTAAGGGGATGGGGGTATACCTACAACATGAAGAGGTATTAAATATTGTTATGTCTCGCACCTTGTATTGTGTTTTTTTGGGCCCAAATTGCAAGAAGTCATTGTAGTGTGATTGTAATCACCAACTAAATGTGCTAGTAATATCCTTGTAGAGTAGGATTCCACTGTTGGTGTGGTTGCAATCACCAGTTGAAGGTGGTATCAATACCCCTGCACAACATAATCCTATGTTATTTAGAGGTATTTCAAGTCCAAAATCCTCTCCACCACACCTAGGTTGAACTATTGTAAGATTGATTTTTTTTTTTGGATCACCTTCACGTTGGATTCATCGGAGTTGCTATTAATTGAGATTTTTATTACCTCATTGAATTTGAGGCCCGCTCAGGGTGGAAACAAATATGAAGGTGGTTGCATTGATTGGGTGTAAAATTGACCCTTTGTGCAAATTCCCCCCTATTGCAGACTAGTTCATGGGATATTTTTATATTTTGCTTTATGGGATCTGTTGAGGACTAGTTTGTGGGATAATTTATATTATGATTTATGGGAATTGGAGTGAAGTTGGCCTATCCTTGTGATTTTTCAAGATATACATTATAGGTATCTTGAATTCGAATATTTAATTGTGCATTGTCAGTTCCTTGGATTACTAGTTATTCAAATATTTAAGTGTGTTATGTTGGTTAGTTTCATGTTCTTTAATTATCTTAGATCTTGCATACCTAATGTATATTATTCTTAAGAAAAAAATAAATGTTAAGGTAACACCCCGATAGCATTGTCACAAGTGAGGACATTTGATGTTTGAGGCACATGAATGGGAGGGACTATCCCACATGAACGTAGAGGATTGTCCTCTGCGTTCAATCCTTGTCCCAAAAAAATTTCAAACAAAGAAATACAATCAAGTAGCAATACTCGTGTATTGATCCAATGGATAGGCTTGAATATGAATAACAACGCTTAGGACGAATTATTGGATGCAAATGAGTTACAATACTCTCCTTGGGATGGGTCCTTTTCATTCTTAGCATCCATCTCTCTCACAAATGGTACATGAAGAAATGTCCTTGTTATTTGATGAAAGAACTTACACAAGAATGAGGGCTATGGATTTTATAAATGAGAGAAAAATATAAGTGATCTTAAAGTTCATTCCAATAGAAGAACATTGAAAATATTCTTCTTCTTTAATTATTGCTCCATGGTTTTCATTTATACGGAAATTTTGAGCTCCATGAAGAACTAGTTCAAGTGTGAAATATCCTCATATGAAATGGAGATCCCAATGCTTCAAACAGATCTTGAGGAGGCCAAAGTACTCTTCATGAATGAGATGGATCTTGAATTGTGTTTGTACATCATTGTAGAGGTACTTGGGCTTGTCTTGGCTCATCAACTACGTCAAACAATTTAGTTTCACATGTGTGAGTAGACTTGCACAACTTTTGAAGGAAAAGTCGCACAAGTCGCACGAGTGTCACTAAAGAAAATCCATGCAAGTGTATGGAAACCCACTTTATAATGTTTTCCAGACTCTGTGCTGGTGATGTAAAGTAGCCATGAGGTAGACTTATTGTGTTGTTTTCTTCACCACTAATGATGTTTTTAGACAATCACCTAAATGTCTCTTATGAGAAAAATTAAGGTGACAACACTCACCATTTTCCTTATGCTTACTTGTATGGGTGATTGAGTACGATGGGTTTAGACACTAGTGTGATTTTCTTAATTGCAATACACTTTGATGTTTTCTTATCAAATGAGTTAAAATAACATTAAATTTTCTTGATGATGACCATGTAATACTAGGAATTATTTGATGATGATTGACATGATTACTCCCTAATGGTTTATTTATACTATAAACGGTTTTTATTTTACATGCCTACTAATGTGTAGGTGGTTAGGACCTTAATGGTGATATTGAATGAAGAATTGGTATTCATATGATGGATAGGTAACAATGATGACCTTTGAAGATGACTTAATATGATCGTCCCTTATTCTTATATGGTTCATGATATGTCAATAGATGTTGGATGATTTGTTATGATGTATACATGTATCAGATACCTTTTCTTTGATATGGTTCATGATATGCATTCACATGTCGTATGACTTGTTATGATGTACACCTATATTGGGTACCTTCCCTTTGATATGGTTCATGATATGTGTACACATTTTGGATGACTTGTTATGTTGTATAAATGTATTGGGTACCTTTCCTTTGATATGGTTTGTGATATGTATGCACATGTTAGATGACTTGTTACAATGTACACCTATATTGGGTACCTTTCGTTTTATATGGTTCATGATATGTATGCACATGTTGGATGACTTGTTATGATGTACACGTGTATTTGGTACCTTTCCTTTGATATGGTTCATGATATCTATACACACGTTGGATGACTTGTTATGATTTATGCATGTATTCGGTACATTTCCTTTGATATGGTTCATGATATGTATCCACATGTTGGATGACTTGTTATGATGTACACCTATATTGGTTACCTTTCCTTTGATATGGTTCATGATATGTATGCACATGTTGGATGAATTGTTATGATGTGCACTTGTATTGGGTACCKTTATTTTGATATGGTTCATGATATGTATGCACCCATTGGATGACTTGTGATGATGTATACWTGTATCAGATACCTTTCCGATTTAATATGGTTCATAATATGTTTTATGATTTATGCTTGGTCAAGGAAATGCTTCATGTGATTGATTATGATAATGTTGTTGCATGAACATCGGTCTTTTGGATGCACTAACCTATTACAAGTTGAGACTATGTTGGAGAATGGTGGAATGCACTCAAGGGAAGGGTTGTTGACTCAATGTGGATGTATTCATACCCTAGTTCCTAAGAATCTTGGGAAATGGGGAAAGACTTCTGAAAAATGACCTGCAAAGTTAACTTGGGTAAATGGGTTGAAAGGAAAGGGTTATATCACTTTTACTTTGTTTTTGACACTTGTAAAATAACCCTGATGCCCAAATTCGCCCTTGCATGGAAAAGGAAAATGCCAAGAGATAGCCTTGGGAAGATGTTACATTAAGATGAATTATAAAATAAAATGTCTACCAATTGTTGGGATTGGTTGGCTCATGAGGAAAATATTATGTGGAAGTTTGTACTATTAATGTACTTGTCTTATGATAATGGCGGGGTTGGAAAGAATTGTGTATGTTCCAACCAAGTTTGTGTGGATTAAGGGGATGGGGGTATACCTACAACATGAAGAGGTACTAAATATTATTATGCCTCACACCTTGTATTGTGTTCTTTTGGGCCCAAATTGCAAGACGCCATTGTAGTGTGATTGCAATCACCAACTAAATGTGCTAGTAAGATCCTTGTAGAGTAGGATGCCACTATTGTTGTGGTTGCAATCACCAGTTGAAGGTGGTATCAATACCCCTAAACAACATAATCCTATGGGATTTAGAGGTATTTCTAGTCCAAAATCCTCTCCACCACACCTAGGTTGAACTATTGTAAGACTGGTTTATTTGTTTGGGATCACCTTCAAGTTGGATTCATTAGAGTTTCTATGAACTAAGATTTTTATTACCTCATTGAAATTGATCCATGCTCATGGTGGAAACACCTCTGAAGCTGGTTTCATTGATTGGGTGGGAAAATGACCCTTTGTGCAATTTCCCCCCTTTTGGAGACTAGTTCATGGGATATTTGTATATTATGCTTTATGGGATCTGTTGAGGACTAGTTTGTGGGATATTTTTATAATATGATTTATGGGAATTGGAGTGCAATTGGCTCATCCTTGTGCTTTTGCAAGCTGTACATTACAGGTATCTTGAATTCGAGTATTAAATTTTGCATTATTGGTTACTTGGATTACTAGTTATTCAAATATTTAATTGTGGTATGTTGGTTAATTTCATGTTCTTTAATTATTTTAGATCTTGCATACTTGATGTATATTATTCTTAATAAAAAATTAAGTGTTAAGGTAACACCCTGATATCATTGTCACAAGTGGGGACATTTGATGTCTGAGGCACATGAATGGGAGGGACTAGCCCACTAATTGGTGGAATGGAGGTTCCACTCAATGACTCATCTTGACACATTTGTGGTAGTAGGAATAGGTCCTCCCACACTAGATGAACCGGTAACACCTAGCATTGTATGTAAGTTGTCTTAAAAAGGAAAAAGGATCATGCAAAGGAGGTTCACCCACCTATGTAAACAAAGGGTTGGTAGGCTTTGTAAAATCATGGTTTAAATTGAGTGGAATATTTTCATTGATTACTTCAATATTCAAGGGTTCAAGATCCTAAACAATTGGGATATAATCCTCTACAACTTTGTGTGTGTTGTCCATGGAAACTCACTAAAACTTGTTAGGTGTGAACAGTCATCGCCCGATGGTTGGAGATTCCTCTATCTTAGGAGGAAACCCTTACTACCTCCTATAGCTATGAGTAGACTAGTCGACCACTATGATAGATGTATTTCAAACAAATAAATTCCAATAAAGGATAAATCAATCTATGGCCAACTACACAAAAATAAACACATAGCACATCTTAAAAATCCATTAGTAACAACAAATAAGAAACTAGTAAGACCAATGGGCCTTCTGAAAACCAATCTAAGATGATGAGGGCCTAGAAACAATCAACAAAGGTACAAGAGATAGTTATGGTAACTCTCACGTAACAAACACCCAAGGTGTAAGTAGCCTCATGAATACAGACACCCTCTGAGGGAGTTGAGGTAGATTTTATACATCTATATTAGATATTGAAAGTACTTCCCACTTCCAGTAACCTCTATGATATCCTATTAAAGGAAACTAAGGATATCACTTCATAATCAACATTCGCGATGGGGACAATCATGAGTCAAGTATCTATGAATGGGAAGGGAATGAAAGACAAATTCTTCATCCTGAAACTCTAGAAAAAAGTGGAGTCATCGAAAGGAATTTCCACTTCAATCCATAGTTACCCCTCATTTGTGTTTAAGGGGGGGAGTAATTGAATTTGTTGATGTGTAAACCCAATTGATGAGCTATGTGTTGACTCAACTACTTCTTGTTGACTTGACTTGGATTACTAAGACCAACCGAAACATGTTCAATTGTGTTGTTGGGAGTTGTAATTATTCTTATTGTACCTAGAAGAGAATGTTTGGATTGATATATTCTAATTCTATTGGTATGTTTCTTCTCTAGTCGATTAATCAACTGGCGGATGATGTCTTGTTGTCTAGTTGGTTGGTCAACTGGGACCGTGTTTGGACAACAGATTTTGCAACTAGTTTGAAATGGATGACTACTCTTTTTCGTTGATATGTTTTGATGGTGATCATACTTCCTCAGGAGCATTTTTGTACCATCTTGTGATCATTTTTTGCAGTCAAAAAAAATTTAAGGGGGAATGTTGCAGAATTTGTTTTCCTCCAAGTTGAGTTTACGGGGGGTGTTGGAACATGTGGTTCCTCTGTAACCTCACCTTATCGGATTGATTGGATTGACCAAGTCTTTGGGTTGACGACCGACTAAACCCTTAGTTGACCATGTCCACTTATAGATTCTCGATCCACATTTTATGGATAAGAGCAACCGCCTTCACCCGAGTTTGTTGAGTTTGGTCCATGACCAAACCTATTTATAGAAGATCTTTGTGATCGGACTATCATCATCTCAGATTGTTTGATAATCTTAGGAGATCTTATATCACTCTCATTGATAGACTCGTGCTTCATTTCTATGGTGTATTTCTACACCACCACTGTTTCTCGGATATATTGTCTTCTGCATTCAGTCCTTGTCCCAAAATAAAATTCAAACAAAGAAATAGAGTCTAGTAGCAATACTCGTATATTGATCCAATGGATAGGCTTGAATATGAATAAAAACACTTGGGAATAATGATTGGATGCAAATGAGTTGAAATACTCTCCTTGGGATGGGTCCTTTTGATTCTTAGCATCCCTCTCTCTCACAAATGGTACATGAAGAAATGTCCTTGTTATTTGATGAAAGAACTTACACAAGCATCGAGGCTATGGATTTCAGAAATGAGAGAAAACAATAAGTGATCTTAAAGTTCATTCCAATAGAAGAACCTTGAAAATATTATTCTTCTTTAATTGTTTCTCCATGGATTTCATTTATAGGGAAATTTTGAGCTCCATGAAGAACTAGTTCAAGTGTGAAAGATCCTCATATGAAATGGAGATCCCAATGCTTCAAAGAGATCTTGAGGAGGAAAAAGTACTCTTCATGAATGATATGGAGCTTGAATTGTGTTTGTACATCATTGTAGAGCTACTTGGGATAGGCTTGGCTCATCAACTACGTCTAACAATTTATTTTCATGTGTGTGAGTAGATGTTGGGCTCTAAAGATGTCCTAAAACAACCTTAGTTTTAACATTAATTTATCAACCTAAGGATTCATATTTTATCTCAAGAACATCAGCAAAATCTATGCATATAGCTTGTAGAGGCTAAAATCGCGTAGCTAAAGCAAACCTGAGTTTATCCACAATCAATCTCCTCAAATATTCATTTAAATATTATAAGATTAAGATCTTACTTAACAGAATTGAAATCTAATTGCTAACATGTTGTGAATGAAAAGGAACTAGCTGACTTGCTAAATGCATTTAACTAAAAAGAAATGATTAAATTTGAGTAATGACTTGCAAAATTGACTATTAATTGGGAATTGAATTGTTGGAAAGGATATAGCGAACTATTCTAATAGAAAGAAACTGCAATTTTAACCTAATTGTAAGGAACACAATCATTACTAAATGGAAAGGAACAACAATTGTAACTTTAACTAAAAGGAACGACAATTGCAACCTATTTGAAAGGAACAACTAATGTGAATCTTAAGTAAAAGGAACAACACATATGAAAACGTGAGGAAATTAGAATCAACACTCATTAACACTTGAGAGAGATATCTATCTTCTGTATGCAAACCGTATGAAATCATTAACACGCTTATGCATTCGTCTTAACTATTGTAAAAGGGAATTGAATCGTAAAACATAAATCAAACTGATACAATTACAGTTGAAACAATAGCTCCTTTAGACTGGGCCCTTAGTCCTTAGAAGCACTGCTATGAGAAACTTAGTATATAGAAATGGTGAAAACGATCAAATCTTTTATTAAATTCATAGCTAGTACATCATTCACAAAAATGGTCTGTGCAAAGTAACTCTGAGTCTGAATACTTGAACATAATTCTTAGCTTGTCTTTTAGGATCTATTATCCTCTATATATACAATAATCTCAGTAAATCAAGCCATCTTGAGGATCGGAAGATCCTCATGATTGCTTTACTATTATAAAGTTACAATATAGAAAATCGAATCATATTTAAAACTTCTTTTGCACCAAAAGTCCTTAACCTCCAATGGCTCACACATCTTCAAGATATCCTTTGTTATTTCGGTTTTGACAATATTTAACCAATCCTGTAACAAAATCAAACAATTCCAACCGTATTTTAGAATTTATTCATCATGACTTCAATAATATCACTAGAAGACATATTAATCATTTTCTATTCTATTTATCCCTAATTAACAGAAAAGTCACTCAAGATTGTATCACAAACTGTGTGAATAARGAGGATATTTGTACCTTTTTCATATCCCAACATACCCCCTRGCTTACCTTCTTGCATGTTCTGATGCAAGCTGAGATCTTACATGTAAAAAAGTGATGCTGTAAGGAAGGAAAGTTGGTTCACCRGGTCTCCTGAACCCATTACTTCTTTTGAGCTCTTCAAAAGAAGCATCCTCCCTTTTCTTGTTAATTTGATAATCCTTCTGGTAACTTTCTGGAGGAAACCAAAGGATAGGGGGATTATACATGCACCCAATCCAAGCAAGTCCTTCCTCCATGAGCAGTCTAGAATACCTTTCTACTCTGTAGGTAGCTGCAAAGAAATTCTTGAATATGAAGGGCTCCCTAATTTTGACTTCATTGGAGGATGCATCCCATCTCACCTTAGAAGCAGGAAGAGCTTCTTCATTGAGTTCTCTAAAGTATATGATGCCTGAACGGATAACATGTCGATGGATGGGGGCTAGAGAATCTCTGACCCCTCCCCTTTTCATAAAGGTTCTATGTTGCATAATGGTTGGAAAGGACTTTAGGGGCTCTCCTCTTATCCAAAGATCTAACCCCTTTTCCCTCTTTATAAAATTCTTGTGGGCCTTGCCCCATCTAACTTGGTTCTTAGTAAAGGACAAGAATTCTTGGAACTGAATGTCTCCAATAAAGGGACCAGGGTTATTTTTCCTGTCATCTTCCAAAATGAAATTATGGAAGTATAATTCACATAGAAAATACTGTACATTTTCTTCCTGCTCTTTAAAACATGAAATGAACTCAGGGACAGTGGAAAATGTAATCGGCTTACCTGCTCTAATGGATTTTACCCTTAAAAATAGGTAACGTTCCAGCAAGAAAGGGTATAATTGGTAGTAGGGGATCTACAGTTGATTGTATCAGAGTAAACATCACAAATCTCCTTGATTTTCTCCAAAGCTTTTTCAAATTGGCTTTGCATTTTCTTAATCTTTTCTTGGGATTTGGTGAACTCAGCATATGTTTCACTTTCTATTGCTGACATATCCTTCAGTTGTTTAACAACCTTTTGATGTTCATACCTAGTGATCATTTCTTCTCTGGATTAAGTTAAGGCTTGTTGATCTTGTACCAACTTTGTCTTTAGCCTACCAATAACAACATCATGTTCCCGAGACTAAGCTGCTTGATATTCTTCTATAGTGCCCGTCTTGTCTCTGGATTGAGTTAATGCTTGTTGGGCTTGCATAAGCTTTGTTTCCAATCTATCAACGATAGCATTTTTTCCCTAAGATTGGAATGCTAGATGTTCTGCCATAGTAAACAATTTATTCCTACTTTGAATCAAGCTTTGTTGGGAGTGTATTAATTTTTCCTCCAATCTCCTAATGGTGGGGTCTTGCTCGAGGGATTGAGGTATTTCCTCTGAGACTAGGGTATCTTTTTGTACCTCAGCATAAATAGTTTATGAAGGAATTACCTTTTCATTTTGAGTTACTGCATCCTCTATTGTCATCCCTTCAGGGTTTGTCTGTGTTCCCATAGAGTTTGTAGTGATTGTTCTTTTAGGAAGAGGGTTTCTTCCCTGCACTCTAGACCTTTTGTTTTTATTTCTTTGGTGGTCCTTATCTGCTTGTTCTAGCTGCTTCCTCAATTCCTTAATAATTTCTTTGAGTTTGCCAACCTTTAGTTTTAATGCTTCAACTTTTTTAACCTTTCTCTTTAACAACTTGTTCTTCTTTTTTAGCTTCCTAATTCTCTTATGGATTTTGCCTGCTTTTTGTTTGTGAGGAGTCTCAAGGTATTCCTCATTCTAATTAGCAGGTAGTTTTTCTTCTGTTCCTTCCAAGTTCTTTGTCTGTTCAAGTGGGCTTCTTTCCTCAGGATGTGGTTCTTCATATGATGTGTCCTCAGGAAATGACATTTCAATATCAGGGAAGTTTTCAACAGGATTTGAAGAAGAGGCTCGTTCTCGATATTCTTTTGATTTATCTCTCTCAATTGAGGCTCCTAAGCTCCCTAAAACCTGAGTTGTTTCTTCCTCATAGATTTAAAAAAAAAAAACTATAGAATGCTCTGATGTTGGTTGGGTGTCTTCTTGACTGTTTCCCTATGAAGTTTGTTCTCTATGCTCAATACCCTGGTCATTTTCCTGTAAGGGTTTCTCTGTTGTGTTTTGAATTTATTTAGGGTTTCTTGTCCATCTACTTCTCCTCGTTCTCTCAATGGGGGTTTTAGGAGCATCCATTTCTCTTTTTCTCTTTCTGGTTAGTGGCCTTGCTTGTGGGGTTTGATCCTTTGTCTGTGAGGTTTGAGCCTCTGTCTGTGAGGTCTAAACCTCTGTCATTTGAACAGGATTTTCCTTGACTTTGGGTTGAGGAGGTGGAAATTTTATTTGGGTAGTGGCCTCCTCTCCCTGTATCTCTTCAGTTTCCTGTAATGGGTTTTCATGGCATAATTCAGGTTATTCCAGTTGTAGAGGTTTATTTGCCCCAATAAGATTATCCCAGGTCAATTGGGTTTGACTCAGTGCCTTACTTACTATTAATTTAATTAATCCATGATGGTTGATAATAGTAACAGGATCCTTGGACTTCTGTGTTCTTAAATCAACCTCATGTAACATGGCATTTAGAAAGAAAGGTAGATTGATTACTAATCGTTGTTTGAGTGCCGCTAGCAGTTTGAGGTGGTGTGGTCAGATTACATCATATTGTCCATTGTAGGTGATGTACCTCTGAATTACCCCTACCAGTTCTTTCCATGGTTCATTGAGGATGTTGGGGTTAAGTCCCTTTCCATTTTTTTCCAACTCTTATCCAGGGTCTACGAAAGACTCTACAACTTCTTTAAGCACTGTATATCTTCCTGTCCATTGAATACACGTGTTAGGGAGACCTGCAACCTCTGCTACAATTTTTTAAGGAACTGGAATTCATATGTCCCGAACTATGGAGATTTCTCCCTGAAAATTCTGAAAGAATTCAAGCGTGGTGTTTGTATCAGACCCTTGCAAACGGTTGAAGTACTCTATCCACCCTAAGCGGTGTAGGATTTATCTTGCCTGCTCTGTTACCTATATTAATGTTGGCTCCCTATGCATGCTTCAGACACCCATATCTCTGTGAGAAAATAAGAACGACTATCATTCCTAGTTGCAAATTTGGTTAGACCAGCTTGGAGGAATAATTGCCAAAAATAGAAAATATTAGCGAACAACAAGTGTATAAGAATGTGGGTTTTCCATTTATTACAATCATTACATCTTATCAGAAAGCGTTTCGAGCATCCACTCCCCTCATTAATGTAGAGGTCATCCTCGACCGTTAGCGTAGGCGAATGTAATGAGTGTAGATATTTCCGATGAGAGGTAATAATTGTGTTGTCCCCGCCGATGGGGACTAATCATGTATAATTTTCAAAAAGAACTTTAAATCAGAAATCATTAAATGATATTCCTCTTTCATAGTAATTTTGAATTTATTATACCTATGCTCAAAAAAATGTTTTATGGATAAATAAACCAAAATAAATTAAATCTGTTCATTTAAAAAAAATATTCCACATATCATAATATTGTTACTTTTCCCAAGTTATTGAGTATAACTGATATGATAGCCTTATTATTTGAGTAAAGGAAATCTATAGGTACACAGAAACTTGGCATTTTTGAGATAAACTTCCATACCACAGATAGAGCCATTGCTGCCAGCAGGCGTCCGTAGCCTCGGCAAGGTTGCCTTTCAACCCATAGATGAGCTCGTATCCTTAATAAATACTTGAATCATCTTTTAACAAAAAAGACCATTATCCTGGTTTGGTAGCCAGATGATGATAATGCCACTCACTAGWKTGTAACTTAAGTGAACAAGCCAGCTCGTGATGAGACCTCTTGTCCTTTGAAAAAAGAAAATGTCAAAGGC
>JZKD02S0573027.1:239160-255623 GCA_000966675.3 Picea glauca | reverse complement strand
AGGAGGTTTCCCCCTCGAAGAGGCTTATTATCTGAAATTATCTCTTTTTCAAGGCGTTGAGTACTTTTCCTGAGGTTTTTCTATGCTATATTGATGTTTGGTTCTTAACACCATCAAGGCATGTGTCTAGTCTAACCATGTCAAATTTCGACGCATATAGCCACATATTGAATAAATTTCAACGTTGGCCCCATTCACTACTCACTATGTGAGGTCAGTGCTTGACATTTGTGGTGGGTGAATTGGAAGTTCCATGAAATTACAAGAAATTTCTAACAAATATTATACAGATGGAAACAACGAATGATGACAATGAGACATCCATTATGAACGCTGATGCAAACATGGAAGATCTCAAATATTATGTGGGGACATCATACATCCTTGAGTCTTGAAACCCTCCCATATTGTCAAGGCATGTGTCTAGTCTAACCATGTCAAATTTTGACGCATAGAGGAACACATTGAAGAAATTTCAACATTGGCCCCATTCACTGATAACTATGTGGGGTCGGTGCATGAAATTTGTGGTGGATGAATTAGAAGTTCAATGACATTTCAAGAGAGTTCCAACAAAGATTCTACATATGGAAATGATGAATGATGACAATGAGACATCCATTATGAAAGTTTATGCAAACATGGATGATCTCAAAGATTATGTGGGGACATCGGGCATCCTTGAGTATTGAAACCCTCCCATACTGTCAAGGCATGTGTCTAGGCTAACCATGTCGAATTTCGATCATACATGCATAGTTTGAATAAATTTCAACATTGGAACCATTCACTGCTCACTGTGTGAGGTCGATGAAAAATGACATTGGTGATGGGTGTATTGGAAGTGCCATGACATTTTAAGAGAGTTCCGACAAATATTCTATAGATGGAAATAATGAATGATGACAATGAGACATCCATTATATTTAACATTGATGCAAACATGGAGGATCTCAAATATTATGCGAGGACATCAAACATACATAAGTCTTGAAACCCTCCCATACCATCAAGGCAACTATCTAGTCTAACCATATCAAATTTCACTGCATACGGGAACAGATTGAAAAAATTTCAACGTTGGCCCCATTCACTTCTCACTGTGCAGGTTCGGTGGAAGAAATTTGTGATGGGTGTATTGGAAGTTCCATGTCAAATTTCAAGATAGTTCTGACAATGATTCTATAGAAGGGAATGACGAATCATGACAATGAGACGTGCATGTTGAACATTGATGCGAATGTGGACGATCTCAAATATTATGTGGGGACATCATACATCCTTGAGTCTTGAAACCCTCCCATACCATCAAGGCATGTGTCTAGTCTAACCATGTCAAATTGCGACGCATACAGTTACATATTGAAGAAATTTCAACGTTGGCCCCATTCACTACTCACTATGCGGGGTCGGTGCATGACATTTTTGGTGGGTGAATTGGAAGTTTCATGACATTTCAAGAAAGTTCCAACAAAGATTCTACAGATGGTAATGAAAAATGATGACAATGAGACGTTCGTTAGGAACGTTAATGAAACCATGGATGATATCAAATATTATGTGGGGACATCAGACATCCTTGAGTCTTGAAACCCTCCCATACCATCAACGCATGTGTCTACTCTAACCATGTCAAATTTCGATGCATACATGCACAAGATGAAGAAATTTCAACGTTGTCCCCATTCACTACTCATTGTGAGGGGTCGGTGGAAGAAAATATTTGTGATGGGTGTATTGGAAGTTCCATGGAATTTCAAGATATCAGTTCCACACAGATTCTACATATGGAAATAACGGATGATGAAAATGATAAGTGGACGATCTCCATGATTATGTGTAGGGTCGATGGATGTCATTAATCCCTTGACCATATATAATCCCTAATCAATTAATCATTAAACTACCTAACCCCTAAGCCCCAAATCCATTAGCCATTGACCCTTAATCCCTTAAACTGTAACCCCTAATTCCTTAACCCTTAATCCCTTAAATGGTAACCCCTAATCCCTTAACCCTTAATCCCTTAAAAGTGAACCCTTAATCCCTAGACCTAAAATCCCTAAATAACCTAATCCCCAAAGCCCCTATCCACTTAACCCCAAAAATCTTAACAAAATTACTATTTAGGCACATTGGGAGTTAAATTGGAAGCCAAAATAGAAGCTAAAAAGGAAGCCAATCTGGAAGCTAAACTGGGAGCTAAACTGGAAGCTAAACTAGGAGAAAAAGTGGGAGCAAAAATGGGAGCTAAACTAGGAGCTAAACAGGGAGCTAAACTGGGAGCTAAAGTGGAAGCTAAACTGGGAGTTAAACTGGGAGCTAAATAGGGAGCTAAATTAGGTGCTGACTGCTCCTAGTTTAGCACCCAGTTTTGTTGCTCAGTGCAATTATCTCCATAAATAACGCCCTCCCGATAAATAGCGTCGACTTTAGAAAAAAAATGGATAAAAATACATTAAAACGGTCAGTGGAAGCAAAAAAGGGAGCTAATCATAGGGATTTGTTGTAGTGACTGCTTTGGCTAGTGCTACTATGTCTGGCCTTGCTAACTATGAGTGATTTTGAAAAATCCTTGAATGTGATTTTTGATCTAGGTGATGCACACAGGGTCATGGAATTGACACAAGATCTCATCCGAGTAGGACTTATCGGCTCTTCGATTATAGGAATGAATTGAGAATTCTCTTCCTCTCCTTCTATGTATGGTATTTCTACGATCTTGATGATTGTGCAAGGTTCTCTTCTCTCGGGCTCACTACACGTCTATCCTTTCTCAACCCCAGTCTTTCACCTCTTGTACCTTCTTCCACTGTGCAGTACTCCAAACTTGTCTTCTTATTCTGATATAACTTCTTTGGTTCTTTGCATCCTCAGTCCCTACCTTCCTTCATTTCTTCCTTCATTCTTTCCTACCTTCAATCGATCATCCTTTCATCCCTCAGTTCCCCTATGCGTGCAAAGCGCCTTAGAAATCAGACTCCATTGTCATAACACACTTTTGACATAGCAACATATTTATCCACATACCCAACAATTTCATGAACCTTTCGCGTGGACCTTTGAAGAAATACCTCTCTGCAACATTGTATGACTGGGTACAATCCACTACAAATCTTGCAATATATCCTCTCAACATATTGTCAAACCAGAAATCAATTGCAAAAGAAGTATTATTACTTACAGAGTTCAACTGCCTTACCAACTCTGGAGTCCAGTTCCTCGACGTTGCAGTTTGGTACCTTCCAGTATTCTCCACTAATATTCTAATCATTCAGTCAAAATAATCAAAAATTCACCAAAGAAAATCTCATACAGCTTTGTGTACACATACCATTGCATCCATTTCTCAACGCTCATCTGAGGGTTTCTATTCTCTTTTCTTTCAAATTCGCGTTCCTTCCCTTCTAGCCATTTTGGGATCTATTTCTTAGTCAGCCTCCAAAACATTCCCTGAATCACATATTCTGGGTCCAGGAAATGGAACCATTTGTTGGTGCGCGGTTGTAAGACTCTAGGTTCAAGTTATTTCAACCAACAACACCCTTCAGACACTGACCCTTTCGGCATCACTTGTATGCAATTAAAGTCTCACTCGAGGCATCTATTGGGGCTGCAAGAACCAACTTTATGCAATAGTGAGGGGATGGGAGGTAATCATCTTACTCATTCTTACTTATTTGTTATGTGTGGATTATCCGATCTTACTCATTCTTACTTATTTATTAAATTTTGTCTTCCATGAATTCCTCAATTTCTACATATATTTAAGTTTACATGTCTCAATGTCTAGATATATGTGACCATTGGAAATGAACATATACCTTTATTTGTCATATGCATTTGTTTATATTGATTGGATGTTCTACTTATTTTAAAATCTTTAAAAATAATTGCTCAACATCTTTTAAAGATAATTTTTTTAAATAATTAAATGGTTACTTCCTTTGTCTCGTGGATTCTTTCATATGAGCCTAAAGTGGTGAGGTTTTAACCTTGTGAATTCTTTGATCTAAGCCTAAATCAGTGAGGTTTCAACCTCCATAGTAATATTCATCATCATTTTCTTTCATCTAAGCCTAAAGAGATGATAGGTTTCATCTAAGGCTAAATCAGTGAGGTTTCAACCTCCATAGCATAATTCATCATCATTTTCCATTAAGAGAGTATATTGAAGGGAAACACATGAAGTGGTGTCATTTTTATTGTTATGGAGCCTACTTCCTAGCCTAATGATAAGGATAATGTTTCTCTTCTAAGGTGAAATAAGATTGACTATAGTGCTTGATTATTAGAACTAACAAAGAATATTTTTATCTGAGAACTTTTAATTTCACTTAGCAACTTTATTGAGTCGGGTTGACAGTTAAAAAGATAAATACAATGTATTAGCTTACCTAACCATTACTTCTTTTGTGTTATTCAATATCTGAAGAGGTTGGTCAGAATTTCTAGAAGGAGACATCTGGGGACTCCCTCTTCATGCATTTCCAAAAATAATTCTCAATATTTATCTTCATCAAATATACCTAGCATTTCATATGAATCTATTCCATTTTCAAATAATATTTGATAAATCCAAGTTGAAATTTATTAAACCCCTATAGTGGATTTATCTAGATGCCCTATAATATTTTTTTATCTTGGTAGAGTCTCTACTCCCTTCATAGCTAGAAACTATTAGGGAGGGAAATTCACACTCTTTTATGATCATTTGTTGATCCAAATTAAACCCAAATGGATAATGTTCCTTTGGCCAACCCTTGGATATCTAATAGATATGGGGCTCTTAGACTTCCTCAAACTCATCATGATATGCTCGATAATTACCCTAAGGCATTGCCCAAGTTTAATGGAGAAAATGTAGTAACTATTGAAGATCATATTCTATCCTTTTAGGATTGCATAGATAACTTTTACATTGATCATGATGATGTTTTCATGAAATTTTTTTGTCATTAATTAGAAAGAGATATTTAAAAATGGTTTAGTGACTTTCCTTAGAATTCCATATCTTCTTGGATTGACTTTTATGATATTTTCATGAAAATATGGATAGAGGAGAAGGATCCTCAATACTAATTGATTGAGTTTAATTCCCCAAAAACAAAGAATGGGGAAACTATTATATACTTTAATCAAATATTTTGTAAATTGTACAGTAAAATACCAACATATATCAAACCTTCTGAAGTTTCTACTAAAGTGGCTTATGTAGCAACCCATGAATCAAATTTGTTTCTAATGCTTAGAGAAAGAAGGTTGACACCATTGAAAATATGATCAATGATGTAATATATTGAGGGTAATATTACCACTTTAGGAAAGATTCCTAACTCTCACTTGAAGCATCATGAAAAGAATAAGCACAACGAAGATATTTCTACCATTGCTTCATAGTCCAACTCTTGAGACTTCAGTATTGTTGAAATTACTAAAATGCTTAGGGTGTTAGCCAATTATGTGATTGGTTTGAAAAATAGTCAGTCTAACAAAGTTATTCCTAATGCTACCCCTAATCCACCAAACTTTTCTAGTAGAAATAAAGTTCATTTTAGAAGTATTTTCAATCATCAACATGAAAACATGGATGTGAGACGTGAAGAAGATCCAATACCTACTCCCATGAGAACAACTCCTAATAATGTTCCTACCCAAAATCAATTTTCTAATTACCATCTTGAATATTATCAAGATCAAATATCCATGGAGACTGATGATTTCCCCCTAATATGAACCTACTTTTTTATGATGAAGGAGTTATCCATTTAAATCAAGGTGACAATGAGGTTATAAATTCTAAAAGGGTTTCTTTAGAATAGTTTATGTCTTATGATCAATTTTTCATAAATGAAAATTCTCAATCATTTAGGTTGTCTTTTTTACAAGTGAAAGTTATTTCTTGCAAAATAATGGTTCAATTAAAACAAAAGTATTATTCGAAACCAAAACCTACCTCTATAGAACAAAAAGAGGATAAACCTTCTACCAAGTCAAATTCAAAAAATTATACAGCTCAAAAGAATGCAGTCCCTCATAATCCCATAAAAAATCCATAGCCACCCATAAATAAAAAAGATTCATTTTCCAAAGAAGTGCCTCTTGACAAAGTTCCTGAGAATGTCCCACCTTTGATACCTACTTTTAAAATTTTCCATTGTTATCGACCAAACACCAAAAACATCATAAAAATAGAATAAATGTGTAATTCCATGCTTTGAGAAAGATAGAGAATGAATGAATAAGAACCCTCTCTAAGGTGGAAACCTCCTTTTACAATATATCAAATGCACAAGATGGTATGATTCCTAAAATTATGTATCCTTAGTATATATAGGAGACAATGAGTACAATTATAATTAAAGTGCCTAGCCAATAAATGATGACAACAATAATATAACAATAACTATGAAATGTGCCATGACTTTGGGATTAACATGCCTTTCCCCTTTCAGCAATTGTTTCCCACTGAAAAGACGTAAACGACAGCCAATATATTCACCAGTGTCGAAGTCAACCCACAAAAAGAGTGAGTACTCAACCTATTTCCTTTTCTTTATGGGAATTGAAAACCTTTGAAGTTTGATGATTCTCGAATCTATTGGCCACTCAGATTCCCCTTGCTTAGGCGGGCCAATACTCAACCTAGACTAATGTGGATGCTTCTATATGATGAAATCATCTTCCCATATCGCATATTCTACTAATAGGATCTTCCACTTTATGAGGTACTTAGTAATTTCTCAATTTCGCAGTTGCTCGATACATTTTTCAATGGTTGTTTCAAATTCTAGTATGATTTTTCCCTCTTCATAAAGCTCTGGAAAGATATTTTGAACTAGGATCTTGTCATCAATTACCTTCTTTAAGAAAGAAGCATGGAAGAATATATGTACACATGAATATGGAGGTAAATCCAAGTTGTAATCCATACTACCAATCCTCTGCAACACCTTATAGGAACCATCGTACTTGGGTGATAATTTATTGTCCTTATTTTGTTGCTTGAGGGATATATATTTTTATGGTTGCAACCTCAAAAATACTTAGTTCCCCACTTCAAAATTCCTTTCAATAGGATGTTGGCTTGCTTGTTGTTTCATCCTATTTTTTGCTATAGACAAGTTGCCCTTCAATAGTTGGATAACCTCTTGTTGGTGTTGTACATGATCCTCCACCATTTGAACTTTATTTTTCCCTCTCAAGGGTGATATGATGGATGGAGATTGATACTCATAAAGTTTCATAAATAAGGACGTTTTAGATGAAGTGTGGAAATAATTATTGTACCACCATTCTACCAAGGGTAATGACTCAACCCATTGTGTTGTATATTTTTCATATGCAAAGCAACAAAGATAACCTTCTAGACATTTATTCACTATTTCAGTTTTCTCATTAGATTGAGGATGGTAAGATGAGTTGTGATCCAATTGAATATCAAACAAGAAAATAATTATTCCAAGAACTCTTAGTGAAAATTGGATCTCTATCATTTACAATAATCTTGGGGATTCCATGTGACTTCTTAATTATTTCCATGAATGTTGCAACTCTTATACTAGCTTTAAAAGGATGAGAAAGAGAGATAAAATGGGCATACTTTGTGACTCGATCCACCACCATCATGATGGAATTATTTCCATTCAGACCTCTTCCTAGCACTAACTTGGTATGACTAACAACTCTAGAAGACCTAAGGTATTGATTCTATCTTCTTTGCTCTGTTGGAAAACCAAACACTCTTCCACAAACTTTTGAACATCATTTTTAGTACCTTCCCATAAAAAATCATTTTATATCATGTGGTAAGTTTTAACAAACCCTAAATGTCCTCGTATAGGAGAAGTGTGCGATTCCAAAAGGACCTTCATTTTGAGTTGGGAATTCTTACATAAATATAGGTGATCCTAAAACCAAATTGGATCACTCTTCTACACAAATTTATTTGATGCACTAGGTTCCTCTTGTACTTCTTGAACGAGGTTCCATGCTTTCTAATCTTGTTACCATTCTATCATTGATTCTTCCACCCGATCAACTTATATAATAGAAGTAGCACAAAATAAATCCTCAATGTATTTTTCTTTCCTTGAAAGTACATTTTCCACCACATTTTGTTTCCATTTTTTGTAGATAATTTCAAACTCATAACCTAGCAACTTTGTAACCCATTTTTGTTTCTCTCCTAAAAAGAGTTGTTGTTCCAAGAAGTACTCCAGACTATCATGATATGTTTGTATCTTGGAGTGTCTTTCTATTAGTTAAGGGTTCCATTTCTTATTGCATGTAGTACAACCAACATTTCCTTCTCATAAATGGGTTTAATTTATTTCCTTTAAGTTGGTGGCTCTCATAGGCAAGGTGCTTTCTTTATTACAATAAAATTTCACAAATACCATGTTGCGAGACATGACAGTCCACATTAAAGGTTTTGTGTTAAGTTAGGTATGACCAAGGTAGGAGCTCCACACATAGCCTAAATGCATCCTTTTTTTAATGACAATGTTAGAGTCAATGTTATTTAACCATAGTTCTTTTCAAGCAACCAATCAATCCAAAGAATCCTCTAAATCCTCTAAGATTATTCAAGGTTTTGGTTATTGGTCATTCCATCATAGCTTTGATTTTTTTTAATGGTCCACTTTAATTCCTTCATCAGATAAAATAAGACCTAAATATTCCTCTTCCTTAACCCCAAAAGATCACTTGGAAGTCTTTACATATAGTTTTTGTTCAAAAGATCACTTGGAAGTCTTTGCATATAGTTTTTGTTCCTCCTATAGTTTTAAACCATGTCAACATGTCACACATGATCTTCTAAAGACGTTGTAGATGAGCATATTGTCAAAAAATATTAACACAAATTTTAGAAGAAATGGATTGAAAATATAATTAATCTAATTTTCAAATATGTAGGGTGCATTAGTAAAGCCAAATGACATCACCAAAAATTCATAATGATATTCATGTGTTCAAAAGGTTGTTTTGGGGATTGGAATCACCAAAAATTCATAATGACCTTTATGTGTTCAAAAGGTTATTTTGGAGATGCTTTCTTTCCTCGTTATAATATGAGTATATCTTGAAAAAGATCCAATTTAGTAAAAAAAATGTCCTCCCTCATAATTGATCTAACAATTTTTTAATAATAAGGATATGAAACTCATCAATAATGTTGACTTTGTCGAGATCTCTATATAATGTGAACACATACTACATGAACCATCCATTTTGGAAACTTCACTAATGATGAAGACAAAGCATATCATAAGTGGCATAGTCAATTACATAATCACACACAAATTATTTTAAAGAAAAACATTTTGAAAGAACACTACTCATCTTCAAAAAATAAGAAACAATCCAATCAAGAATTTCAATTTAAAAATCATATGAAAATCAATGAATAGGTTGCATGCAAAAATAATGTTCAAAATAGAAACACAACTTATAGATCATTTATCAACAACCACAGATCATTAGTAAAACCAAATGTCAATGCAACCTATGGAAAAGGTTCATCTCCATGCAAGATCTCAATACATGCCTATCCTGTGAACTTGTAGCATTTTACTAAAATATGAAATCCTTAAAGACTAAATGTATAAGTGTATATCCTATTGATTAGCTCACCCCTAATCACTTTGATTTCTTAACTAAGTCCCTTAGCTTATAGTGCACTGAGAAAGTCGTGAAATCTCATTATGTGTTTTTTTTTCCATAATCGAGAAAGAGAGGACTATAAACAAAAACTTGCAAAGATCATATTAAAATGATCAAATAAGTGGTGAAACTTAGAACTCTCTAAGTGGTTGAGTTCCCTAATGACTTTGACACTAGTTATTAGTGAATGTATCTCAAAGGGTTTCATTCACTCATACTAATATCAACTAATCCTATGGAAGGGGACAAGCCGAACATCCCCTCCTATGTATGAATGCACATTAGTGTGTTTTATTATGGTTATATTAATATTTACTTATTAATAATAATGTAATTCCTAAAATTACAACATTGATTTCATTTTTAGTAGTATACAATTTGGAATTGTACGTGAGATTTGTGTCATTTATTAGCCTTTGCTTCGTGTCAGAATTCCTTTCACGCCCAAAAAGGAAAACATAGAATCGTAACTTCCCAGGCCGTGGCTCCTATGTTACAGTGATCTCCATGGCTTGTAGTCTGCGGCCTCCGGCATTTTCCATCGACAAGCTTGCGTGGATAATCTTATCATACACATTTTCCTAAGGCGCTTCTATTAAATTCAAGCCCATGCTGCCAGCGCAATTTATTTTATTGGGAACTCGACCACGTACTGTCATTAACTTTCAAATATTCGATGTCCTTTAGTTTCAAATATATATATATAACCAAATTATTTATATCTTTACATTGAACAATCTGGCTAAAATCATGCAACATAACATCACTATCATTGACCTTGTGAAAATGTGAGGAGGCCTTCATTTATGGAGTACCATGTCAAATCTTGGCTCATGTGCTTGAAATCACTCTAGGTATGACTCTATACTCTTGGGTGAATTTTTTTTTTGACTGCATGGGGCTAGCTTGACCAAACCAACTCTAGGTATGACTCTATACTCTTGGGTGAAATTTTTTTTTGACTTGGATGGGGCTAGCTTGACCAAACCAACATTTGAAGTGGCCATGGGATTTAATAGTTTATGGAATTTATTACGTTTTCCTATAACATGAACTTGTGAGTATGATATGCCATATTTGGCAAACATTAATAATTACTATTAATATATGATAATATATGATATAAGTTTGTAGACACAAATAATCTTGAGCACCATGTAATTTTGATTTATATTTGTTAGTAGTTGTTGATGTTGACTATGTTGAATTATTATGTTGAATTATTACTAATAGTTAAAGTTTCAACTATGTTGAATTATTACTAGTAGTTAAAGTTTCAATTATGTCAAATAAGAACTTTGTAAAATGTTGTATAAATTCATTTGATAGTCAAATAAGAACTTTGCAAAATGTTGTATAAATTCATTTGATAGGGAATATTAAAGATATGAATTTGTTTCTTGAACTAATATTATGGAATACATTTTATTTTCTTTCTCATTTTTAGCATGTATGTTCTACAACTTATCATTTAGTATCAAAGCCTTTGATGAAGGCCTTGTTCATAGTAGAATTATGGTCCTTTTTTCTCACCTACTCACATATAATTCCCTTATCTTTTGTGTTGGGTTCTTTAAGGATAGCTTCTCAAACCTAGGTGATTTTACTATAGCATCTAGTTTCTTTTGGTTGGAAATCCCACATAATCTCCTCTTTTTTTCAACTTTAGGTTCATTTTTGAGGTTCTTGCCTCCACCATTAAATCACAAAGGATCCATTCCCTCAATGGCATTTTCATCTTCAATAGCTAGTTCTACTTTGAGGTGTTCACCTCTACCTTGACATCTTATAACATTTTCTCACTTCATAGTGTTTTTTCAATTTTAGGTTCCTTTTGAGGTCCTCGGCTCCACCCCAACAACAATTTTTCACAAGAGCATCTTCATCACCCATAAATTGTCATCGTCTTCTCAATAGCACCCATTCTATTTCAAGGAGATACACCACTTGGTTAGATTCAGCCAAAATTTATTCTTATAGGGATTTTGTGCCTTCTCAATTTTGTAGCATTTTCTCAATTCGTACCAATTTCTCAATTTTAGGTTCCTTTTGAGGTCCTCGGCTCAACCCCGACAACAATTTTTCATAGTAGCATCTTCATCACCAATAAATTGTCATCATCTTCTCAATACCATCCATTCTATTTCAAGGAGATTGTCATCATCTTCATCACCTTGTTGACCAATATATTATCATGTTCATTCATAAAAGGGGTTTTTTAAATGTGAAAAATAAAGTCAATAAATGTTATGAACCAACGTCTTGAGAATGATAAAAAGTAAATGAATAACAATCCACTTCAAGGGAGAAACCTCCTTTTACAATATATTCGATGTAAAAGATGAGATAAGATGATCCCTTGGTATATATATATATATATAAGAGACAAAGGGTACAATTATAAGGAAATGGTACAATGAAGGGTTCTAGCCTACATACAAATATAACACAAGAAATGTAATAATTCAATATCTAGGGCTTAATATGGGTTTTTATACTTAACATGGGGCTTTGTCTAGGGATTAACATGACCCTCCCCTTCAAACAAGTGTTGTCCTCAAAACTTGACTAATTATGAATGTTTTTGCATGAAGAAATCATCTTCCTATTTTGCCTCTTCCACTGATAGGTTCTTCCATTTGATGAGGTACTCAGTAATTGACCAATTTCACAACCATTTAATCATTGTAATCCAATTTGTAATCCATACTTCTAATCCTTTACAACACCTTATATGGGCCATAATATTTGGGTGCTAATTTATTTCCCTTCTTTTTTTTCTTGAGGGGCATTTGTTTATATGGTTGTAGCCTTAAAAATACCCAATCCCCCACTTCAAATTCCATTTCACTATGTTGATATGCTCGTTGTTTCATCCTATTTTGTGCTTGTTATAGCGTCATTTGCCACCATTGAAGCATTGATTCTCTTATTGGCCTAGTCCATATCCTACTTGCAAACAACTCTACCCCATACCTCCTTGAGACCTTCTAAAAATATATTTTTGGAAGTTGTATGCTGCTCTGACAGTTATGCAACACGCATATATGCAAGTTGATCCAAGGAAAGTTTCAATATATATATATATATATATATATATATATATGTTGAGTTACGAGTTTGGTTAGTTTCCTAACTCCTTTTACCCATACTCAATCGTCTCTAACCAACTAGAGATGACATAAATAGAGCATTTGGTCTGAGGAGAAAGGTAGCGATTCATTTCATACCAAAGTAAACATCCATTTGGATACACCCACCATGTTTGTGATCCCATACACATACCAACCTTTGTTGGTTATTGACCTGGAGACCCTTGTTTCCAACCTTCTATGATCACCTTCCTATCTGACTAGGAGTTTCCCTTATATCCTCCTTGAGTTTGTTGGTGAATTATGAATCAAAGCCAAACTTTATAGTAGGATATTGGGTGGACGGACCCAGAGTCTCTTTCAATAGGGAAATGCCACGCAGGACAATTATACAATATAACTACCAAAACTATTGAATAATTATAGAAACCAATTCCTTCAAAAAACATTGTGTTTGTAATGTTTAATTTGTAATTATTTCATATATTCTTTGCAAAACACTAGCTTCTTTGATTATTCCTTTACATTTAATTGTACTAATGGGTAGCTATTAGTATAACTAACTCTCTATGTAGGCTTGTATATTTGAAGTTCTTGCAGGATGTAGAGGAAAATGTCGAAGAAGAGTGAGGAGATTCTGAAATTTGGGAATGACATCAAACGTAGGACTGCCATTGAGTTTATCATTCTTCTCCTCAATATAGTTAGTTATTTCAATTAAATCGGTTATAATATATTTTTTCTTTGTTCTCTTTGGAATTTGCTTTCTTTACAGTCATTGATTTGTTGCAGTAAGACCACTACTATAGGGGATTTTTCCTCGAAAGTAGTGTCGTAACCAAGTTGTCCTTCAATAGTTTGAGAACCTCTTGTTGTTTCCCTATGTGTTCCTCCACCACTTGAACCTTTGCATACCCTTTCAAGGGAGATGTGATGGATGGAGGATGATATCCATAAACTGGTAGAAATGGGGACATTATTTCTAAAGTATGGAAAGATGTGTTGTACCACCATTCTGCCAAAGGAAACCACTTTACCCATTGTTTTTGTTTATTAGATTCAAAGCAACAAAGATATCATTCTAAACATTTATTCACAATCTCATCTTACTCATCGGATTGAGAATGATAAGATGAGTTGTGAGCCAATTGAGTACCTAAACAAGAAAATAATTTAGTCCAAATTTTCTAGTAAAAATTGGATCTTTGTCACTTACAATAATCTTAGGGACTACATGTAGCTTTTGAATTATTTCCATGAATATTGTGGCTATTGTACTTGCTTTAAAAGGATGAGAAAGAGAGCAAAAATGGGCATACTTTGTCAGTCAATACACTATTACCATGATGATACTCTTTCCTTCATATTTGGGTAAAGCTATAATAAAATCCATTGAAATGTATTCCCAACATTGACTTGGTATTGTTAATGGTTCTAGGAGACCTGACATATTGATTGTCTCTCCCTTATTTTGTCGCCAGACCACACATTCAAACACAAAATTTTGAACATTATGTTTAAGACCTTAGAAAAAATCCTTCTTGATCCCATGGTAATTTTTCAAGAACTCCGAATGTCCTCCTATAGGGAAGTGTGCAATTCTAGAAGGACCTTTTGTTTAAGTTGGGGACTCTTACATTAATATAGGCTATCATGACAACACAAAAAATCATTCTTCCATACTAATTTATCTAATGCATTGGATTACACTTGTAGTCGTTGAATGATGTTTCATACCTCTTGATCCCTCTTCCATTCTTGCATTACTTCTTCCACCCAATCACATCGCAAAATGGAAATAACACATAGTGAACCCTCTATTTCTTCTTCTTTCCTTGAAAGTGTATTTTCCACAATATTATGTTTTCCTTTTTTGTAGATAATTTCAAAGTCATAAACTAGCATATTTGTAACCCATTTTTGTTGCTCTTATGAATATAATCGTTGCTCAAAGAAGTAATTCAAGCTATCATGATTTTTTTTTACTTTGAAGTGTATTCCTATTAGTCAAGGACATCGTTTATTAACAACATGTAGTATTGCCAACATTTATTTTTCGTAAATGGGTTTGAGTAAGATTTTTCCTTTAAGTTGGTCGCTTTCAAAGGAAAGGAGCCTTCCTTCTTGCATTAAAACTACACTAATGCCATGGCTTCAACCATCACAGTCCACACTAAATATTTTTGTGAAGTCAGGTGTGGCTATGACAGGAGTTGTACGCATAGCCTCCTTGAGTTTTTCAAAATATTTGGTTGCTTCTTGAGTCTAAGAAAATGCTTCCTTCTTTAATAATGATGTTAGAGGTGTTGTTATTTGACCATGGTTCTTGAGAAACTTGTGGTAATAGCCTATAAATCCTAAGAATCCTCTAAGTTTCTTCAAGGTTTTTGGAATTGGCCATTCACTCATATATTTAATTTTGTTAGGGTCCACTTTTACACCTTTATAAGATACAATATGACCCAAATATTCCACTTCTTGAACCTGAAAGGCACACTTGGAAGGATTTGCATAAATTTATTACTCTTCCAAAAGTTGTAATACTCTATCAACATGTTGTACATGTTCTTCCCAAGATTTGTTGTATATTAGTATGTCCTAAAAATTATTGTTCACAAATTTTCTAAGGAAGGGTTGAAAGTAGAATTCATCAAGCTTTGAATTGTTGAAGGTGCATTAGTAAGTCCAAATGGCATAACCAAAAACTCATAATGAAATTCATGTGTTTTGAACACTATTTTTGGAATGTCTTCCTACCTCATTCTGATTTGATGATATCCCGAACAAAAATCAAACTTAGTAAAGAAAATTTATACATGCAATTCATCTAATAATTCATCAATGACAAGAATAAGAAACTTATCGTTGACGGTCATTTTGTTGAGATGCCTATATTTTGGACACATATTCCACGAACTGTCCTTCTTTTTAACCATCACTATTGGTGAAGAGAAATAACTTTGGCTAGGTTGAATGATTCCAACCTCTAACATTTCTAGGATCATACACTCAATATCACTCTTTTGTGCATATGGATACCTATAAGGCCTAATCTTAGGTGGTACACTTCCAAGTTTCATGTAACATCCCCAACCACCCCAGGATGGGCCATGTCACTCCATAAAAACCCTTTGACAAAGTCCTAATATGAATTTGTAATGTACCTAGTCTCCTATTGAGTCTCGTTACCACCTTAAACATGCTCTAAGTCAACCAAACTGTGACATTCCCAGCATACCATTGACCAATGTTTCTCTAGAGGTACACTGTGCAGAATCTATTTTAGCATAATTTGCATCGTTTCATTTGAAGTAATGTGCTCAGACCAAGCTTGAGTCACGCCACACAACTTGCAACAGTGGAAGTAACTTTTTTCCTTACAACTCAATCTTAGTAGTGGAATTAAATCAAATGGTCCACACTAGCATACTAACCACACATCCTAACTATGTGCACATCCATCTGGGCGACATGCGTCGCTCCTGAATTCAGTGTGTGAAGAATCTTATTCCGTAACCACACACTCATGATTTTTAGTCTCCAAAGCACACAGGTTACGATCCTGTGCACCCGACCCTTCAGTATTCATCTTGACTACTCATAACCAAAACCACACGGTTAATTTAACATGCAATACTACCACATTTGTCATAACATGCACAACTATATATATATATATATATATATATATATATATATATATAT
>JZKD02S0573027.1:228670-239124 GCA_000966675.3 Picea glauca | reverse complement strand
CCAACTATAGCCTTGACTCTCATGTTCCTCCCATCCATAGAAATAATATCTCATAAGATATATATATATATATATATATATAAGTATATATCAAACATAGTCAAATATACTTAGTAAAAATACAAGTGCATATAGAGAACACGTATCTTAAATGAAGGTCACCAACTATAGCCTTGACTCTCATGTTCCTCCCATCCATAGAAATAATATCTCATAAGATTTCAACAACAGGTCACCCCCGATATGGGACTCAACTACACAAAGGCAAAAAGGTTTCCTAGCGACAAGCTATGGTCTGAAACTCAACAGAATTTCCCAGTCCTAAGTGCCCATTGCTTGAATTATCCCATAGTCCCTCATTCCCCACACAATTTCACACCGAAGGAAGTGTTCCCATTATCTACTCACCAGTCCCTCAGCTACCCCACTTTTCTTCCCAGGGTTACCAACAACAGGTCATACAAGAAGTCTTTGAGCCCTGTGACTAATTCTCAGCGCACCAGGGAACAACTCTCATAAAAAATATCACCTGGAGAGTATGCCCATGGGTCTGAAAACCACTCCACAACATCCAGTCTCTCACCCAAATACATTTCTCATGGTCTTTCAACCTGACTCCTCAACAATATATCTTAATAGAACCCCACAACTCCTTACAAGATTCTCTGGACAGATATGGTAATAATCATATTTTTCATATAGGCTTACCCCCTTCTGCTCACAATAGACTATTACATGAATAATATTAATGATAATCCCTCAAAATACACTAAATCTAACAATATATATCACATGCCTTCCATTTAACACTTGTCACCTCCAAAAGCATATTTAAGCCATTTGGTGACTCGTTCCCTACTTGCGGAAAATTAGGATAAAATAATATATCTGACATTTACACTTTTCCCGGAAATATTATAAAATGTGTCCTAAGAATTTATGACTCACCCCCATTTTTTCCTTTTCGTGGTGGAGTATGCCCCCCCATCTCTTTTTGTATGAGTCAGTCAGCATGCAATGATGCAATATTATATTAATTTTTCATGTTTATATTTACATGGAGAGGCGCACTAGCCTATCTGCATCCAGGCTCACCAACCTAATAATCATATAGTCTCTTTGGACTCAAAACATAACATTCATTCCCCTGCACTAACCCAAGTGCATGCACCACAATGCAATGTGCATACTTACCCAAGTGCGCACAATACACAAAATGTCTGCACCTTGTCTTAATAGCAATTCTTCGCGCACTTGCTCAGATGCGCATAATACCAAAACTAGTTGTCCTTGGCTCACTAGCCTGAATGTACATTAAATTTACACTTGGTACCAATCGAATCACCAAACTTTATATACAATTACAAAGGGTTCTGGATTAGGGACACTACAAATTTCCCCTCCCCATTATTTGTGCATTGTCCTTAGTGCATCGTATACACATGTACATACAAAATTTCAAACATCATAAAAAAGATGAGGATATTATGCTGGCATAGCATCCTCGTGCTCCCAGATTGCATCCTTAGAAACATACCAGGTCCATTGGACCTTTACCATCTCCATGAATCGATTCTGGAGCTACTTAGTTTTATGATCCAATATGAAAACCGATCGCACTTGAAATCCACCTTCTAGGTCCACTTGAATCACATTCCAATAAATGCCATGATTAGCATCATGTACATATTTCTTTAGCAATGGCACATGGAAAACATTATGAATTCATAAGGACACGGGAAATGAAAGAATATAAGCTACAAGACCAATCCCCTCAAGGATTTCAAATGACCCACAATAACGCACTGCTAATTTAGAACACTTTCCCAATTTCAAGGAATTGCACCTGGCCTTCACTTTTAAAAACATGTGATCACCCACTTAAAATTCCCTGTGGCATCTGCCTTTATTTGCACATATTTTCTTCTTTTCTTGGGAAACATTTAAATTATGCCTTATCTTTACCATCTTCTCCTCCATTTCTCAGAGAAAATCTAGCCCAACAACTACATTGTATGCTCGGTTATCCCAACTTATAGGCATGTTTCACTTCCTACCATAAAGTGCCTCAACTGGGCTCATCTTTAAAGATGCCTGATACCCATTATTATAAGAAAATCCTACCAAATCAAGGTATTCTTCCCATTTAGATGACTTATCCATCATTTACATCCTTAGCATGTCTTCAATCACCCAATTCACTCTATCTGTCTAACCATCTGTCTCAGGGTGATATGTTGTGTTGAAACTCAGACTTGTTCCAAGTCCCTTGAATAACCCTTTCTAGAATTTCGAAGTGAAATTTGAATATTTGTCAGACACAATTGTCTTAGGAACACCATGCAACTTAGAAACTTCGTGCATGTATATCTCAACAACATCATTTGCCTTGTAAGTTTACTTCACTAGAACAAAATGGCCAGCTTTAGTAAGATTGTCCACCACCACCATTTATAGAGTCATGTTGCTTAGAAGTCCTAGGAAACTTAGTTATGAAGTCCATGGTAAGAACTTCCCACTTCCACTCAGAAATGGGAAAAGGATACAACAAACCAATTGGATGTCTGTGTTCATCCTTGACCTTATGACATTCAATACATCTTGCAATAAAATATGCAATTTCCTTTTTCATACCTGACCGAAAGTATTGCTTCTTGACTGCAACAATTGTCTTTTGGTATCCTAGATGTCTAGCATGAGGGACCTTATGCATCTCTGACAAAATCAGGCTCTTCAACTCTTGATCATTTGGCACATAGACTGTGTGTTTATATACGAGAATCCCATCCTCTCTTAACCCATAACCTTCAAACTTTGGTTTGGACATACCTTGTTGTAAAGTCGCACTTATATCCATATAACACATATTTGATTTGGAAACTTATAAAATTTTGTCGTGCAAATATGTCTAGTACATGCTAATGGTTGTAGCCTACATTTCATGCACCCTCCTGCTGAGTGTGTCAGCCACCTTGTTCTCTTTTCCTCTGATATGGATTATGTCGAAATCATAGTCACTAAGGAAATCTAACCACCTGCTTTTTCTGGCATTCAAACTTGGTTGTACAAACAAATAATTCAAACCACAATGGTTTATTCTCAGCTCAAATCTCTTTCCCATGAGATAATTTTGCCACATATTTAAGGCATGCACTATAGATTTCAACTCTAAATCATGCGTAGCATATATCCTTTCATGCTCCTTCAACTTCCTTGATTCGTAGCACACCATATGTCCATTCTGATTTGGGACTCCACCGAGTCCTTCCTTGCATGCATTCGTGCACACGATGAAGTATGCATCTAGATAAAAAAATTATTAAAATTGACGCACTTATTAACAAAATATTCAAGTGTTGGAAACTCCTTGCACAATCCAGAGTCCACTCAAACCACACTCCTTTCTTCTACAGGGATTTAATCAAATGCGCAATTTGTGAGAATCCTTCAATAAACCTTCTATAGTACCTTTCCAGTCCCATAAAGGATCTCACGTCTACACAATTTCTTGGCATTGGCCATTCCTCAATGGATTTTATCTTCATTGGGTCCAAAATAATATTCCTTCTTCTAAAATAATATGATCCAAATAATGAATCTGATGCTGATAAAATGAACACTTTCTTAGCTATGCATAAATTTGATGCTCCCTCAACACCTGCAACACCATCCTCAAGTGATGTTCGTGCTCTTCCTCATACTTTGAGTAAATACGAATGTCATCTAAAAATACAATGACAAACTTATCCAAGTAACTTTTGAAAACTCCATTCATTAAGCACATGAAAATAGTTGGTGCATTCGACAACCCAAATGGAATCACTGTAAACTCATAATGACCATACCTTGTTCTAAAAGCGGTCTTACTGATGTCTTCCTCTTTTATTCTTACATGGTGATAACCAGATCTGAGATCTATCTTGGAAAATATCCTTGTGCCTCTTAGTTGATCAAACAAGTCATTTATCCTTGGCTAAGGATACTTGTTCTTCATTGTTACATTGTTCAACTTCCTGAAGTCGATACAAAGTATCAACATACAATTCTTCTTCTTTATGAACAAAACTAGCGCACCCCAAGGTGACACACTTGGGAATATATACCCCTTCTTCAAAATATCTTCAAGTTTCATATGCAACTCCTTCATCTCTGGCATACTCATCATGTAAGGAGTCTTGGATACAAGTGTTTCTCCCGACATCAAATTTATAGAGAAGTCAATATCTCTTTTTGGAGGTAATCTAGGCATCTCTTTAAAGACATCCTCATACTCTTTCAATATTGCACAATCTTCTACACATGGCACTTTATCCTTAGGTGCCTCTTCCATGTGCATTGTGAATACTTGACACCATTTTCTGTAATTTTTCTTCAATTGTAAAGACAAAACTTCTCTGATAGTCACATCTCTTGGAATTCCTTGAACTGGCCTCGAGCTTCCTTGCTCATCTAGGAAATTAAATGCCTTATTGTAACAATCCAGTACATCATGATGTTCATCCAACCAATCCATACCAATGAGGCAATCATATAGGCCCAAAGGTATAATATTCAAATAAACCTTTATGCGCAGTCCATTCATCTCCAATTGACATGCCTTAACCATCACATTAATATTCCTTTTTTCTCATGTATCTAATTGCACCAACCAATATTTTCAAAGCTTGGTTCTCGACAAATGGAATCTTTCCACCATCTTAGGATCTAGATAACTATGACTAGCTCTTGAATCTATTAAAATAACAATGGGTTGGTCATTAATCTTACCTCCCACCTCGATCATGTGGGATTGGAACTCAACCTTCTTGTTATCCAGTGCGGCATAAATCCTTGGCACATTTCTACCCATGTCTTCCATTGCCACAACTTGTTTCACACCGTTTGCAATCCTCGCTTTATCACCTCTTTGAAGACAATCTTTGTGCACATGATTTCCACCACAACCCCAACACTACATAGGTTGTTGCCATGAATTTTGTTCCACTGCTTCCGACATTTTGGGCTCCTGAAGAGTCATATGTACCTGCGTAGTATTTCTAAAAAATGGTGGTGTAACTCCATTCTTCCACTTTTCCACCTTACTTTTCATCTTGTCTTCGTAAGCCTTTTGGAAAGTCACCCTTCCCCTTTACTGTTCATAAAAACACTTAGCATGCCTTATGGTCTCTTCCAACATTTCAGGGTCATCATATTGTATCTTGTCACTGATAAATGAGGGAAACCCACTCAAATATATTTTAATCTTCACATGTTCATCCTTGATAAAATGCACATAATTCAACAGTTCTAAAAATCTTCTTTCGTACTCATCAATCGTCATACTCCCAAGATTGAGTTCAGAGAAATCCTTCATTTTCTCTTCATAGTAGCATTTGGTTAAGTATTTATTTTGGAACTACCTCTTGAAATCTCTCCAAGTCATTCTCTTCTCATCAATATGTTTCACTAGCACATATTGATCCCACCACATTGATGCCTTTCCCTTTAATTGATAGATAGCAATTATCCCTTCTGCATGTGAAGAATAGTTATGTAGTTGGAAGTACTTCCTCATACCCATCAACCATGTCTCTGCATACTCATCCTTATTGTGATCACCATCAAAGGTAGGAGGCTTGATTTTATTCATTTCCCCATGTAGTTTTTCCACCCCAACCCTTCTCTTATGTTTTTTGACAGGAGATGGACTTGAGCTATTGCACTCTTTCCTGAAAGAATTATTACCAACACTTATTTCTTCTCTCCTCTGCTCGTCATGAGACCTGTGACTTCTTGATATAATCGTCGATGTCTTCGTATCCACGTTATTTTCTATTATGTCCAAGCTCTGCATCAATTTGACATTGAATTCATATTGGTGTGCCTTGGCCCTCATAAGCCTTTCATTATTAACCTTATAACTCTAGACATCTTTCTGTAATACTTTTACAGTTTCTATCAAGTTTATGCGATCCTCCTTGGATTTTGTACCATCGACACCCGAACCGATATACAAATCCATAAATTAATCATCAAGACTATAAGTCCTCTACACATCTTCAATGCTCTTAACCTTTTGCACTGAATATGTCCTACTTTATTCAACGAAAATTCTACAAAATGTGTAAGAAATTGAGATGTGTTAGATGGTTTCATGCAACAACTACATGAAAAATTTGCACCATTTTTTTCAGAATCCTTTCACTTAGATTTCTTGGATGATTTTAACATCCCAAAATCTAGTGTGCACACCCACACATTACTAACTATTTGTGCATCACAACTCTATATTTTTCACCAATGGTATTCCATGCAAACTAATATTTGTACAGTGCGGTACCAATTCTTAGCATACACATCTATTCACATTAATCGTTGGCCCATACAAGTCTAATGTTGAACCAATTGCTCTGATACCAATCTGTAACATCCCCATCCACCCTAGGTTGGGCCACATCACTCCATAAAAACCCTTTGACAAAGTCATAATACCACTTTGTAATGTACCCAGTCTCCTACTGAGTCCCGTTACCACCTTAAATGTGCTCTAAGTCAACCAAATTGTAACATTCCTAGCATACCACTGACCAATGTTACTCTAGAGGTACACTATGTAGAATCTATTTTAGCATAATCCATTCAGTTTCACTTGAATTAATGCACTCGAACCAAAATTGAGACGTGCCACACAACTTCCAACAACGAAAGCAACATTTTTCCTTACAATTCAATCTTAGCATCGGAATTAAATTAAATGATACGCACAAGCATACTGACCACACAACCTAATTGTGTGCACATCCATCTGGTCGATGTGTATCACTCTTGAATTCAATATCCCCAGAATCTGATTCCTTAACCACACACTCATTAATTTCAGTCTTCGAAGCACACAGGTTACCATCTTGCGCACCTGGCCCTTCAGTGTTCTTCTTGACGACTCATAACCAAAACCACAAATTTAATTTAACTAGAAATACTACCACATTTTCCATAGCATGCACAACTACAACTACAGGCTAAGTGCACCATATGTATTTGAACAAAAACCATTAAAAATCATAGTCAAATATGCTAAATAAATAAGACAAGCGCATATAGAGAACACTTATCTTAAATGGTCACCAACTGTAGACTTGACTCAGACATTCCTCCCATCCATAGACACAGACGATCACAATATTTCAACAACAGATCACCCCTAAGTTGGGACTCAACTCCACCAAGGAAAAAAGGGTTACTAACAACAAACTATGGTTTGAAATTCAATAAAATTTCCTAGTCCTAAGTGCCCACTACTGCAATTATCCCACAATCCCTCATTCCCCACGCACTTGTCATGCCCAAGGAAGTGCACCCCTTATCTAATCACTAGTCCCTCAATTTCCCCACTTCCCTTCCTAGGGTTACCAGCAACAGGTCGGACAGGAAGTCTTTGAGCCCTGTGACTAATTCTCAGCACACCAAGGAACAACTCTTAGCAAAAATATCACCTGGAGAGTATTCCCATGGGTCTGACAACCACTCTACAACAACCAGACTCTCACCTAGAGATAATTCTCACAATATGTCAACTTGACTCCTCAACAATATCTATGAATGTAGCCCCACAACTCCCTACAAGCTTCTCTGGGTAGATAGGGTAATAATCATATTTTCCATACAGTCTGCCCCCCTTCTGCTCACAAGAGCCTATTACATGAATAATAATAATAATAATAATAATAATAATCCCACCAAAATACACTAAAGCCAACAATATATATTGCATTCCTTCCATTTAACACTTGTCACCTCCAAAATCAACTTTAAGCCATTTGGTGACCCGTTCCCTATCCGCAGAAACTTAGGATAAAATAATATATATGATATTTACACTTTTCCCTGAAATATTATTGTTGGCACAGGGGTAGTGTTATGAGGGAAAAACTCTCTATGGCCAGGGTAAACCACAACAGACATGTATGACTGCAAAAATATACTCAATCCCAACATATGCTATATAAACCAATGTGCAAGCGAGATAAGAAAGAAGCCTACCTCGTTCCAACATTTGAATATGTCCACCGTTGAGCACTTCGACCCAAAGCTTTATACCTGCAACAAGTTCTAAACAAACAAGTAAAGAAAGCACATAGTGATAATATAAAAGGTTAGCACATTAGATATCATAATCCATCAATAAACATTACAAACATGCCCATGGATAATAATCATATATTTGCACGATACCAATAGGACGGGAAAGGTGTATTTCTATTAATAAATGATCAACAGAAGTGATAACATTACAGACTTTCGTTTCGGCACGGTTCGAAACCAAGAAACCAAGTTCCTTCCAACTGGGTCTCCACCACTTCAATCCTCCACCAAAGGAAATCTCATAGAAAAGAGATAATGAGTTCTCTCAACAATAGGGAAAGAGCTTGGGGGCTGAACACTGTGTTCAGACTTGAGGGACAAAAGGATGTAGACTCAATATGAAGTAATTTCTCCAAAGTAACTTTGCTCTCAAAGTTGAATGCTTTCTCTTTTTCCATAGCTCGGAATTGGGCTCTTATAGCCTTCAAAATGAAACTTAAGTGTCGATTGGGAACGTTTCCAGTATATGGAAGTCCAAGGATTAGAGATCTCCTATCATGACATGGAAACCCGACTTCATTTTTGTATTTTCTGGAAAAAATCCCAATGTACTCGGGTTGTAGTGGAGAAACCTATGTATATGCATGTTGTATAGTAGATAGGGCGCGTATATGTGGAAAAATATGTATTTTTAGCTCTAGATTCATCAAAAAGGGATGACAAGTCTGCATAGGGAAATGGAAAAAAAGACCCTCTATGCAAGATAGCAATGGTGAGGAAAATCTTGCTATAACAGATGTCCTCTAATGTGTGAGATCAGAGGAGTATCTGCTGTAATATCCCCAGGTCGAACCCCAACTGTAAATGTAATAATGTACTTAAGCTAGTGAGTTGTTTTATATCTTTTTTGCATGCATCTTCCATGGTGTAGTGCACACATGTACTACGCAGTGAAATGATAAAGTGTGCACATTCCAGGATACCGCACGCAGCATCTTAAGTGCGCGTGATTGTGAGGCCAACAAGCTTTTGTGTATATGCTATGTTTTATAGGCTGGTGAGCCAGTTATTATAAGCTAGGATGCTTATGTTTTGATTAGGCCGGAGAGCCTAGATGTTAAACGTTGGTGTGCCTATTTTTGTATATGTCTTATAATTAATATAAAATACATCATTGTGCCTAGACCGACCATGATAAAAGAGATGGGCGACTAAACTCCACTAGTTAGGGAAAGGGTGTAACACACCCACTATCGTAATTTAAAAATTTTGGATTAATCTCCCACAAATGAGAAATCTCCAGAAACATGCACTTGCAAACTGACAAACCCTGGTTCAATATCGGGATTCAGAGTTTCGGAGGTTGCGGTGTCGAGGGTCCCTGACCTCTCGAATCCCCGATCACCGATGGAACGAGTTTTCGACGCGCCCCTTGGTTGCCTCAGCCCCACTTGGTTAATCCTTTGGTCCATACGACCGGTTCCTATATGACCATACGACAGCTTCTCGTCGAGGTTTCGGAGTTTGCGGTGCCGAGGTGCACATGTACCCGAAACTTCCAATCCTCCGATCCCCGATGTGCTCCTAGAGTATTGGATTTCCGGGCTAAGTCCTGGTCAATACGACCACAACGTTCACAAGACCACAGTCTTAATTCTTGTCGGGGTTTGGCGCCTTTCAATGTCATGGCGCACAAGTCCCCTGGACTCTCGACGCACCTTTACACTGGCTAGCCCCCTTGGCTATACCATGGTCCATATGACCACTTACCATATGACTGCAGCCGTATAACCTTCCATCGGGGTTTCGAAATTTGCGATGACACAGAACACATATACCCGGGACTCGCGATATCCTGATTCTCGATTCTCTCCGAATGCTCGACACGCGTCCCTTGGATCAACGACTTATGATGGTGTCAGGAATTCTCATATCGCGGTTTTGTAATGTAAGGGTTTCATGTCCTTGAAATCCCCGATATGTCGATTCCCGATATGCCGAACTCTGACTTTCTGGGATCTCTCGCCACGCGTCCTCGGTGGTGGACGGTGTTGATCCCATCGGGAAATCGCGGATCGCGATTTCCTGTTGCGAGCATTCCATGTCCTCGAAAACTCCAATTTCCCGATGCGTCAAACTCCGATAGCCCCTTGATCTTCGACACCTGTCCCTCAGATGGACGACTCATATCTTGTCGATAAATCGCGGATCGGGATTCCAGGTGGCAAGAGTTCTATGTATTCGAAAACCCCAATATGCTGAACTCTGACTCTCTGGGATCCTCTGCCACGTGTCCTTGCTGTTGGACGGCTCAGATCTCATCGGGAAATCGCGGATCACGATTTCCTGTTGCACAATTTCCTTACCATCGAAAACTCCGATGAACAAAACTC
>JZKD02S0573027.1:173846-205699 GCA_000966675.3 Picea glauca | reverse complement strand
ACCACCCATCTTTTTTTTTTTTTTCATAACAAATGAATGCTATGATACATAGGAGGAAACGAGTGTCGCAAGTAAGCAAAACTAGTTCCAGCAATGGAACGTACCTATGCTCAATGCAAGGAAATGCATGCGAGAGATGGACACTCAGGGTGATGTTCCCTCCAGGGTATAGTGTGTCAAATTGTGAAGGATATAAACAAGGCTCTGGTTGGTTGAGGATGCAAAAAATGCTTAGGCAACGATTTATAATGCAAAGCGAGAACCGACTAAAGGCTCAATATTGCAAGCAAGGGCATGAGATGCAATCACAACTTGACGCCAAAAAATGTCCTTTTTTATGTCTTTTAGTCTACTTGGTGTGAAAAACGGGTAAACTTGTGCCAAATAGACGTCCTTTCTAGTTTGATTTACAAGTGTGAAAGAGACAAGTTCACTAGGCAATATTTTCGCTTTTTGAAAATGATTCGGAAAAGAGATTAACTAAGAATCACGATCTTTCAAGTCCAATTTAACGAGTGTGAAAGGGACAAATCACTTAGCGATATTTTCACTTTTTGAACGAGTCAAAAAAGAGCTTAACTTGGACTCGTCGAGAGATTCTAGGGGGCAAGTCACGGGGGAGGCCAAGGCTCCCATGCTGGACTTCTGTGGAATGTCAGTATCTTACGAAGAACCGACACAATATTGGGAAGACCCAAATCTCTCCAAGATGAGGAGGACAAAGTGATAATGGAGGTTATCGTCTTTGTGATATATCGGATAATGTCTCTTCCTGGAAATGACATAGGCGAAGGCATTGGATACTCCACAAGACCATCCCAATCAAAGGGAACCTCGCCAAGACTTGGAGGGAGAGAACTCGGGAAGAGTAAAACTCTCTCTTATTCATAAGGTGAAGTACTATAAATGCTAAGGACATGGCATAGAAGGTATAGAACTAGAACCAGAAGAGCGGGATCGACCAAAAATTGCATTGGTGCAACCGCTTCCTTAGACTTGTCACTCTCCAAGAGAAGAGTGGGGTTGATCGAATATTGCATCAATATGACCACTTCCTCAACCATTGGTTGAGTAGGATGTGATACAACAAGGTCAAGAGGTGCATCACCCCAAAAAATAGGAGTTTTCTCGGTTGAAGATTGCATCGACATGACCATTGATTGAATAAGATGTGAGACAACAAGGTCAAGAGATGCATCACCCCTGAACATAGGAGAGATTTCGGTCAAAGATTGCATCGAAACGACCACAGGTTGAATGGGATGTGAGACAAGAATGTCAAAGGATGCATCAACCCCTAAAGGAAAAGGGTTGTCAGCCGAATATTGCATCGGCGTGACTGTTGTATCAACCAAAGAAGGAACAGAGTGTTGTGAAACCATAGATGGCTCAGAACCCAAAGGGACCTTATGTGATCCCCACGCTTCTAGTATCCCAGCAGTAACAGGACACAAACGATTAAGGTGACTTCCTTCACAAGTCTTGCAAATGGGCTTACGTCTGAGACATCTAGGCTTCTCAATCATATGAATTCCCCTAGCATGACTTGCAGTGGCTTGTGACATGCTCCCAGTATGACTTGTAGAGGCTAGTAGAAAATATCCAACATGACTCGCACAGGTTGGAGATGGATCCCCAATAGGACTAGCAGTGGTTGGTGATGCATGTGAAGTGTGACTAGTAGTGACCAGACATGTGACCCTAGCATGACTTACAACGGCTGGTTGCAGGTCTTCAACATGACTTGTAGAGGTTTTCGAACAATCTCCAACATGACTAGCAAAGGTTGATGATGTAATACCAGTGTGACACGAAGTACTGGACTTGTGCCCCTGGCATGAATTGTAGTGGCTGGTTGCAGGTCTTCAACATGACTCGTAGAGGTTGTCGAACAATCTCCAACATGACTAGAAGAGGTTGGAGATGGAGCTCCAGTATGACTAGCAGTGACCGGACTCGTGGTGGTGATGAATTGTGGAATTTGAGACCAAGGTCCAAGGAAATATTGGTTTTGAGAAATTGCAGGCCATGAAGGATCCTGGTTTACACCCTGTCCCTGTCTGGCAGGATAGTATCCTCCTCCATATTGATACATAAAGGGTTGTAAGGGAATCGACACTGAGGAATCCTCTTGCGAAGAGAAAGCGACATGACAAGGGTTACTCATGTGAGGATATATGTTTCCCCCAGACGAAGGAACTTTGTGAGGGGGGTTTCCCATACTATAAAAATAACTCCCCCCGGATGAAGCACCAGAGGGCAGACGAAGGTCGGACATGGGAAAAGTGTTCATAGGAACTGACATGGAAGAATAAGGATAAGTAGACGGAGTGTAATAAATAGAATGATTGCATATTTGGGCACTTACTTATCGCATAGTGGATTCATAGGAAGGAAGATTCCAACCTCCTACCGTAGGAGGTGTTTGAAGGATATGACTCCCAACAAATAGAGAGGGATAAGAAGGAGGCATCATGCCCCTAGACCCAAAACTTGTATTCGCGCAAGGAGGCGAGACAAAGGATGGAAAGTGTGAAGACATATCAAACATACCATGAGAAAAATGATTAGAGACCCAAGGCATTGACTGAGTACCATAATTCTTCATACCATTATAAAAAGTGGACGAATTTTCCCCCATGAACATCATGGGGGGGTAGCAGTAAATGACAGAGCAAAAGGAACTCCACTATCCATGATAACAAAGAACCAACACAAAATCCTATGGTCAACTAATAATCAAAGAGCATACCAAAAATTCAAACAGCCAATATGCATGCAAACAGGCTAAAGTGGCTGAGTGGCCTCCCTCACTAAAGAAGTTATGTCTCGTCCAAGAGGGACCTGATAATCCCTGCTAAAGTTTGGAGGTAACAAAATCAGTTATAGGGGCCCTCATGGGCTTAACAACCATTCACTCAGATCCCCCCAGAGAGGTAATCTTCCATAAAGGTTGTGTGTTGTCTGACCCCTATCCGACCCAGGGTACAAGCAGAATAACCCCTGCAAGTAACCTATGAGAGACCTAAGTCAAGCAACTAATAAACCAATGTATAACTAATGCACAAGAGAACAGTCATAAGTCTGGATCATCGTATGGGCATGGTAGCCAATCCTGAAACCTTGAAAGCACTCTCACATAGGTATGGGCACTATCAAGATCCCCAAATACAAATAAATCCACAAAAATATCTCTAACACTAGGTGAGTATCCGGGGGTTATCCATTCAACTAAATTCATGTGACCTCGTGATTAACTCCGATGTGAGGGGAGCCTCTTGATCTTACCAATTATACAATGGAATTCTCAACTCCCTTTCTCAGACACATATGTTGATTTAATTGCCTTGGAGAAGTTTACTCACAAAATCCTATTCCAAGGCACTAAATCCTAGACTAGTTTGTGCACCCTAAAAAATAAAATCGTGACTAATCAATTTTAGTTTAAAGCATAAATTTTATTGGCCATGATTACTCAAAAGGGTATGGAAGTGAAACTCGTGATATTATGAATCTCCAAGAAAATAAATATAAATATAATGCAAAGTCTAATTTTAATTTTTCAATGAATGATATACATATAAAAACAATGCAATTTTCAATTTCAACTCTACAATTCAAAAGTAAAATGCAATGTTTCACTAAATGCACTAAGCTAATGATAAAGATTCAGAAGACAAAAATGCCAAGCAATGTAAAATGCCTATTTTTTTTGTATTTTCAATATATTAAAAATAAAATGCATGGACTGATAAGAAACCTGATATATAAATTCTACTATGTATAAACGAAATAACTTAAGCAGAATACCAAGCAGCCAAGCAAACAACCCAGAGTTCAAGGACAAATCAAAAATGAAAAACAATGAGAAAGACTCTACCCAAAAATTCAACTTCAAACAGGTTTCTTGTCAACCTAGAGAAGCTTAACAGGCACTACAGAGACCTAAGAAGGCTCAACAATTATCAAATCCCACCCATCAATCACAAGACCAAGCGAACATGCAAGTAAAAGTGGTATACGTGATTGTTCAGGCAAACAATGCATATATGCGTAGCTTGCAGTGAGACAGAACGTGTGTGTACGCAACTGTCAAGGAAAAGGAACGTATAGGCTTGAAAACAAGGCTAGGCAAGGGAAAAAGGCTGAAAACTCAGACCTAGAGTGAACAAAATATGTCAAGCTGTGATACGACAATAAACACAAAGGAAAAATAGCAATGAAAGGATAAAAAGTACTTCAACCCTTAGAAAGAATATCTCTCCCCAATGGAGTGGCCAATTCTGTTACGAGGGAAAAACACTCTATGGCCAAGGTAAACCACCAAAGACAGGTATGACTGCATAAATCTACTCAATTCCAACATATGCTATATAAACCAATGTGCAAGCAAGATAAGAAATAATCCTACCTCGTTCCAATGTTTGAAGATGTCCACCATTGAGCACTTCGACCCAAATCTTTATACCCACGACAAGTTCTCAACAAACAAGTAGATAAAGCATATAGTGATAATATAAAAGGTTAGCACATTAGATAGAATAATCCATCAATAACCATTACAAACATTCCCATGGATAATAATCATATACTTGCACGATACCAATAGGACGGGAAAGGAGTATTTCTATTAATAAATGATCAACAGAAGTGATAACATTACAGACTTCTGTGTCGGCACGGTTCAAAACCAAGAAACCAAGTTCCTTCTAGATGTGTCTCCACCACTTCAATCCTCCACCAAAGGAAAGCTCATAGAAAAGAGGCAATGAGATTCTCTCCACAATAGGGAAAGAGCTTGGGGGTTGAACAGTGTGTTCAGACTTGAGGGACAAAATGATGCAGACTCAATATGAAGCAATTTCTCCAAAGTAACTTTGCTCTCAAAGTTGAATGCTTTCTCCTTTTCCATAGCTCGGAATTGGGCTCTTATAGCCTTCAAAATGCAACTGAAGGGCCAAGTCAGAATGTTTATAGTATATGGAAGGCTCAAGATCATAGATCTCCTTTCGTGACATGGAAACCTGACTTCATTTTTGTATTTTATGGCACAAATCTCGATGTACATGGGTTGTAGTGGAGCAACTTGCATATACGCATGATGTATAGTAGATAGGACGAGTATATGTGAAAAAATATGTATTTTTAGCTTTGGATTCATCAAAAAGGGATGACAAGTCTACATAGGGAAATGGAAAAAAGGCCCTTCGTGAAATATAGAAATGGTGAGGCAAATCTTGCTATAACAGGCAAACACAGGGTTCAATGCTTGAACAACGCACCAACAAAACCCTAACTACCGACCCTTTCAACAACACCTGTGAAGAAGATAAAGTCTCACCCGAGGTAGAGTCAGGGGAGTTGCAGGAATCAGGTGTCTACAACCTAACTAGGACACAGATCTGTGATTACAACACTTAACATAACACTTAGCCAACAATACATATTAAGTTATGATTCTTACTTACACAACAGATTAACCCTAATTACATATCAGTACAAGATCTAACCCTTCCAACCTCTTAGCACATAGCATAAGCTCATATCTAACATTCATTCACATCATAAAGTACTAAGCATTCATAGATCTATCTATCATACATCAAGTACAGTGCACTAAGAAAGTAGATACATAAATAACATGAACAACATAGCGCAAATCACATTGGCACAGGATATACGTGGTTCACCCTAGTGTGGGGCTACGTCCACCAACTCTTCTTCTTGTTTATTAGTCTCCTTCAATCTTCTTACAGGCACAGAGCCACAGAGCTCACTCCGCACTGGACAGATAATCTATGCATAGGGCATTAGATCCACCTTCCTCAAAATCAGGTCATGGCACAAATCCTTACATAGTTTGTGCACAAATCCTCTTACAATCACTTGCACTTAGCTCTGCAAGTATTAACATACTCTAGTTGTTCACTAAGCCATTGACCTCTTTCACTAAGCCAATTACTCCCTTACTTACATCGCCTAGATACATTACAAAAAGGACTAAGCATGGGTAAACCCATGGGCCGACATCCCATACCCATTACATAAACCCTAAAATCCCAAAAATCCCATAAAATGGGCGAGATCCCGCGATCTTCACTTCATGTGGGCGCTCCATCTTCAACCATCCTATCGAAGTCCCAAAAATGGTCAAACACGACCAACATTTCCTCAAAACTTGGTTGAGGGCCAACATGCCCCCAACACTCACTTGTGACTCGACTCGAGTCACTCTGATCTGGGCAATACTTCTTCGAAGGCCTCGAGCTTAGATCGAGCTGCCTCGACTTGCTGCTTTTCCAAAGCCTCCTGCTCAACGAACTCTTGAATTACTTGCTTGGTGACAGGCCCTTCTAGGCATTGTTCCACTGTCGTCACTACTCATTCTAGCTGTGAGCCTTTTCCTTCGATCTCTTCAAAAAGTGTGCAGGCTTTGTCCTACATCGGCTGGTGTCTCTGTGTCACCTCCATAACTCTGCTCTGGATGGAAGTGACATGTTGTTGAACTGCGCGCTGCTCCTACGACCTCTTCATCTTCTCCACTGTAGTAATCAGCTTCATCTGTGCTTGCACAGTCAACATTTGTTGCTTCGCCTCCTAGAGATGTGCCTCCAATGTTCTCACCTTTGGGTCTTCTACAAGGCTCTCATAGGTGTGTGCACTTATATCACTCAATTGTTTACATTCTAAGACCAACGCCCTAATTCTTTCTACTGTGCTCCTGGAAGTTTCTTCCCTCTAATATTGTACTTCTTGTAGAGTGCTCGACACTGCTTGAAGTTCTAACTCTTCTACTCTTGCTTGAAGTTGTTGAATGGCTTCAGAGAGCTTCCCCACTTGCATCTCGGTGGACTCTTGTTCTTCCTGTGCCAAACCTGTCACAAAGAGAATCGCTCTAGTTACTTCCTCTCTGACCACAGTCTTCTCTGCAAGTAGCTGGTCTTTTTCTTTCTGCATATTCTCTTTGTCCCCTTCTAACTTTACCCTAAGGTCATCTTTCTCTTGTTGCGCAACAAAAAGTTGCTCTAAGGTCTCCTCCTGTGCTTGCTTCAATTCCTTTGTGGCCTACTCCTTTTCTTCTTGGACTCGACGAAGTTGAGTCTCTTTTGCATCTGCTAATCTATGTAATTGGGTGGGCTCATCCCCCAATTCTACACTCTCTGTTGAAGATGGTGCAGTAGACACTGCGTGGATCGACTGGATACCTTGCTAGATGGATTTCAGTTCTTTCTCGATTCTATCATACAATGTTTCTTGCCTTGCCTCATGTCTCTGCAGGATATCCTCTGAGGTATCTTCTACAACTGTGATGATGAGTTGGATATCGTCCACTATGAGCAAATTCTGTGACTGAGGCTTATTGGCTCGGGTATTCTTCCACACTGAGGGTTTCTGCGGAGAAACCTTCCTTTTCTTGGATGTCTCGACCTCTGTAATGGGATCCTTTGGCGATGCCACTTCACCCTTTTATTTCTTGTCTTATTCCCCTTCCTCCTCTTGGTTTACTTCATCACCTCCTCCTCCTGCAAGTGAGTCAGGCACAGTTTCCTTCGATGTGATGTCCTTATCCTCACTGTCTATGTCCTGCACTTCCTACTTTTTCTTCTTTTTCTTTGCGTTGCTCTATCTATCATACTTAGTCCTAGTGACCAAAGGACTTCCGATGATGTCGAGGTGGGAGAGTTTTGCATCCTCGACTGGTACATGGAATTTAGCTGGCCATTCCTTGGTTATCTCCTCCATGTCTTCATCGGTCAATTTATAGTAAGACTGCAACTCCTCCTTACTTTCGTACCTGAGCGTAGTGATGTAGATGAAGTGTCAGTATGAGCGGAACTTCAATAGCATATTGTATGTATGCAAGGTGTTTGGGGGAATGATTCAATGGTGCACTTGAGTTGTAGGTAGTAAGAATGGAACACCACATTTGATTGACATTGCTTCACCATTTCGCTCGTATACCACAGGGTGGTAAACCTCGCAACCAATGGCTCAACTTCTAGGAATGTTGCTCCCTCCGGCATCTCCCAAGCGACAAATGCAATGAGAATCAACAACCAACTAAAGTGAAATTTGTAGCCTTGGTCCTGTGCTTCGCGACAATCCTTCTCCAACTCGTTGATGAGGTAGCTCACCCAGCTCATCTGCATCCCTTCAACACACTTCCCTACGAGGTCGACTATAAACCATGTGACCTACGTAGGATAGTTCTTTCTGACAAGCTTTCCCGCTATTATCTGACAAGCTAGGCACATTGTGCCATCCTAGATGGAGGCTACCTTGTAGCCTCACTTTCCCTTCTCTACATCATCATAGGATTCCTTTATTCATTGTTCCAGGGAGTGATCTGACGTCTTCCCTAGGTAGAATTAGTGAGGGTCTAGTCCTTGCATGCTTAGTCCAGTAATCAGGTGGATCAGCGCCGAATCCACAGTGATTCTCCTATCTGACTAGAGGTAACCTCCATGGTAGCACGACATGAGGCGTTTAACACACACGTTAACCTCCTGATGTCTGTCGAAGTGGGGTATCTTCATCATGTTTAAGATCATCGATCTCACAATCTCCTTGATCCATGGTTAGGGGACTATATTGGGCTTCTTCCCAGCCATTTTCGTCAGGTACCTATGCGGTGAGAGCATAGCATAGTTCTTTTGGTCTCCAAGGTTAAAATCATTGATCTTGAGAGCTGGGATCAGTCCCAACTGAGGTTCGACTGTGCGTATCCCCTTCGGGAGGTACGCAGTGATGAGTGTGTACTCAAAATCATGTGGGACGTTGTCATGAATAACCACGCCAGCCAAATGAGGGATGTAGTCAGGAAATACTGATGGGATCTTCTTCGTGTTCGCCAGATCATCGCGGTGCTTGCTTATTTTCTCAGTCACAGTTCGTCTAGACCGACGTGCAGTCGAGGGATATGCTTAAAATCCTCCAGTCGACGATGCCTGAATTCCTGCAGACATGACTTTCACAGCCATAAGTTCTATTAATATCTCATCCTCAAACTTCTCTACTGTGCTACATTCACCTAACATGCACACTCGTGATCAAATAACTTGGGTAGACGAATAGATAGACAAGGAAATTAGACGGATGGCGAGGTCTAGACAACACAACGCGGTATGTGATCAATTATCTGTTAGCTCAGATATCTTGGTTTGAAAAAAGTGGTCCTGGTGCGACATTCAACGGATTAAATAAGCAATTTCATAATGGATTCCTTCAATGGGTCGAAATGCCTTAATCAATACAAATCCATCTGTTATGGTGCAGTCTCAATGGTTCAAGGGAAATATTTTCAGCAACAACTGCATTTCTAACCGTTCTGGAGTGTCATTCTAATGGCCGAGACACCTTCGACGGTCATATATCTTTGTCGTGGCGAAGTGTCATTCTGCATTGTTATGTTATTCTAACGAGGTTCAAGTTCTTCAAGCCTTCTTTCTGTGAAGTCTTCTCTGGAACTTCCTACATTTTTCTAACTTTTCTTTCTTCTTACTGAGCTTTCTTACCTTCTTTCATGTGATATGAATTTATGGATTCCTCTTTCCATTCTTATTCGTATCTTCTCTTAGCGTAGTAACTTCACACTGTTGAGGGTATTTCAAAGGTTTCAAGGGTAATACCTCTTCTCTTACTATTTCTGGGGTGGACACACTTCTCTCCTGTATGGACAAGTTCTTTAAGCCTTCTTGTGTTCTTTCAACTTCGACAGCTAACTCTCTTGCCTTCTGTTGATTTGACTTGTCCTCTTGTTGTTTTATTAGTCACTCTATTTTTCTAGCTAATAAGTCCCTTAATTATTGATTTTTCTGTTCTGTAGCCTCTTCCCCTTCTTTCCTTTGGATCTGATATTTCTCAATCCAGGTCTTTCCTAGCAAAAGTGCAAAAGGGGCGATGTTATCAACAAACTTAATAACTTCAAATTCTTCTTTGGTCGATGCTCCATGAGCCATCATAGGTAAATTAGTAACTCTTCCACATAGGGTTATCATCTTTCCTTTAAACATTCCTATCCTTCCTAATGAAGGAATCATGTCAGGTTTTCCCAAAATTTCCCAAGTGCTTTCTAGCATCATATTCACCTATGTGTCCTCATCTAAGACACAGTCTATGTCGAAGTCTCCTATTCTTGTTTCTATGCGCCGCTTCTCTTTTAATATCTTTGGTAAACTGATGTCTATGTGATCATTCAGTGTTTCTTTCAACTATAATAACATAGTCTATGATTCTTTCTAGTTCTTTAACATATCCTTAGTTTCTTGACCTTCTTCAGAGTTTTCTTGTCTCATGTCCATCTTTTCAACTTTAGAAATCATTCTAGGGAAACACAAAACCTCATGATCAACAACTTTACAACAAAGACAAATAGGACTTATACCAGGGCATTCCTTAGCAAGATGTCCCGATCTTTTGCAATTATAACACAATGTTAATCCTCTATTTCTTTTAAACGATCCCCAACCTTTCTTGTACTGCGCACTAGGATCACAGTGATGGACCTACAATCTGCAAAAAAAAATTCTAGGTTCCTGCATCCACTTATTAGTCCAAAAATTCTTTATATGCATAGGAATAATATATCTTTCACTATCTCTATCAAATATATTCAGATCAACTCTTTCTTCTAGTTGTGCCCTAGTTTTCAGACTAGGACAAAAATTTGTCAAACATACCTAGATTCATACTTTCGAAGCAAAAATTTCCACTTATATTACCTTTACCAGAGCACAAAGCTTTAATATCTTACCTCTTTTCTTCATATCGGGCCTCTTTTTCTTAGCACATAGCTTCACAAGATGATTAGAATATTGTGCACTACAACAACAGATCTACGCACAGATCTCTTTCTCTTTTCTTCAGTTCCCAACAATCATAGTTTCAGGTCCCAGCAATGGAACCATTTGTTGGCACAGGGGCAGACCCAGGGTTCAACGCTTTAACAACGCACCAAAAAAACCCTAACTACCGGCCCTTTCAGCAACACCTGTGAAGAAGATGAATTCTCACTCGAGGTAGAGATAGGGGGGGTTGCAGGACTCAGGTGTCTACAACCTATCTGGGACACAGATCTGTGATTACAACACTTAACATAGCACTTAGCCAACAATATGTATTAATTTATGATTCTTACTTACACCATAGATTAACCCTAATTACAGGTCAGCACAAGATCTAACCCTTCCAACCTCTTAGAACATAGCATAAGCTCAAATCTAACATTCATTCACATCATAAATCACTAAGCATTCATAGATCTATCTGTCATACATCAAGAACAGTGCACTAAGAAAATAGATACATAAATAACATGAACAACATAGCACAAAGCACATCGACATAGGATATATGTAGTTCACCCCAATGTGGGGCTACATCCACCAACTCTTCTTATTATTTATTAGTATCCTTCAATCTTCTTACAGGAACAGAGCCACAGAGCTCACTCTGCACTAGACATGTAATTTGTGCACAACACACTGGATCCACCTTCCTCAAAATCAGGTCATGGCACAAAGCCTTACACAGTCTGTACACAAAGCCTCTTACAATCACTTGCACTTAGCTCTACAAGTCTTAACATACTCTAGTCGTGCACTAAGCCAATTAATCCCTTAATTACATCACCTAGATACTTATTTATACATTACAAAAAGGCCTAAGCATGGGTAAACCCATGGGTCAACATCCCATACCTGTTACATAAACCCTAAAAGCCCCAAAATCCTACAAAATGGGTGATATCCCACGATATCCGCTTCACCTGGGTGCTCCGTCTTGGACCAGCCTGTCGAAGTCCCAAAAATGGTCAAACACGACCAACGTTTCCTCAAAACTTGGTCGAGGGCTAAAAATTATAAAAAAATTCCTAATACTTTACGACTCACCCCCCTTTTTCCATTTTCCTCGTGGAGTAGGCCCCCCCATCTCTTTTCGTCTGAGTCAATCATTGTGCAGTGATGCAATATTATATTAATTTTCATGATTATATTTACATGGATAGGTGCACTAACCTATCTATGTCTAGGCTCACCAACCTCATAATAATACAGGCTCTCTGGCCTCAAAACATAACATTCATTCACATGCACTAACCCAAGTGCACACAACACAGTGCAATGTGCACACTTACCTAGGTGAGGGAAATACACAAAATATGTGCACCTTGTCTTAATATCAATTCTCCATGCACTTTCTCAAATGCGTGTAACACCAAAACTAGGTGTCCTTGGCTCACTAGCCTGAATGTACATCACATTTACACTTGGTACCAATTGGTGTCCTTGGCTCACTATTCATTCTATTAATTATTGAAGTACCCCTTTACATTAAATAAAATAATAATACTTCTTGTTTTCCTCTTTATTTAAATATGTTGGAGCATATCTCTATTTTTTTTTTAAATGAGTTTTCTAACCATAGAAAAAGCTCTTAAAATCACTAGAAAATAACTTGTGAAATAATCCTAACTTCCATAAGAAATATATCATGAATATAACGATTCAAAATATGAAAAATTTTCCACATGTACTTCACTGTGTCAAATCAGGATTCTAATAATTTCAGAGTCTGAAACTTCACTGAAAAATGTTACAACAAAAATGCTAAGATGGCTCTTTTAAAACTGATTTCAAGATTAGTCACAAAATTTGTCTTCCATGGACTATTTTTTGAGATAATAGTGAACCAGAACTTGAAATTTTGACCATATGTACCATGAAATTTATCCTCATTCTCCACAAAATTTCATTTTCTAAAACTTCTCAGAAAATAAGTTACAGTGAAAATTCAAAGAAGACTTGTTTAAAATTGATTTCAAGATGAGTCACAAATCTTATCTTTCATAGGATGTATCTTATAAAATATAATGAACCAAACTTTGAAATTTTGACCACCTTTACCTTGATATTTTACCTCACTCTCCTCAAAATTTTGTTGTCTAAAACATCCCATAAAAAATTTTATAGATAAAATTCCAAGGTGTCTCAATTGAAGGAGTGAAACCCTAGGATCATAAGCTCTAATACCAAATTTTATAAAACAACTCCATGATAATGATAAAAATTAAATGAATAATAATCCACTTCAAGGGAGAAACCTTATTTTACAATATATTCAATGTATAAGAAGACATAAGATGATTGTAAGAATAGATCACCTTGGTATATATATAAGAGACAAAAGGTATAAATTTAATAAAAGGGTACAATTAAGGGTTCTACCTATATAAAAATATAACACTAGATGTAATAATGATCCTGGTGGATACTGGTGGCCACCCACCTATTCCATTAATTCAGAATGACATCGGTGCAATTTTAATGCAAGAAGGAAGGCCCCTTGCCTTTGAAAGAGGCCAACTTAAAGGGAAAAACTTAATTTGATCCAATTGAATACTGGTGGCCACCCACCTATTCCACTAATTTAGAATGGTTCCACATCTTTCCATATTTTCTATGGTTTTTCGAGTCCCAAAATTATGGAGCCATTTTGAGGCCCTAAACAACATTTTTTGGGTACGACGACACCTAGCATGTAGTTGGAAACAAATGCTAGGCCAAAAAAAATGTGGACTTCTCATCTAGACCTTTATGACAAAGTATTGAGTGCCCCAAACGAAGATCGTATGAAAAAGTGTGCCCTCGAGAAGTTGACGTATCAGGTAACCACATCGGTGCCCAAAAACCTTTTGGCATTTCATGTTCTGGGGTTAGGGTTTTGGATGTTTATGGTTTTCTCATCGATGCTTTATGTTAAAAGGAATTTTTTGGCCTCTTTATAATCAAATTCTTGTGAATGAGTGTAGCCGACACATCTCTCTCTTTAGAGATAAGATACCACCATTCTAGCTAGCTTGTGTGTTTTGGATTTTACAGTGTTTTGTATTCCAAAAAGTCGTTAATACAATCTGAGTTTAACTATATTACTATGTATTAATTTGTTTCTTGCAATATCTTTGTGTGTTTCCTTATTATATCTTTGCCTTCATTTTGTTCTTAATATAATCTCGATCAATGGTATCAGAGCAATCTTCTCTTGTTGTTTCTCTATGCATGTCCCTGACGAGGTCAGGATACCTAGAGTTGGGTCTCAAATTGGTTGAGCTTGGGGAAGAACACTCTTGCAGGCCCAAGAAGCCTCCCATGGTAGAATAAAAGAGAGATGGCGGAGTAAGATATCCTGTCAAATTATTGCTTGAGGAATCCCTCGCACGACAAAGGAACGAGATGATGGATAATTTAGACTAGATCCTTTGACAGTTTCCAATAGGAACACATGCACCTTTAACCAACACTCACTTCAAATGTATGACTCCCTTTAAGGTACAAGTTAAATTTGATATCCCTTTATTTGAAGTCCATATATAAAAAGTTTTATAGAGGGTTATTTCTCTATCCAAATTTTTTCCAACAGTGAAAAAATCACCTATGTGCTCTTAAATGTTAAGTTTTGAGCTATTCTTAGGTTTCTTTTCAATTTACTAGATAACAATAGCATAGGTAGGATCACTGAGAGAAACACAATCATAAGATACACAACATTTATCCTGGGAAACCCTCATAGGGAAGAAAACCCAGTAAAAACTTCCTTAATATAGATAGCCAATACAATGCTAAGACAATAAACCAAACACTAGAGAATATCCAACATTGAGCAATGTGCCTCTCTCTCTTCCTTCTTCCGACAACTGAAAAATGCAACTTCCTTCGAACTTGCGTACTAGATGAGTGAGCTAAGTGAGTGTTCAAATGAGGTGTTGGCTTCCTTTATTTATACAAACTAGCAGGAGCTGTAAAGGTGTCTCTTCACTAGGGTAGGGTCGACTTGTCTTCTTAGTGGTTAAAACCACTTTAAATGGACTGGGGGGAAACTTCTCAATTTTCATAATATATTTAGGGTTTGACCAATCCGCAAAAAGGGATTTGGTCAATTACAATGCCCAACATGATCAATCCACAAAAGGGGATTGATCTAATGAATAAATGACTCAAGTAATAATAATAATAAGTAGAATACTCTTTGCAATTACAATATTTCAACACTCCCCCTTAACAAGAAGGGTATTCTATAACATCATCATAAGAGAGAGAGGGAAGCAACATCAACAACATCTAGAACACTAACTAGCATATCTATAAATCATAGAAAGTTTTTCTCATCATCATCGTTCACAACATGGAGCTGGAGTAGCATCATCATCCTCATCAGCATGAGGTTGAATTAACATCATCATCTTATTTAGCATGAGGCTAAAGTAATATCATCAACATATTTATCATGAGGCTAAAGTAACATCATCATCTTCAACATTAAAGATGAAATAAAATCATCATCATATTCTTCAACAAGAAGTTGAAGTGGCATCATCATCATCTTCTTCAACAAGAAGCTGAAGTGGCATCATCATCATCTGCATCAACATGGAATAGTATAACACTAATACATCATCATCATCAATAACAACACAAGGATGATACAACATCAACAACAACAATATCACAACACAAAGGCTGGAGTATCATTAACATCAACACTAGGCTGGAAATCTTCAGCACAAAGTTGGCATCTCAACAACAACAGCACAAGGTTGGAAATATTCAGCACGAGGTTGACATCTCAACAACATCAGCACGAAGCTATAAATCTTCAGCACTAGGCTGGCATCATAGCATGAGGTTGGCATCACAACAACATTCGAAGCCATATGGCTTCATAACTGGCGGAACATGAAACAATGTATTCCAATTCTATCGTGTTGGGAGCAATGCTGGAATGATTCCTACTCTACCATGAAATCATGGCTAACCCCAGACTGAAACAACATCCCTTAAGGTATCTCAACATATTTTTTGCAGCAACAATGTGAACACATCTTGGTTTCTACCAGATACTGACTCAAGGAAAAAATATATTTGGCCTAGTAATCRTCAGATACATCACTGAACCAATAATCTGTCTGTACAGAGTAGCATCAACCAATTCTGATGAGGTATCTACCAGGAGMTTCAACTTCATTTCCATGGATGTGTACATGGATATACATTTCAACATGTCAAACCTCTTCATTTTAACTGCATACTTCCCTTGGTTAAGRAATATCTTCTCTGTGCTCTTCCAAACTTCAAGACCTAAGAGATAATGCATTTAGGTCTTCCATCAAACTCTGTAGCGAGCTTCTTTTGCAATCTGTGATGACATTTTCTTCATCTTGTCAAGAATACATCATCTACATATAGTAGTAACATCACTGGCTCATCATTCATAACCTTGAGATAAAGGCTAGAATCAAATTTACTCTTGGTAAAGCCCAAGCTCGTCAAGAAATTGCCAATTCTTACATACCAAGATCTAGGAGCTTTCTTCAACACGTACAAAGCTTCCTTCAACCAACATACATGAGTCTTTCTATATTCAATCTTCAAATCAAATTTTCTCATTACATTGTACCAATCTAGTACACTTGCTCAGCTGCAACTCAATCTGCACAATCATGTTCTAATGTGCTCTCTACAAAGCACTATCTATATCACTGCTTGATAGTATGTCCTCTCCTCTTTCTGCAATTATTCCTTCTGGAAATGGGAATCTGCACCTGCACCTACTCTAAAGCTGAGAATGGTTGCTTCATTCTCACCGTGACTGCTAAAATCTGGGAGTAACTCTTCTACTCCATCATGGCAACAACTTCATCTGAAACTGAGAGTGGATCAAAAACTGATATTGAAGATAACTCTTCTTCTTTCATGGAGGTAACACTATCTTTTATTGTATTCATGTCACCATGACCTAACTAATGTACTGCACCAACTGCCACTCAATTTTAAATATGGGGATTTCTCCCCCTGCATCTCATACTATATATGAATCATGGTTGTTCTGGTTGTCTTCATAAATACTGGGACTATTTCTTCAATAAGTGTATCGTCATAGTCTTCTCCCTTTTGCTGGGAGAATCCTTTGAACACACATCATGATTTTTACATATGAAACATGCTTGATCTGTATAGATCAATCTTGGAAGTCAATACTGACTTCTCTTCTAGTCTCACGGAAGAATCCATATCCTAGTCTTTCCGATTGGATTCCTTCTTTGTCACTGAAACAAGGGAATCTTCCAGGAGATTTCATATCTCCTAGGAATCTCTAAAGTTATGATCTAGTCTTCTCATGGCATCTGTCTCCCAATCCTGGAATTTTTCTCTTCATTTGATCCTTTCTAAGATCAGGCTTATCCTTGATTTCTTCTAAGTCTACAAGGACTTCATCATCTCTTACATGGTATACTTGGTGTTGAATACCAAGTATAAATATGAAATATGAATTCATGATTCAAATGAGTTATGCTTCCTGTCAAGGTGGCTTCATTAACCTTTGAACAATTCTATTGTGAGTTCTTATTCTAATGTTCAATCATCTTTGGAGCCTTCTTCTCCTTACAATAAATATTCATATGAGATACTTTGAATCTCAAAATATAGCTTCTTCTTTATATTCTTTGGTACATGAGTGTATATGGTCATGTACATAGTCTGCTTCATGTCTCATCTAATATGTTTCCTTCTACAACCTTCACTATAACTTCCTCAGGGTTATCACATGTGACCTAAAACAAGGTCAACAAAACAACAAGAAAGAATAATACTCTTTTGATAATAGTAGATAAAACAATAGCACGAATAATCATCACAATATCTCCTTTAGAGCTATCACTTGTGACATGTCTGAAGAAAATATCAAAAGTAATAAATACAATACGAAATGAGGTCAACACTCTTCTAGTGTTGTGATCAAACATTCCTCCATGGTAACCTGGAATCAACACAAGAAGTTTCTCCTAGAGGAGATGCTAGTTGTATCTGTTACATTAAGCATTTATCTCAATATGATCACATGCTACCAAACATAATGCTTTTCAAAGACTGTTACCTCAACTATAGTGTTTACTTGTAAACGAGTAGTTATTAACTTGTCATGTGCAAATTTGAATATTTTCAACTTAATCAATCAAACCTAGAACATGGAGCCTTGTCCTTAAGAATGAGTGTGTTTCTTTTCTTCCAAGTCTCCTTCACTCAAGATGACAAGTGCTTTCTTCAACTTGTCTTTTGTACAGGACAATATGCTATCTTGACAGAAGGTTGGGTTAGATAATAAACTCTATGATCTCAAATTTAATCCATCTAATACCTTGACTTTAATTTTTGACCAAAGGTTAGTATGATGATCATAGCTTCAACATGCAACCTAGATCAAAATAATGTCATAACAAATAGATGCATATCAGAATAATCAAACCTGAGTTGCATTATTCCTCTGAATGTGTTAGGTATTGAGATCCTTTTGGATCTATGGCAAGAGATCCCTTCTCTTGAAAATACCCTTTAAAGCTTAACAATTTAAACATATGTGAGTACATACCTCTGATAGCATTTGCAGGTAGTGGCACCATTTGGTAGCAGTGGTAATAATTACCAACCATTTTTAAAACTTCAAGGGTTATTGCAACTGGTACTACAGTTGATACCTCAACTGATACTGCAACTGCAATTGATATTGCAACTGATTCTGAAACTGCAATTGATACTGCAACTGATTCTGAAACTACAACTACAATTGTAACTTAAGGTTTTAAGAGGAAACCCTAATTTTTCAAACTTCAAATTTTGAAATTCTGAACCAAGGGCTAGATGCGTTGAGCTGAGGCAATTAAGTTGGTGCTATCAGCTTTATGAAAATCCAATTTTTACCCGTTGAAACTGAGCTTGTAGAAATCTACACTGGTACTTCTCGTACTAGTTTTGGTTTCTTGGTTTTCTGGTACTTCTGGTTTTCTAGTACCAGTGAAAACTAAGGTTTCACTTCCAGGAGTTCTATCTAATGAAAGGGTGTTCTCAAGATGCCAAAAGATTCACTAGGGTAAGGCGCACTTTTCTAGATGGGTTTTAAGAAAAAATTCCTCTCCAACAAAAATCCCTAATTTTCTTGTACGACAACAATGACGTTTTTCTTTATCCAGTGAAAGATGATCTCTTCAGCTTAGCTATGATACCATTTTAAGTTTTGAGATATTATTATGTTTCTTTTCAATTTACTAGATAACAATAGCATAGGTAGGATCACTGAGAGAAACACAATCACAAGATACACGACATTTATCCTGGGAAACCCTCATGGGGAAGAAAACTAACTAAAAACTTCCTTAATATAGATAGTCAATACAATGCCAAGACAATAAACCAAACACTAGAGAATATCCAACACTGAGCAATGTGCCTCTCTCTCTTCCTTCTTCCGACAACTGGAAATTGCAACTTCCTTCAAACTTGCGCACTAGATGAGTGAGTTGAGTGAGTGTTCAAATGAGGTGTTGGATTCCTTTATTTATACAAACTGGCAGGACCTAGAAAGGTGTATATTCACTGGGCAGGGCCGACTTGTCTTCTTAGTGGTTAAAACCACTTTAAATGTCTTGGGGGCCAACTTCTCAATTTGCATAATATATTTAGAGTTTGACAAATCTGCAAAAGGGGATTTGGTCAATTACAATTCTCGACATGATCAATCCACAAAAGGGGATTGATCTAATGAATAAATGGATCAAATAATAATAATAATAAGTAGAATACTCTTTGCAGTTACAATATTTCAACACTAAAATCCCTTCATCATGTCAGATATTGGTGGGAAACTTACTGTGAGCAATGTTACGAAGATAAGTCTACAATTTTTGTGCCAAGAACCACCTGGGTGGATTTGATTGATGCACTCAAGAAAAAATACTACCCTATTGGAAACTATGATGACCAGTACATGATATGGACAACTCTATGTCAGGAGAGAGACTACATGATGTCAGAGTACACCAATATCTTCCATACCTCGCATACAAATATGGGTATTAAAGACATTTAGAAACATCTGGTATTGAAGTACCACAATGGCCTACATATATAAATCCAAATATATATGGAGTTTATAGGCATCTCCTCAATGGGAGTTTCTTCCTGATATGTTGTCAATATCAAGCAAAAGTTCAAGAAAAAGAATAAATGGAATTTCAATTTTTCAAACCCATCGCAAAAAAATCATGGTAAAGGTGGCCATAACTCCTAGAGAAAGGATGGACATCCCTAATACAACCATTATAATCCACAAGAAAAGAAGGGTATAAAAAAGTTGAAGAAGGACACTAGAAAGTGGTGTGAGTTCCACAAAATCCCTTGGCACAACACTGATGAATGTTGCTCCAAATTGTCATTTTTGGCTGAGATGAAAGCCTCAGATTTGGATGCCAACTTAGACTCTAATTCATAACCAGATAAGGGAAAATAAATCATTGATGCGGAACCCAGTGTCACCATTACTACCACAAAATTCCATCCAAAGGATCCTGAAGAAGGTGAGCACCTCTTCCACTCAAATATGTGGGTGAAGGGGACCCCACTCCATTTAATTATTTACAATGGTGGCGAAAATAACCTAATATTAGTAAAGTTCGTCAAGAGGTTGGACCTAAAATAAACACCACATCCTCAACCATACACCATCAGTTCGATTAGCCAAGGAGGAGACATTTGTGCGAGCCATCAATGTCAATTGAACTACGACATCAACCCCTTCAAAGATGAGCTATTGTGTGATGTTCCCCCTCATGAATTTTGTGATGTTATTTCAAGACAACCATATATGTGGAAGTTTCATTTTGTTTATGAATCTAGGCCCCATATTGTCATTATTACTTTAGGAGGTCAACTTTACAGGGTATCGGAGTTAGTTCCAACTATTATTGTATCTTTGATCTCTGCAAAGTAGTGCAGAAAGGTGGTCTCTCAGAACATGATATTTTTCTTCTTTATGGTTCGGTCAAAAGGTGAACGGAAGGTCACTGCAACCACCAAAATCTATGGACGTGGTCTCTCTACATAGCAGCAGCATGTGGATAATATAGTAGAAGTGCACAAATACATTGGTGCCTCACCTACTAGGGTGCCTTTGCATTGTCAGGTAAAGCACTCAATTGTTTTGACACTTGATTCTCCTCTTCCAAACGATCCTATATATAGGTGTTTTGTTATGGAGAATGAAGAAATAAAAATCCAAATCCAAGAACTAATTCTAAAGGGCCACATAAGACCAAGATCCTCACCTTGTAGGATCCCAATTATTCTGGTACAGAAGAAGTATAGGACATGGTGACTTTGTATTGATTATAGGGCCCTAAAGAAGATCACAATCAAGAACCGATACCCATTGTTGGGTATGTGTTATATTATTTTGATGACTAGTATCAATGTATGCTACATTGCACTAGGAATGCAAGGGTTTGAGGGAAGCGCTCCCGAGATTTTTTTTTACCTCAGGAAATGTGTTGCATTTTCCCTCGTTTTTTGTGTCACCTTGATTTTTGTGTCCATTGTTGGGCGATTTTTTGGCACATGGTTTTCTATTTGTGGTTAAGCAATTAGGGTTGTTGACTAATCCAGGTCAATGAGTTAGGGTTTTGGATGTCGTTGGCTCCTATATGTATATTATATTGTAAACAATGTGTCACTATGCATGAATATAGAATATGTTGGTTTTTTGGGTTTGGGTTTCCAAGAGAAAAATCTTTGTTTAATGTGTGTATTTTCCATTGTATCTTTTCTTTTCTTTTATTGAAAATATGTTTGCAGTAAAATATTTTACAAGGTTAAAATCTATATTTGGTATCAGAGCTTTGTTGGCTTCAGGGGGATTCCTTTGTGGTCAAGGGTTTGGTTCAGGACTGTGATAAGCCTTGTTACAATGGGAGATTTGTGGTATTGATTTTTCAGGTGAAAATAAATGGCGAGCAATTCGAAAATGGAGATCGATAAGTTTAATGGGAAAAGTTTTGAGTTGTGGAAGATCAAGATGGAAGATATGCTGGTGGAAAGAGATCAGTGGATCATGGTGGATCCAGGTACTGCACCTCTTGGAACTTCAACAGATAACTAGAAAAAGTTGGATCAGAAGGTGAAGAGCACAACCTAACTATGTCTCTCGGATTCAATATTATTGAATGTGTCATAGGAAGCTACAACCAAATATTTATGGGATAAGTTGGGGAAGTTGTATCAGTCTAAGTCCCTAGTAAATAAATTATTCCTAAGAAAGAAGTTGTATAACCTGAGGATGGGAGATGGGTACTTGGTGGAAAATCATTTGAACGCCTTCAATACTATGGTAAGTGAGTTAGTATCTGTTGATATTAAAATTTTAGGTGAATATAAGTGTATCAATTTACTGTGCTCTTTACCAGACTCGTGGGATAGTCTGGTTGTGGCCATAGGTAGTAATGCAACTTCCTTGAAGCTTGATGAAGTGGTCTCATCCTTGTTTTCGGAGGAGACAAGATGGAAAAACATGGAAGGACAGACAACAGATGCATTATTTGAAAGAGGATGCTCCCAGGAAAGAAATATATATATAAGTCCTCAAGTGGGAGATATAACTCTAAGGGAATATCTAAGTCTCTTGAAAATTTTGTAAAGGTATGTTGTAGATGTGGAAAATAAGGGCACTACAAGAAGCAGTGTATATCCAAAGTTGAGAAAAAAATGGGATATGAAGAATCTCCTTCTATAGAAGAAAAGACCTCCAAGGAAGAAGTAGGGGATGTGTACTTGGATTCTTCAAGAACACATGCATATCATGAGGCATGATTGATTGACTTAGGTGCATCCTTTCATATGACTTCCCATAGGGATTGGTTCTATGAATATGAAAGGTATGATGGAGGTAATGTTTTCTTAGGTGATGACTCAACAAACAGAATCATAGGTCAAGGAAAAGTCAAGTAGAGGCTCATATATGGAAGGATTATAACACTACCCGGTGTTCTGCACATCCCATGATTGGCCATAAATTTGATTTATGTAAGAAAAATGGACAATGCAGGGGTAAAAACAATATTTGAAAAGGAAACATGTAGGATGGTTCGAGGAGCAATGGTGTTGTTGAAGGGACTTAGGTTTGGAACTGTATATAAGCTGCAAGGAAGCACTATTAGTGATGGGTGTAATAGTTCCATTGTTCCTGATATTGGAGTCGAAGAAGAAATAACTCCTACAGTCTCTGGAGAAAAGGTTATGATGTGGCATCAAAGAATAGGGCATATCAGAGAGAAGGGTCTGCAACTACTACATGGTAATGGTATGGTTGAAGGTATGTCTCAATTCTCTCTGGATTTTGATTTTTGTGAACATTGTGTATATGGGAAGCAGAATTGGGTAAGATTCCCCTCTGGTGCAATGAGGGCAGAAGGAATTTTACAACTAGTTCACAGTGATGTGTTTGGACATCTGTCAGTTCCATCATTGGGAAAATCTGTGTACTATGTCTCATTTATAGATGACTTCTCAAGGAATAATTGGATATATTTCCTCGGGAATAAATATGAAATCTTTGACAGGTTTAAAGAGTTTAAGGCTCTTGTTGAGAATCAAATAGAGAAAATAATTAAGGTGTTGAGGACAAATAATGGAAGAGAGTTTTGTGGGAATAACTTTGAAGAATTGTGTAAGAAATGTGGTATAGAAAGGAAGAAGACAACTCCGTATACACCTCAGTAGAATGGAGTTGCAGAAAGGATGAAGAGGACGATGATGGAAAAATCAAGGTGCATGCTCAATGGTGGCCGGTTAGGGAAATAATTTTGGGTAGAGGCAGTGGGTACTGCATGTTACTTGGTCAACATATCACCCTCATCAACGTTGTATGAAAATACTCCACAAGAGGTATGTACTGGTAAGAAACCTTCTCTCACACATCTCAAGGTATTTGGCTGTGAGGCCTATGTTCATGTTCCAAAGGAGAACATGAGTAAGCTATATAAGAAGGTTGAAAAGTGCATATTTATTGGGTATAAAGATGGTCTCAAATGTTATAAGCTTTAGAACTCATAAACTAAGAAGGTTGTGTATAGCCGATATGTGGTATTTAAGGAAATGAAGGATGTTGTTAAACAAGAATTCCTACCTAGTAAGGAAGAACCAAAGAAAATAGAGTTTTATTTAAAGGATGATGAATCAAACTCTACAGAAGAACAAGAATCAAAAGAAGAAGATCATCATACTCCAGTATTGAGGATATTGGTTCGAGAAATAAGGTTACCGGAAAGGTATACTCCATCTTATTTATGTTCAATTTTTTCTTTGTCTATTACTGATGATGATCCTAGAACTGTCAGGGAGGCAGTGGATTTAGAGGATGGAAAGCTATGGAAAAAGTCCATGGATGAAGAAATGGCATCCTTGGATAAGAATGAGGTTTGGGATTTAGTGGAGTTTCCGACTGGAAGAAATCCCATTGGTAGAAAATGGGTATTTAAAAATAATATGAAAGCAGAAGGAAAAGTGGAGAAACACAAAGATTGGTTAATAGAAAAGGTTTATTCCCAGGTTGAGGGAATTGATTTTGATGAGATTTTTTCTCATGTTGCCAAGTTAAATTCTATAAGATTTATGTTATCTATTATTGTTGCATTTGATTTTGAGGTAGAACAAATGGATGTGAAGACAACATTCCTACATGGGTATCCGGAAGAAGAAATATATATGAAGTAGCCAGAAGGCTTTGTTTTGAAGGGAAATAAGGAGCTGGTATGCAAGATGAAAAAAGTCCATGTATGGTTTAAAACAATAACCAAAGATGCAGTATTAAAAATTTGATACTCATATGCGGGGACTTGGCTTCACAAGAAGCAAAGAGGATCATTGTGTGTATTTTAAATTAGTTGGTGATCATTTGATTTATTTGGTCTCGTGTGTGGATGACATGTTGTTGATAGGAAACAACAAGGAGATTATCCAGGATGTGAAAACTCAGTTGTCCTCTAAAGTTGACATGAAGGATCTCGGTGCTTCAAATTTCATTTTGGGCATGGAAATTAAAAGAGATCGGAAAAAGATGAAACTCTAGTTAAATCAGAGAAAATAGGTCGAGACAATATTGCAGAGGTTTAACATGTAGGAATGTAAACTAGTCAAGGTCCCTATTTATGTTGGTGTAAAGTTATATGTGGATCAGTGTCCCAAGATACAGGAAGAGGAGGAGGACATGTCTCGTGTTCCATATTCGAATGCATTTGGAAGTTTGATGTATGCAATGGTTTGTACTAGATCGGGCATTGCACATGCAGTGGGAGTTTTGAGCAGGTAGATGTCAAAACCTAGGAAGGAGCATTGGACAATAGTAAAAAGGGTTTTCAGGTATTTGTATGGCATTGCTAGATATGGATTATGCTACCAAGGAAGACCAGGATTGGACAGAGTGTTGGACATGCATGGCTTTGTGGATGCAGACTAGGCTGGAGATCTGGATCGTAGGAGATCTATAAGCGAGTATGTGTTTAAATTGTTTGGAGGAGCAATCCATTGGATGAGAAAAAGATAGGTTGTAGTGGCATTTTCAACTATAGAAGTTGAATACATGGAAGCCACTCATGCAAGTAAGGAAGCAATATGGTTACAAATATTGTGTTCAGGTATTGGATTGGTACAACAAGCTATAAGAATAGATTGTGATAGTCAAAGTGAAAATTTTCTGGTGAAGAACCCGATTTATCATTCAAAGACAAAGCACATTGATATTCAATATCACTTTGTAAGAGACATGGTTGAATAAAAGAAAGTATTGTTGATGAAGGTGGAGACTTTGACGAATGTTGCAGATTTATTAACAAAATCTATGAGCACTGATAATTTCTCATTGTGTAGAGGATCCATGGGCAATGTTGCCCTGGATTGTTGGCTATGTAACCCTGTAACCCCCTATATGCAAACAAAACAACAAGTGGGAGAATGTTGGGTATGTGTTATATTCTTTGCACGACTAGTCATAGTGTATTCTACATTGTGTCGGGCACACAGGGGGGTTTGAGGGGGGGATCTAGGCCCCCCCTTCGAGGGTTCGGGGGCAGTTCCCCCAATAAAAAAATTTCGTCTGGAAATGTGTCACATTTTCCCTCGTTCTTTTGTCACCTCGATTTGTGTGTCCATTGTTGGGAGGTTTTTTGGCACATGGTTTTTTTTCGATGAATGAATATTATATATAGAATGGTTTTTTGTAAACAATGTATCACTATGAATGAGTATATAATATGTTGGTTTTCCTGGTTTCGGTTTCCAAGGGAAAAATCTATGTGTAAATTGTAATGTGTGTATTTTCCATTGTATCTTTTTTGTTCTTTTATTGAAAATTTGTTTGCAGTAAAATATTGTACAAGGTTAAAATATACACCCAACCCCCAGGATTTATGATCTTCTCGATCAACTCAAGGGAAATTTTCAATAAGATTGATCTGAGGTTAGGTTACCACTAGATTTTGATTGAGAAAACTAATGTATGGAAGACAACCTTCAATTATAGAGAAGGTATCTTCGAGTGGTTGGTCATGCCTTTCGAATTGACTAATTCCTCGAACACATTCATGCAGATGATGGATGATATATTGCATCCATTCAAAAACTCCTTTGGGTTCTTATATCTAGATGACATCCTCATCTTTAGTAGAACCTAAAGAGGAACATTTGAAGCACATTCAATAGGTCTTGGGCACCTTGAGAGAACACAAGTTATATACTAATTTGGAGAAGTGTTCCTTAGGAATGAAAATAATCTAATATTTGGGATACATCATGGATGAGTAGGGTGTGCATGTAGATCTATCCAATATCTAAGTCATTCACAATTGGTTGTCCTCGAAGACACTGACCGAGATCTACAACTTCTTGGGCCTTGAAAACTTCTATTGTAGGTTTGTGTTGGGGTTATCTCATATCGCTTGGGCCCTAAGCCAGGTGACCAAGGGGTGGAGAAAAGGCCAATATTTTTTTGGTTGTGTCCCAACTTAAAACTTTCAAGGATTTTAAATTATGCCTCTGCTCAACACCAATCCTTATTCTTCCATACCTGTAACGACCATTTGAGATTGAGAAAAATACTTCAAATTATGCTATTGGTGTAGTCCTCACTCATGAGCATGGGAATCTGGTGGCCTATCATAGTGAACCAATATATGATGTCGTTTGCAGATACCCCACCTACGACAAATATATGTACTCAATTGTACAAGCATTTCAACAATGGAAGAATTACTTTATGGGGAAGGAAACAATCATCCACACTGATCACATTCCTCTACAATTGATGCAAACATATAGAAATTTATAGAATGACTACCATCAGAAGTGGTCCATGTACCTACAAAAATTACACTTGAACATCAAGTACAAGAAGGGAAACACCAACCATATCATTGATGGCCTCAGTTGACCCTCGGTTGTGGTGCTAACCATAATTCTTAACTCTTGTGGGCATGAGACGTCTGGGAGGCCACAATTATACAATAGTGACTCTGAATTTGTTGCTACCTATCAGAAATTAAGGACATACAAAACAGTTGTATACTTTCATCTCCAGGATGGAGTGTTATGCCATCTAAGCCATATTTATGTTCCTTAAAGAGAGCGTGCAAAGATGCTTTGGGAAGCTCATTACAGTCGGGTGGTAGGAAACTTTGGTGTGGAAAAAAATGTAGTGGCAGTCCTGCAAAATCACTTTTATTGGTCGAATATTCGACAATGTTTCTACAAGTACATCAGATTTTGAACTCCCCATGCCATTGCCAAACCCTCCATCAAGAAAGAGGGGATACACACCCCTCTACCTACTCCATATAGGACTTGGGAGTCCATATCCATGGATTACATGCCTGGTCTACCTTCAACCAAGCATGGGAATAAATTTGTCTTCGAGGTCGTTGATCGATTCTTGAAGATGGTAGTTTTGTCACCCTGAAAGAAGAGCATCGCAGCTGAGGCCACCACTAAGCTCTTCTTTGAACGTGTTTGGGTTCATTTTTGGCTCCCACAGAAAATTATTTTGTATCAATACAATAGGTTCCTAAGTACTTTTTGGTCTAGCTTATGGTCTTTGATGGAAATCAAGTGGACCAAATTGACTTCCTTCAACCCACAAACTAATGGAAAAATAGAGGTAGTCAATAGGATGATTTTCCATATCTTGAGTATGTACAATTCCAAATGTCCACATGCGTGAGATGAGATCCTTCCTTATGTTCAACATAGCTACAACAGATCCCTCCAAATCTATATTTTCCACAACCTTTTTCAAGTGTGCTTGGGGTTCCAACCATTAGGCCCCATTGATGTAGCTCTTCCCATTACAATTGAACAAGAAGAGTCATATCATGCTCAGACCTAGGCTTCTAGAATATTCAAATGTTTTGAACGAATTCATCACATCCAACAACAAGTTCATGATATTTTACAAAAATCCAACGCTAAGTACAAGTAGCACTACTATCAACATCGGGTACCACACAAGTTTCAGGTGGGAGATAAGGTATGGTTTAATTTGCAGAAAGAGTGCCTCATAGGACCCCATTAAAATATTTTCCCACTCTGATACATGCCTTACATCATCATCAAGGCTTGGCTGATATTTATTTTGAATTAATTATTCCCCTTTCCTTCGCTTTCACCCGGTATTTAATGTGGAACTGCTTCAACCATATTTTCCACCTCTCCTGGACACTTCAGATGCGACCGAGCACATGGCCCCTACAGAAATCAATATTGACTACATTGAAAAGACAACAATTGATCATATCATGGACACCAATATGAAGGTCACCTTCTAGTGGAACATCCAACTCTATCAATTCGTCAAATAAGGGAAATTTCTTCATTGGGGAAAGTGGCTCACCATGAGTCACATTCAATACAATTTTCCCCATCTGATGGAGGAACTTGATGCAATGGGGACCATTTATTCCTAGAGGGAGGACTGATCCAGGTGTATACTGGTGGCCACCCACATGTTCCACTAATTCAGAATGGCATTGGTGCAATTTTAATGCAAGAAGGAAGGCCCCTTACCTTTGAAAGAAACCAACTTAAAGGAAAAAAACTTACTCTAATCCAAGTGGATACTGGTGGTCACCCACCTATTCCACTAATTGATAATGGTTCCACATCTTGAAAGTTTTTCTATATTTTTTTGGGTTCCAAACTTTTGGGGCCATTTTGTGGCCCTAAACGAAGTGTTTTTGGCACAATAGCACCTAACATGAGCTAGTGGTAGATGCTAAGCCAAATAGAATGTGTACTCCTCGGATATACCTTTCCAACAAGGTACCAGGTGCCCCAAATGAAGATCATATGCAAAATTTGTGCCCCCAGGAAGTTGATGTATCAACTAATTGATGATTGATGTAATGTAATATGTATTGCCCTTGATGAGAATGCATAGATGAAGATGGATCAATGAGTTGTCATTGATATGATGAAGATGGATCGATGTGGTTTCATTGGTATATGATGCATTGTTGTAAAAATGTATAGATGACTCATTATTGTCTTATCATGATTGATAAGGTGCACAAATGGATGAACTCCAAAGTGTTCCCCTTATGGTGAAAGCCCTCACGAGAAGACGCTTTGTAGATTGATTTATCCTAGAATAATGGTTGGAGGACCCATGCTCTCATTATTGTCTTATCATGATTGATAAGGTGCACAAATGGATGAATGTCAAAGTGGTCCCTTTATGGTGAAATCCCTCACGGGAAGACGCTTTGTGAATTGAGTTATCCTAGAAGAATGGTTGGAGGACCCATGCTTGTATGTGGAATAATGAGATGAAGATCAAGGAAATTGTTGGTGAAACTATCCTATATGTATAGTGTTTGTCATGCCATTTTCGGTGGTAAGTGGAATGTCACATAACTCCTCATGGTTTGAGAGTTACGACCTTACGAAGATGAAGGACCCCCACATGAAGGCTTGAAGCCCCCAAGGTCAAAGAAGTCAAGGTGACCTAAAAGAAGAAATAATTATTTAAATGATAAAGTAAAGTTACAAAGTCAAGTTGGATTATTTAAATAATAAAGAGAAGTGACAAAATCAAGAAATGATAAAGTAAGGTGACAAAATCAAGAAGGAATATTTAAATGATAAAGTATTGGAGAACTTTCTATTATGGAAAGTGGTTAACCCTAAAATAAGGAAAATAAGTTAAGTGACCTAGAAATGGGTTAAGTGAACTAAAAATGGGTTAAGTGACCTAGAGGATGAAAGTATAAATAAGATAGCAATGGTCTCTTGTAGATCATCCTTTTTGTGGATCAATGGAGAGCTTCTTGTGATAATATATTTTGGAGTATTGATGGAGAGCTTCTTGTGAGAGATTATTGAGAATTTTTGGTGTGGAAAACTTGAGAATATTGAAGATATATAGGTGAATGAAGTAACCAAAGGATATATAAGCCAAATTTCAGAGGGAAGGTGAAGAAAAGAGGGTCAGAATTCAAGGTAGGATAAAAAAATTTCATGATGCTTTCTAAGGTATGTTATTTACAGGTCATCTCACCATTTTCGTAATAACTTTTTTTATATAATGATTCAAACTGTGATATTGATATTCCATTGAGGAAACATATCCAAGTATCTGTGGTAAAAAAATAATCTTGTGGGGCATTGTACTTTTGGAGATACACTCCGTGGAAAATAGGGTTTGTAGCTAGTCTTGAAACTAGTCTAAAACAGGTGTTTCAGGTAAAAACATCATAACTTCTTCATAACAGATCCAAATTCAATGAGACCAATTGTGTTAGTTATATTACAGTCTTTAGTATTTTTTGTAACATTTTCAAATTGATTCAACAAACTTTCCGTGCGGGGCACGCTATACAAGTTCGCTCTCTAGAATAAGCCAGAATTCAACAAGGTATGCCATTTTTGCTATAACTCCTTTTTTGAGAGGTTCCAAGTAGTGACACCTAGAGGAATTGCATAAAACACACTGAAGAACATTTTGTATCAGTTTCATATCTTTATTCATTACAGGCACAAAGTTATGATTATTTCAAGTTAGGGTTGTTGACAAATCCAAAACTAGTCATGGTTGAGACAAGCAGTTGAAGAGTTGGCACATACATGAGGTGTATAGTTGATGATGTTGGTACATATTGATGAGTCATTGTTGATGATTAGTTGACACATGATTTTTATATACTTTGTACATGGTTGGATGCACTTGTTTATGGTACAGGTTGATTACAAGTTGTTTGGCACAGGTTGGTGCATGGTTGATGCACTTGTTTATGGTACAGATTGATATATGTTGAGGATTGTTGCCTCATCTCAGTTGGTGCTGAGGGTGTAAGTTGATTCTTTAATTATAGAGTTGGTGCTCTTGTATATTTTTACTCTATTTTGTTGTTGCTGAAAAACCCCAAAGATTGTAGTTCGTAATAAAAAGAAAATTGTACATGCATCTTGTGTTCTTTGTGTTCCTTGTGGTGATGACTTGTTGATGATATATTGTTGATATATGTTTCTGATATGTGTCGACATTTAACTGGTTATAAATGACATCAATGAATAATGAGTTAATGGTGATTGTTAACTAAGGATTTTTGGGGAAAAGAGCCCTACATTGTTCACCACCCCCCCCCCCCCCTCTCAGTGTAGTCGGTGTGTCCAACACTATCCACATTGGGGCCCATAAACCTTTTGGAATTTCATCTTCTGGGGTTAGAATTTTGGATTTTTTTGGTTTTATCATTGATCCTTTATGTTAAAAGGTATTTTTTGGCCTCTTTGTAATCATCTTCTTACGAATGAGCATAGCTGACTCATCTCTCTCTTTAGAGATAAGCTACCACCATTCTATATATCTTGTATGCTTTTCATTTTATAATGTTTTATATTACATAAAATCATTAATAGAATCTAAGTTTAATTGTATTAATGTATTTCTTGCATATCTCTATGTGTTTCCTTGTTTTATCTCTGCCTTCA
>JZKD02S0573027.1:150291-169417 GCA_000966675.3 Picea glauca | reverse complement strand
TACTGAGAGCTCTTGGATTAGAGCTTTGTATGAGATTGTTTCATGATTCATGATATACATAATATATGATAGTGGGGTTTTTAGCTTTACGCTTTCCCGATAAAACTTTTGTGTTTTGTGTTATTGATATTTCACTTTGTGCATTGTGGTTGTGATTGTGGTTTAAATTGCTTCCGCAATAATAGTAGAAGCGATTCTGTATTTACCAAGTTACGGTAATTGTTAGATCAGGAGAATCGCAGGAATACTCGTTTTGGTATCGAAATTTCTAATATATATATATATATATATATATATATATATATATATATATATATATATATATATATATATATATATAGACCATGAGAATGCTTTTGAGAAAGAGGGTAAATATTTAGGTGACAGACAATTTCTTTCTCTACAAGGTGCCCTAGTGAGGAGAGGGGAAATCATAGATGAACATGTGCATGTTCAATTTTGGAGAGGGGAAATCATAGATGAACATGTTCATGTTCAATGTGGGTATAATCAAAGTAGTGATGTGCATCAACATCAACCTCATATAGAGCATAAATTCAGTGGGTCATCAAAATTTCATAGGATGAGTGTTACACACTCTGTTGATTTAATTTATAGGGAATCCAATTCAACCAACGAGAGTAAGGTCACAGACACCTATTGTACAAAATGAGGGCCATTTTGTAGTTATGCAAGAGGATATGGTTCCAAAGGATCCCATTCCTCAATGAATTATTATGCATTTTCCATCTTCATTTTCTCTTATGCATTTAGCACTACCTTTCATACTTACACTTATGCCAAGAATTCCACACTATAATTCTACACAAAGGGATCCACTTGTCAACTTATTTCAATGTCTATACCAAGACAAAATTCTTCATCTCATTAGTTTCATATTTTGGACAACAACATTGATACTTCAATGTTAGCATCACCCTATTAACATATGACATTCACATGGGTGCAAGTGATAATTGGAATTTTTCTATCCACTGGCACTACCATCACATGGATACCTAATATTTTCCTCGATGCATATTTATTACCCCATGCACATTCCCAATTATAGATTCTTCACTTTGATGAAAAAATTTATGTGGGAGAGATTATCTTGATTAAGGAGCATGACCTTTGAGTGACTTTATTGTATGATTTATTTACTCCCTTATATGACAAGATGACCTATTTTGTGGAAGGTTTTATATGGGATAGTGCATGGGATGTCCACTCAATGAACCTGTGACATAGACATTCATTCATGAGATATTAAAGAATGCCTCTAATTTCACTAGATATTAATAAATACCTCCCAATCCTTTTGTTGAACCTCCCTCTCAATACATATTTCAAATAATAATAACCATATTTTTAATAGATATCCCCTATTCCTACCAAATGCCCCTTTTTATACCCCCCGATACCTATAAACCCCCCTTCCCACCCCCAATACCTACAATATGTTGACTCTATTTTTCACAATTTACCCCCTTTATGAATGAATGTGATAAGATATTGGTCAACAAGGTGAATCCCTCATGGGCCAATGAACAATTTAGATTTATTATTCTCACTTTTTGGATGTAGCCACCATAGCACAGATATCATCAGTACTTGCAACACTTATCATTCCTGGTCTTGGCTAATTTCTACAAAGAAGTGGCATGGGAAATCCCCAATGATGATTTTGGTAGTTCACATGCACATACCAAGCATTTGATGCCCCCAGGTTTCATTATTCCACTAGGTTCATAGTTTTTCTTCCCAACTATGCATGTTTCCCATGATATATGTTGATCTCTCTTCTATGGCAACAATGCATATTTTAACCTTGTACAATTTTTTACTGCAAACAAATTTTCAATAAAATAACAAAAAAGATACAATGGAAAATACACACATTACACAAAGATATTTCCCCTGGAAACCCAAATCGGGAAAACCAACATAGTCTATATTCATCTTCACATACATTGTTTACAATACAATATACATATAGGATCTCGTAGCATCCAAAATCCTAATCCAATAACCTGTATTAGTCAACAACCCTAATTCCTTAACCAGAAATAAAAAACCATTGGCTAAAACCATGTGCCGAAAAAACGCCCAAAAACAAATGCTAAAAACAACCAATTTTTTTTCAGGGGCGCTACCCCCAAACCCCCTACGCACACACATTCAAACTAGTATATCACCATTCATAAACCAAGAGTAAATAAGGGAATATTTTCATGTAAACAAGGTGGAACTAATATGAACATTTGGAAATCATTAATAAATAGCATTAATACTAATTTTAGGTTCATAAAGACATGGAGAAACTTGAGCACCGTGCAATTGTTATTTATATTTTCTAGTAGTTAAAGTTGAATATATCAAATAAGAACCTTTGTAAAATTATATATAAAGACATTTGTCGAGGATTAAAGATATGAATCTATTTTAGAGCTAATAATCTGGAATGTGTTATATTTTTCTTCTCATTTTTAGCTTGTGTGTTTTATGCCTTATCATAGTATTGAAGGATATCCCACATAACTATGCATCCCATGAATGGATATGTTGCATAGTTCTCCATTTGGTTAAATATTAAATTTTACTTTGAACCCACATGAATAATTTATCCTTCCTCCATATTTGTGTGCTACTATATGGTGGTTAATTTCTATATGTCTTCAATGTATATCAATTTAGTGTCGCAAGAAAATGAAAGTGGTGTGATAATAGTACTTGTCTTCCTTATATATTACAATATATATTTATTAAACGTGAATGACCATCAAAGGTCTTATAGGAAACATGGATGTTGTGAGAAATGACTTAAAGACACTATGCACATTGTTTCCTTGGGGGAATCATATGCTAAAGTGAAGGTCACTCACCTATCAAAACCAAAATGGCCATTATACATATCAAACCAACACTAAAGTTTCATTGATGATGCATTGAATCGATTCATCACTTGGTTGTGAATGAAATATTAGAGATCAAAGAATTTATAAATTGAGGTAAGTGAACCCGTCAAATTATCTATAAGTAATTCTATAGACCCGAGCACAAGAATAAATTAAGATACTTAAAATGAAACCAAATTTAATCTAATTAAATAATTTACTATTAAAATTTTGTAATTATATAATCATAAACATTTGTTATCAAACCATGAACTATAACTCTTAAACCTAACATTTAACTTTTGATCATAATTATCAACCCTTTATAATAAGCTTAAACACTTTTAATCATTATTTCTTAATATTAAATATTTAACCCTTAACCTTAAATGAATCCCTCGACCTTAACCCTTGGCATTCTACCCTTAACCTTTAACTCTTGATCTTTATTACTTCACTCTTAAATAATACCTCTAATTTCACTAGACATTAATAAATACCTCCAAAAACACTTTTGTTGAACCATCCTCCAAATACATATTTCAAATAATAATAACCTTATTTTTACTAGATATCCCCTATTTCTACCATATACCCCTTTTATACCCCTCAATACCTATAAACCCCCTCAATACCTCCAATATATTCACTCTATTTTTCACAATTTAAAAACCCCCCTTTATAAATGAATGTTATAAGATATTGGTCAACAAGGTGAAGCCCTTATGGACCAATGAACAATTTGGATTTATTATTCTCACTTTTTGAATGTATCCACCATAACATAGATATCATTAGTACTTGCAACACCTATCATTCATGGTCTTGGCTAATTGCTACAAAGAAGTGGCATGGACAATCCCCAATGCTAATTTTGGCAGTTCACATCCACATATTAATCTTTTGATGCCTCTGGGTTGCATTCTTCCACTAGGTTCACAATTTTTCTTTCTAACTTTGCATGTTTCCCATGACATATGTCAAGCTCTCTTCTATGGCAACAAATCCATTGTCAAATTCAAACTAGTATAGCACCCTTCCTAAACCAAGAGGAAAGAGGGGAACCTTTCAATGTAAATAAGGTGGAACTAATATGGACATTTGGAAATCATTAATAATTAGTATTAATATTCATTTTAGGTTCATAAAGACATGGGGAACCTTGAGCGCTATGCAATTTTTATTTATATTTGCTAGTAGTTATAGTTGACTATATCAAATAAGAATCTTTACAAAATGATATATAAATACATTTGTCGAGGATTAAACATATGAATTTATTTTTAGAATTAATAATCTAGAATGTGTTATGTTTTCCTTCTCATTTCGAGCATGTATGTTCTATGGCTTATCAGAGTGTCGAAGGATATTCCACATAGCTATGCATCCCATGAATTGATAGGTTGCATAGTTCTCCATTTGATCCATTTTAAATTTCACTTTGACCCCCCATGAATAATTTATCCTTCCTCCATATTGTTTTTCTATTGTATGGTGGTTAATGCCTATTTGTATGTCTTCAATGTATATCAAATAAGTGTCGCAAGTCAATGAAAGTGGTGTGACAATAGTTGTCTCCCTTATATATTACAATACATATTTGTCACATGTGAATGACCATCAAGCTCTTATAGTAAACATGAATGTTGTGAGAAATTACTTAAAGACTATGCACATCGTTTCCTTGGGGGCATGATGTGCTAAAGTGAAGGTCACTTACCTATCAAAACCAAAATGGCCATTATGCATGCCAAATCAGCACTGAAGTTTCATTGATGATGCATTGAATTGTTTAATCAGTGGTTGTGAATGAGATACTAGAGGTCAAATAATTTATAAATCGAGGTAAGTAAACTCATAAAATTATCTATAAGTAATTCTATTAACCTAAACGCAAGAATAAATTAAGGTACTTAAAATGAAACCAAATTTCATTAAATTAAATAATTTACTATTAAAATTTTGTAATTGTATAATCATAAACATTTGATGTTAAACCATGAAACGTAACTCTTAAACCTAACATTTGAGGTTTGATCATAATTATCGACCATTTATAATAACCTTTGAACCCTTTTAATCATTATCTCTCAATATTAAATATTTAACCCTTAACCTTAAATGAATCCCTCAACCTTAAACCTTGTCATTCTATCCTATACCTTTAACTCATAATGTATATTCCTTCACTCTTAAACCCAAACCAAATTAACCATTAACTCTAAACATTTCACCAACATAATCTCAAACCCTTAACTTAAAACCTTGATTCCACCATTCTAAACCTATTTCAACTTTTAACTTCAAATCTTTAGCATTTCCAAAAAAACATTGATAATTAACCATTCATACGTAGCTCTCAACCTTGTCCTTCACTTTCAACCCTTTTAACACAAACGAGTTAATGTTAAATACTAAATGGTAACCATTACCACGAATCGTTAACCCTTTAGGGTGTATGGTTTGGGATTTGAATAATAATCCTTAACCCTTCTAGGTGCGTGGTTTGGTTTGGTTTGAGGTGTCGGTAGGGCTTTAAGTTTTTTTCTTTGACAAAAATTATTACAATCATGACTAGGATTTCATACCTTATATTAAAGCAAACTTTACACTAAAACCAATTGTGAAGGATAATATATCTAATTTACGTGTCGTGACATTTTCTATATTTGAAAAATACCATTATTTAATGGTGTAAACTGAGATACTTTAGCGAATGATGCATGTGAACTAAGATACTTAGATACCTGATCGAATTATTTGGAAGAAAATTACTTGGATGAACCTTAAACATAAGCAAGCCTCATTGGCGCCTAGCTAGATAAAATAACTAATTATGGAGTCTTTGACTAAATAAAATAACCATTTTGGTTTCATAGATAAATAAATATTGAATTGTTAGAGTCCACTTCAACCATTGGTTTCATAGATCAATAAATACTGAATTGTTAGATATTTGACCCATCATGCCTATTGGTGGCCTCGAGACTTCTCCTAGAACTAATTTGGGAATCTTTGACTAAATAAAGTAACCATTATTCGAGTCGTTCAATGGGTAGATATTTTGAAAGCTCTCCCAAAAGAAAATTCTCAAAACTCCCTGCATCTTCTATGACTTTTTTATTTCACACACCACTCTCCATATGATTATTAATAATATGGTGATAAGCCAAAGAAATTAAATTATGTGGGATTAAGTTGATTTCCTCCTATCCAAATCTATAGACTTTTACTGATCATGATTCATAACTCAAGTGTGTTGACTTTGAGCCATCGACCTTATAGTTAAATGTCAGCTAAACCATTTCATTGTTACCTTTGCTTTATCATTTACCAAGCCTAATCTTGTTACTACTATTGATGGATTATTTTTGTCTTCCCAAAGTTGAAGCCCATCTATGTCTCTCCTCTCATATTCTCCCAATGAAATTTTATGTTGCTTTAATCCAATGCCTAGGCGCCTCCTCATCCCTTTCGTTACTACTTATTGTTCCTCCCTAATCCCATACTTTGTATGCTTCGAAGCACAATATGGGATTTGTAAAAAACAAAAGTACATGTGCTAATATAAGTATCAAGTACCCTTTCGATGTAGGAAATAATGGATGTAGTATCCCAAGATTTCAAATTAGTTGTGTACAAAACTCAAGTCCAGTTATTACAATTCATGGAACGAATTACACAATATTAAATTTTCACTACAATGAGGGCTACTTCGTTAGTTAGAGAGGACAAATGCCAATTTTTAGAGGAACAAGTTAATATATCCTCGGAATATGCAGATGCTATCTTCAGTATTACGGGTAAATCCAACTGCGTGAGGCATGTAATACACCTTTTTTAGATGCATTCTACTTCACAAGAGGGTACTTGGGTAAATGCAATGCTAGTTTTTATTACACTTTCTACGACAACAAAAATTTGAATCGGGAATGTTCTATGAAACAAATAATAGTTGATGAGGGAATAGTGGAATGTGTTCTAATGACAAAAAGAGAGATAAAGGTTGTAGATCATGTGAAGAAAGTGGACGGCTATGTTCTTATTGGAGGGATTATTAGTGAGTAGAATTATGTACAGAAGGGAAATTCTTTGTTTTCATGAGATGTTGGTTATTACCAACGACAGTGATGATGAGGATAAGGACATAGAAACAACTATCCAAGGTAATATAGGGACTTTGCCAATTTTATCCTACGAAATATTGAAGCAGGAGACGATTGATTTCGATTATAAGAATCAACTGGGAGATATGATGGTCCTTCTTGAGCCACATGGTGCACATCGAATGGCCTACGTAGTGTAGATCCGACATCCCTTACAAAATCATGTGGCGAATATCTGACGACCCTTCCACTGCCATGTGGTTCACATCGAACGACCGACGTCATGCAGATCAGAGAACACTCACAGTGCCACATGGTGTAGATTCAATGACATCCTGAAGCCACGTGGCACACATCGAACGACCAACATGGAACAGATCCAATGACCCCTTTAGTGCCATGTGACGAAGAACCTATGTCTTGTCCAACATGACCATGTGGAAAACATCAGATGGTCAGCATGGCATAGATCCGAGGGATTCTTGGGGCCATGTGGTGCACATTGAACAATAGGTGTGGTGCAGATCCGATGGTAATTTGAAGCCATGTGGCACACATCGGACAGTCGGAATGCTAAAAATATGATGGCCCTTTAAGAACCACATGGTGCACATCAGATGATTGGCCTCACACAGATTTGACAGCCCTTCTAGTGCCATGTGGCATACATCGGACGACCCACATGTTGCAGATTCAATGGTCATTGCACCACCATGTGGTGCACATCAGAGGGTTGACAAAACACAAATCCGATGGCCCTTATAGTGACACATGGCACACATTGCATATTTGACATAGCATAGATCTGAAAACTTCCTCGGGGCCACATGGCACACAATGGACCACTGGCATGGTGCAGATTCGACGGTCATTTCAGATCCATGTCGAACACATCGGAAGGTCATCATACCAGATATTCGATGACTCCCTACAAGCCATGTGGCAAAGATGTGACACCTCCATCAAAACCACGTGGTAGAGATCCAATGGCTCCCTCAGTGTCAGGTGGTATACATCTGATAGCCAAAATGGTGCATATTCGACATCTCACAGTGGCCCATTTGTTGCACATTGAATGAATAGTATGTCACAAATCCGACATTTTTTTGTAGGACACATGGTGCACAACAAACGGTCGATGTCGTGTAGACTTGAGATTTTCCTCACATCGATGTGGTGCATGTTCGATGATCAGCATGGCACAAACCCAACAACTCTCTAAGGGCCATGTTGCACACATCAAACGGAGGTGTAACACAACCAAACCCATAAACTCTCTTAGGTTGGTGGGATGTCTAATTTCCACTTCCACTAATCCTCAAGTCTCGGGTATTCACCACCAACAATATTTTTCCATCATGGCTCACATGAGGAATTCGTCTTCTTTCTTTTGCATTGGATTAAATCGTGACAAATCATCATAATTTTCACCCATATTCCCAACAACTCTGTGACCGAACGTTGCTACACAGACGAGGGAAACCAACATCCCCGATCGGGCGGTTGTGAGTCACCCAACTCGACCATATCGACATTTAGTGGTAAATCGAGTTCTCTACCCATCGGTAAAGCAGGGTACACTACCCACATTTCAATCTCAGTCAAACATCTCCAATGGACCTATTCTCGACAGATCCAACGGTCTTTTATCCAAGAAATCAACGACATTGATCGAATCATTACCTTAAACTACGTGGCGGCTAACACCTTAGCCAAACTTCATGTAACACATTGACAGTTGGATTCTACAACCAATATACGATTGTGGTCTAATTGGCTATGTAACATCCATGCTTCCCCCAATTTGTAATTAATCATAAAATAGGATTACCATGTTAAGGCATGTGGACAATGTAAATGTATTATTTTTAAATTGCCCATAACTAACTGATGGGGGGTGAACCCTTGAAGTACGAGCAATGATGTATCTAGACAAAGGAAATCAGTTAATGAAGAAAGGACCAATGGTCGAATCATCAACCACCCCCATGAATGGAAGCATGTTCTAGCTACAGAATGTCAGCCCGAAGTACCACAAAGACCTGCAAACCCGAGCTTCCTTCTGACAAAAGGAACARGACAGGTCAGAAACCTTCCAAAGGAGGGAAGGTAAGATACATATAGACACACAACAAGAGGAGATACACCAGAMGAGAGCACAAGCTTGAAAAGGGGATGTGGGAACCAAAAGGAAGTGTAGAGAACACAACCTAAAGGACCRAATGTGAGCTTGATGTTGGGAAAGCATCTAATAAACCTCGCAGGGTCGTTTTGACAGAGAGATTTTTCATGGCTTGGCACGAGGGTGGCCAGAGTGCTAAGAATGAATGCCTCTGAGCCTATGGTTGGGTGGAAAGGCACACACCCACAATCAGTTAGTTGGATGCAACTTGTAATAGATAAGTATTCTCATACCCTGTGAAATTGAGTTGTAATTGTGTAATAAAATTAGATATACTGTGAATGACCCAGGGATGGATATGTTTTCTTAATGATTTATACTGTATCCCTTTTTGTGTCTTCTTGATGGTGTAATTAGGAAAGTAAGAAATTATATGAATTGGACATGTTTTGTATTCATAAATGCTTGCGTCGTGTGGTGGCTTAAACTAGATCCACGAATTGTGAGTTCGTCGATCTTGGGCACAGTTTCACATACGCATGTCAACACTCCTAGTTGTTCGGAGTCCCTTGGATGAGGGAGTCTATTAAAGCTTAGGAGAGATAGTACACATATGCACAGGGTCTCTGCGAGGCAGGAAAATACCGAGAACCACTTAATTTCTAGAGTTAAGGAATGAGCGTAAGGGGTGCACAGAAGGATTCTTCCAAGCGTTAAGTTCAAGAGAAAGATCACAAAGCTCTTAAGCCTTTCAGAGCTAACAAATCTCAGGAAGAACAGTGAGATTGAAGTATCGAAAAAGGGGGGGGTCCCTTGTTTGGAAGACGAACGAACAAAATCTGTTTGGAAGAAGCCACGATCTGTTGTGACCATTGGGTACAGGAAAGAGCGTGGGAGTTAACCCTGGAGTCATTTGGCCTTCGCGAGTTCAGCAAACTAAGCAAGTTCATCTTAAGGGAGGTAAAATCCCCAAAGTTACGGAGTCCCGAAGTTAACCTTGAGCCTTATATCTAAGGATGACTAGGAACCGTCCCGACCGCCAGATCTGGGAGGCAGACAATAGTCAAGTTACCAGAACTACCCATGACATAAGAACCTGATAGAGAACATGTTAGTTCATGGCCGCGATCAACCTACGTCGTTGATCTCATCAGGAATGGAAGATCAACGATTAGTATTATACTAGAGTCAAGAGAGCACTCCCCTGATGGCGGAGGTTGAATCTTGCAATTTCTATGAACCGTCGATTGTCGTTGACCTTCAATCTGATTTTGACGAGATCCCTGAAACACAAGGAGTGAGTGTAAAGGAGAAATATTCAAGGGGAATCAAGCTCAGAGGAGATAGCACTTTCAGGTGTGTAGACGAAGTCCAAGAGATAGACCCATAGGAGGAGAAAAGGTCGAGGCCTTTGAACACTTAGAAAATATTCTAAGTCGGAAGAGATCAAAAGCTCAGGAGGAGAAGAGACAGTGGCCGTTGGATCATAGTGCAGAGGACCAATAGTCCTCTGATCGGAGAAAGGCACCCAAGCCTTAGTGCTTTGCACATGCAGGAGAGTGGAGTTACCAAAGTTATGAATTCCTGAAGTAGTTTGGGACCGTCCATCGTCAAGGAGAACAAAAATCTCAAGCATCGGATCCAGAGGATAGGTGGCGTAAACCTGTAGACTCTGGGTAAATACCCGAAGAAAATGTCAACCATCATATCGTTTGAAGTAAACGTCAGTCATTGTATCTAGAGGACCGGTGGCATAAAGACTCTGGGTAAAGACCCGAATTAGGTCATGTCCTTTGGCTGACAAGAGATACGTGTCGATAGATCGAAGACTTCGGGGAAAACTACTTCGGAGGTTTCCAAGTGAGGAGTGTGACAAATTCTCGAAGCCCTGAAGGCCAAAGAAGATCGCAACCATCTATTGCAAAGGGACACATGGAAGAAATCCATGAAGTTCAGGTGAAAGCACTCCGAGAGAAATGAGTGCATAGGAGTCTGAAACCCCTGAATCCCAAAGAGCCAAATATCCAAAGAGAATCTAGACCATCAAATCCAAAGGATACGTGGTGAAAGATTGTGAACTTCGGGTGAAAGTACTCTGGGAGAAAACAAAGGAGTAAAGTTTGAAATTTCCAAAACTCGAATAGCCGAAGCAACTAGGAATCGTCGATCTATGAGAGGACACATGTCAACAGATCGTGAACTTCAGATAAAACGCTCTGGGAGAAGAAGAGCACGAAGAAATTGATATTTGAAATCATCAAAGGTCGAAGTCCCGAAGCGGACGACAACCATTGATTTGAAAGTGGATGTGTGACGCCATATATAGAACTCTGGGTATGGAGCACTTCAAAGGCAAGCAGAGGTTGAAGGTGTCAAATTCCCGAAGGAGATCTCGATCATTGATCAAGGAGGAGGTCGAAGGACCGTTGATATGGTCTTGTTTGAAAAGTATCGAAGTCCCGAAGAGGACCAGGGTCGTCGATTTGGAGAGGACAAGTTTCAAAAGATCCGACACTCTGGAAGGATTCACTCCAGATATTTGTGTTTGTGAAGAGAGAATATAGACAGTTGATTGGAGTAGACGCGTGGTGTCCGATATACAACTCCGAGTATGGATCACTCTGGGAGAACAAGGTGAATGAAGGAGCAAGAACTCCTGAAGTTTGGAGAGGTGGAGTTCATCATAACTGTTCATTTATTGAGGACGGGTGTTTGCAATTCTTCCACTTCGGAAGATAGCTACTGATGGAGGAAGCGAAAGTCGAGAGTTGAAACTCTCGAAACCCGAATCGCGAAATAAATCACAGTTGTTGATTTAGAAAGGTTAGATTTCATCTGTAGATTTAGAAAGGATAGATATAAGCCGTCATTTCAAAATCACCATCAAGGTCATGATATTGACGGTCCCGTCACATTGCGGGAACTGAAGGTGCATGAAATTTAAAAATTTGAGGGTGGGTTGCAATCCAGACCACATTTTTGGACAAAGGACACGTGGAGGCTCAAGGTGAATTATGGGGCGAAAAGTAGTTGGTTTCAAACCACCCTTGATCGCGCCTGCAATCGCGTGGATTACGTGAGGTCATCGCTCAAGGTCATGACAAGGAAGGGATTATCATAAAAGGGGCTAGCACCCAAACTCGGAGATTTCGCAAGAGAAAAAGGGGAATGTCATGAGTACCATTAGACCTGCACCCGAAAATCGAAAGAGTATGTGTTTAATTGCATAACGAGACCATCAAGGTCTCAAAGAATCGTTTGGCTCCAGAATCAGAGATCCTTGATCGGGAGGTTGGACTGGTTCCCCGAATTTCCAAATTAGAAACCATGGATGGAGAATATGTCCTTTAAGAAAAGCGAAAACTTTTATGCCCCGTCGTGGGTGTGTTACAAATTGATGGAGAATCTGTCCTTTAAGAAAAGAGAAAAATCATATGCCCCCTCATGGGTGTATTACAAATTGCTATCAAAGCATGGTTACAACACTTGGCCTACATGGGCTCATGCACGAGTCACATAAAGAGGTATTTTTATCTTCATTTACTCCTTGAGGAGAAGGACTGCAGATTGAACCTGTTATTTTGGGAATTCTTGTTGTATTCCAGCAGAAGAATTTCTTTAGCCCTTTGTCAAAGTGATAACTACTCTTACTGGAGTAGGGATATGCTAATTAACATTTATAATAAGACTTTAATGTGGATAGATGAAGGTGGCAGGGTTCTGTCAAGAGTAGTTGAAGCCCGAAGGACGAATGACTTGGTGTTCGTAACATTGCTTCTAAGCATGGGCAGTTGGAACCTCGGGCACTGATGATGGTTGATTATATAATGGTTAATACCTTTGTGGGATTAAAGGAATATGATAGGATCAAGTAGGATCCTTGGCAGTTATAGTTACTGCTTTACATTAAACTCAGAGTATATAACTCCTCATAACCAAAGAAAGGTTATATGGGTAAAACCCAGTGGACGTTGAGGCAAGGAGGTTTTCTTGCTAGACGTTGTCACGTAAAGAGGAAAGTGACACTAGTTGGTTATTTCCATGAGAGAAGGCAACATAAATACGAAATATAAATGTGAGATTAGTCATGTAAGTGATTGAAATCCCAAACTAAAGGACACTAATGATGAAATTAAACTATCAAGTGAATGCATTAGGTAAAAAGGTGCAATAGATGCACCTACATATACACGAATTTGTATACATGATCATAAGAATGCTTGGAAGATCCTTGGGAAAAAGGATGTAGAGGCCTAATATGTCCATGTGTGTGAATGACATGGAAAAGGTGTAAGAAATAAGATAGCATGATGAATACTTGGTTGTGTTTAATTATGCTTGAGTGAATGGGTTTAATCCATTGTGAAGCTTCTTAATATGAATCCTAATATCAATACCAGTTAGGTATGAATGATATTAAATGTGAAAGTGATGTACATGTATGATGAAAGAGTATAGTTGTAGGCACCATATGGTTGCCATGATGAGTGAAATATAAAGAAATAATTGCTCTTGTCCAGATTAAATGAATACTATGGATGCATGGCTGACTCCATTCTGAAGAGTCATGAAATTTTTGTTCCAAATAATAGCTTGAGGGGAATGTATTCCCTTTCCTCAATGAATACTAATATAATTAGATAAAAGGGTAAATGAACAAAGATGCTCTATTGTCATGATAAGAGGAAAATGATTATGACTTTGAAGATTACATTTTGAAAGCATCATGTAAGGAATAAGAAGACTAATGAATGAATAAAGAAGTATGTTTGATTGAATAGGCTTGGTTGGAGCCATGTTAAGAAAAGGAAGTGAGGCCTTTAGAGATAACTCAGCTAGGATGAAAAGTTCGAGGAGGTGTAGAAATAATTGGAAGAAGGGGAGAGCCCCTAACTCCTTTCTTGCTATGTGTTATGTTTCCTTTGGAACGAAAAAGCTAACTTACTAAAAAAAGTAAATGTTTTGACACTATAGTGATGATGATCGTATTACTGCAGAAACAATCGAGAACTGTGTATATTGCATTCATGGAAATCCTTGAGGATAATGTGATGAAATGCATAAAGATATGCTAGGACATTTTGAAGAAGTTTTATGGATTTGAATGTTATGATACATGCATTTTAATTGATATTACAACTAATGATGCATGTTGTGTATAGAAAGGAATTGGAACTATTGAGGAAGACAGTTACCAATAATAGGCAACCTCAAGTAGAGGATGACCATGGGAAGGTTGCGGTCGAAAGATTAATGACAGGACTGTGAGAATCCTGCTAAATCATTGTTGATGAGGTGAAAATCAGAAAGAGGGTGCTAGCATCCAAGGACAGTTGTATTCCATGGATACCTAAGTAGGGTATGATTCAGGAAGGAGAACCTGAATGTTGGAGGTGTGAACCTCTGACAGTGAAAATTGATTGTATGATGTAGCAACATCTAAACCAAATGATCTCTGTTGACTCAAAAGGTTAAAAACCTTTACTAGGAGATCGTATAAATCCCTTCGATCAACTATAAATCGAGATCATGAGGATCGTGAAAGAAAACCTTGATCGAATCAGGTAAATCAAGAGCCTGATAGAGGAAGTGAACATGAGAAATTCATTGGAAGGAAACCGATCTCAGTCGTCAGATCGATTTCAAGATCCACTGGAGTTAATGGATCAAATGCCAGTGATTCGATAAGATCGACAACCCATATTCATTACGGAGATCGAATGGGCACACAGGTTAATGACGGAGCATGTGCCCGTAATTTAAATTCAATGTAGATTTTTTTTTAGTTTGGGGTCTGATCGTAGATCGAATGAATCAGATTGATTGCAGAGCGTGAAGGAGAAATTAACGGGTGCACTAGTTCACAGCCCGTAATCAACCAACATCATTGATCTCATCGGGGTGGATGATCAACAAACACGATTAAGGAGTTGGGCGAGCACTTTTCATATTATGGAGATTGAAATCTCCGATAAAGAGAAAACACATTGGGGACTCTGCAAGCACTGTGAATCGTTGATCTGTGAACGATCGGTGGGAGGACTTGCAAGGAAGCCACGCGCTAATGCCACACAAACTCGTACCGTGATTGGGTTATGTGGTTGAATTTGAAAAATCGAGGCTCTGCTCTCAGTCTACATTCTCGATCAAATAATTCTATGCCGAGATTGTTGTATTTGGAATCGTGTGGTTTAGAATCGATCTAGGGATAATATCGTCGACCTGCATTCATTGCGGGAAAGGCTTATGCACGCAGATTAATGTCAGGACCTGTACCCATAAATTAAACTCAATATAGTTTTGTTTTGAGTTTGGGGGTCCGATTGTAGATCGTACGACCCGTAGTCATTGCGGGTATCGAAAGGAGAATTAAACCGTGAGTCGATTGAGGTTCTGCAATCCCTTGCAATCATTAGATTTGGGGAAAGAAGGATCTGCACCATCGATTTGCAGGAAAGGGGTGTAGCCAGGTGATCCGTAGGATCTTTTAATGACTATGGTTGAGTTTTGATTTTGCATGCGTTAATTAACCATTTGAGAAACTTAGTGAAAGAATGAGGAAAGAAGAGGAATTATGACAGCCATATAAACATTTTCAGATCTGAAATGAAATAATAGACAGCAAACCATAACATTCAGATTGATAACGGAGTTCGGCACAACTTTTTCCTACGTCTCCGGGCCTTTTGTCTCTGTGGGGGAGGCTTCTTTATTTCTGTTCAAAAGATCAAAAGTACATCGCTGCAATGACAAATGTCTACAAGAATAATCTGGTCATGTTCGTTCAGATCTCTAGAACCCTGCAAAGAAAATGGCATGCAAAATGGACATCCGGAGCTCCCATAAATGGCCCGACAGCGTCTGCTCCTCAAAAGCTTCCCTGCATAAAAATGGCTTTGGCTTGGCTTCCCTTCAGCATAACTCTGCTCTGACTGCCTCTCATGGCCTCAAACAAGCCTGGTTTATATATTTTTGAAGTTGGTTTCTCATCTCCAACTTCCTCCCAAAATTTGGGCTCCAAAAATGCCCAATATCTCCCAAAAATGGAGAAAATGCATTAAAATCAGGCATATAAACTTTGAAAAATCCAAAAACTATATAATAAAACCACTTTTGCATTAAAATTGGGTGCTAGCCCCCTTCATCTGCGCACGCACCCTCCGGCATGGTCATATGGATTCTATTTTTGGCCAAGCACTAGGCCATAGGCTACGCGCTAGCCCCCTGTCTCGTGTTGGCTCCCAGTTTGTGGTGTGTTGGCATAAGCCCACGGGCTATGCCCCATAACTTCTGCACCCGTTGTGTGGTAACTGTCCCGGTCCTGTGGGATCCGCCTCGTGAACCAGGGGCTATCCCTATCCACGCCACCACTTGTCTGCGCTCTCGGTCCTGTCGGGTGGTCATGTGTTATATGTCGAGGGCTGGGGCCAAGCCCCGACCCTTTCCCCCGTCGGTTAATACATCAACCAAATTTAAATAAAATTTGCGCCACATGTTTAACAAGAACCACCGGACGGGCGGGCAGTTATCCCAGCCCTGCTAGTCCATTGCTTGTATAGGAGGTCACGGGTTCGACCCACGGTAAACCCAACAACTTTTGAATAAACCGACGAACCAACCACGGGGTGCCACGTGGCAGCCCGTGACTGGGCCACATGGCACCTCAACAGCCAACCGAAGTCTGCCATGCATCAGATGCCAATTTGACCACCTGTTAGAATCGTATTGCCATGTCACCTTGCCACGTCAGCTATCGTACTGCCCTATCATCCTGCCATGTCATCTGCTGACGTCATCCATGCCATGTGTCACCCTTACAATGGTGACACGTGTCACCCCTGCATTGGTCCATTCGTACGTCAAATCAGCATACCACACTCTGCCACATGTCATCACCCAAGGATTCCACATGTCATCTCCAGAAGCTGCCATGTGTCACCTTCAGGAGTTTCCACGTCAGCCTGTACGGACTGTACAGTCATCCCATTTTTTTACATGTTTGGATTTTTGGACAGAACATGATATCTTTCTCATACGGAGCCCGTTTGATGAAGTAAATATACCACCAGAATAAGGAAGATGATACGGACACAATGGCGTCGGTTTCGTCGCATTCCGAGCACTTTCATTTTTGAGCATTTTTAAACCCTGTCAGGCTTCTGGATCTGATTTTGGATCACCAGGATCATAACGCTTGGACACGACAACTGAAAAGGATAGCGTTGAAACAAATAGAGATGAGGTCACATCTCTCAATCATGTGGAGAGAAAATGGAGTCCATCCGGGCTAATCAAGAAAGGTAGAGTTTAGAACTCTACGTTAGACTGTGGTTGCGGGGACTAATTCTATGGGAATAAAGGTGTTCCTAGTTAGCACATTGAATGGAATTGCTTCAAGGAAATGCATGTTTGCATAAAGGATAGAAAATGGATTTCCCATTGAGAGAGGAGAACCTTCCAATGTTTTACTTACATTATGTAAGCACTGAAGGAAAACAAATTTGGGTGGCCATGAGTGTTGGCACCCTGTTTATTAATGGAGGAAGAATGCTTAAAATTCATGTGAAACTTTTGAGCTCATGTGTACTGATTTGGGGGTCGTGATCGAACTATAGCAGGCAATATGTGTTAGAATATAAGTGGATGTGCTCGTTTTACCATTGATAATACCCTTGTCACCCAACCATAGGACAAAGCCACCCTCTGAGCACCTTAACCTTGACAGAGAATCACTCTGGAAGCAAACCCTAGGCTAGATAGCCAAACAAAGTGTAGTGCACCTTTCCCCAAGGATATCACACCAATAAGAGTTGATCAGATAGTCCAAACCCTAGCCAAGAGATAGTCCAATTGTAACTACTAGCTGCAGCAGGTGCAATGACAACTCTCTTTCAAACCTGCGTAGAAACTAGGCAACTGCAGTGTGCACAAGTGTTGCTCTGCAATACTGAGACTGCCTACCAGAATGAAGACTGGCCTCCTATATTTATACTAAATCTATCTAACTACCTGGCCGACTTCTCATTCTGGGTATTTGTCTGTTCAGTATATATTAATTTTTCTGGACGACTTCTTCTCTTGGAGGCTAATAACCTAATATAAATTATACTCTAGAGCTCACATGTATTCTAAGGTTATTATACAACTCATTAGGGTTTATTCTTGCTTTCCAAAGTATTCTATTCTCGTCAGGTTTACATGTGGAGGTAAATACCTCCCGTAGCTACCATAATATCAACACTCCCTCCTAGCTAGGGAGGTATTACAGGTAATGATCTTGAGCACAAACATACCATTCAGCCAGTAGCATCAACATAGACTATCTCATGACTAGATCATGAGCACCATCATCACCATCAGTATCATCAATCGTATCATCTCTCAAAACCATACTCCATCTGAGTAATTAGTCATGATGCTGGATAAGTCACTCACACCACAGAGTGATACAAGAGCCATTCTTCTAATCTAGAAGAGTAAATGCTCTGAACCATTTTCCGTCTGGGAAATCTCTGTCCTTTGATTATCCATCTAACTTATAGTCATTTCCAATACTGTTGATAGTCTTCAAGGCAATCGAAACAAAATAGAACACAACTGTGTCTATCCATAGTAGTACATAACTACAATCTAGTGGTACACTACCACACCAAGTAACACACAAGTACTTGATCAACAACGTATAGTCACGAATAGTGGAACACATCCAACACAATAGTATACATCTACTGTCATACAGTCTTCATAACAATCATCTGATATCAACCTGCACAGAAACAATGTTATGATATAAATTGAATCATATGGGACAATCTTTCACTCACATCTGTGAGATCTGAAAGAATATCTGCCCTCAGAGTAGAAAAATGAGATGTCTGGACTATTATTCTCAAGCAAGGAAGAATAATTGTCATGTCTTATGAACCTAGACCATTCCCCACCCTGGGCCATTCTTCCTACACTAATCAAAGTGCACCCTGGAGAGAATGTATAAACCCTAA
>JZKD02S0573027.1:127993-148874 GCA_000966675.3 Picea glauca | reverse complement strand
GACAGTTGAAGCATTGTATTTCTGAAATATCTTTCTCTTGATTTGTCTTCCTCCTTGAACCAAACTTCCTTTTGTTCCTAAAATTCTTGAATCTTGTTGTGAAGGCTTGATCATCGTACTTATTTTTGGGTTTCTCTTTTGCACTGATCCTTGATTCTTCTTGAGCACAACAAGTCCAAAGTTCTTCAAATGTCGAATACTCCTTCCTTGTGTTCATGCTTGTGGCAAATGCATCCCACATCTTTGGAAGACCATTGAGTACTATCTTTACCAATTCCTTCTCTGAGATGATCTCTTCAATAGCTTGTAGTTGATCTCTTAACTGAGAGATTCTCACAAAGTATGATGTTATGATGTCGTCATCATTCATCTTCATGTCACGGAGCTCATTCTTCAGACTCATTATTTGTCCAATGTTTCTGACTGAGAAGAGGTTTGTTAGGGAATCGTACATCTTATTTGATGAGTCAAGATGGGAGATGTAGGGTATCAAGTGGTCTTTTATAGATTCCACTATGATTCTCATGGAATTGATGTCACCATATTTGAACTTCTCCATAACTGCAACGTTCTGCAGTTCCTTCTCTTTTCCTTCTTCAAACTCTAGTTCCACGATCTTTCCTTTCACAATATCCAGCACTTTATTCTTGGCAAGGATGAGGTCAATCCTTTTCTTCCATGCTCTGAAGTTAGAGACTCCATATAACATGTTCTTTGACTTCATATAATAATTCATGGCTGCTTTGACTTGGTCAAACCCTAGTTTTGACCAAAAACTCAAACTTGATGTCTTGGCTTGTTGAGAGTACCAGGAGATGCGCTAGGTTAAGGTGCATTGATATATCTGGAGATTAGGTCAATCCCTTCACTAAAGGTGCCACAACAAGAGGATTAGGGTTTCTGCAACTGCACCAGCTAGTAACCCTAGCGACAATGCTATGGTGACTTCTCATGCTAGAAACCCTACTGACAGTTCTTCAATGAGCTTAATATCCTCATAGCTATGTTTCCTTCCAGCAGTTAGATTGAATGAAGGAGGTGCGGGCCCATAACCTGTTAGAATATAAGTGGATGTGCTTGTTTTACCATTGACAATACCCTTGTCACCCAACCATAGGCCGAAGCCACCCTCCAAGCACCTTAACCTTGACAGAGAATCACTCCGAAAGAAAACCCTAGGCTAGATAGCCAAACAAAGTATAGTGCACCTTTCCCCAAGGATAGCACACCAATAAGAGTTGATCAGATAGTCCAAACCCTAGCCAAGAGATATACCAAGTGTAATTTCTAGTTGCAGCAGCTGCAACGGTAGCTCTCCTCCAAACTTGTGCAGAAACTGGGCAACTACAGTGCGCACAAGTGTTGCCCTGCAATACTGAGACTACCTACCAGAATGAAGACTGGCCTCCTGTATTTATACTAAATCTGGCTAACTGCCTAGGCTGACTTCTCATTCTGGGTATCTGTCTGTTCAATATATATTAATTCTTCTGGTCAAATTCTTCTCTTAGAGGCTAATAACCTAATATAAATTATCCTCTAGAGCCAACATGTCTTCTAGGGTTATTATCCAACTCATTAGGGTTTCTTCTTGCTTTCTGGAGTATTCTATTCTCGTCAGGTTTACACATGGAGGTAAATACCTCCTGCAACTACCATAATATCAACAATATGGTCCTGTGGTAAGAATGAAAGAAAAAGGATAATCCATATGAGGAAAAGGTTGGTTAAATTCCAACACACCATGGCCAAGAACCTGTCATAAAGTGTGACGAACTTGAAAACAATGAAAGAGTGCATTGGGTATGAATGTGGCCATGAATATTGGCACATTTGTTAAAATCCTTTGAAATGTTGAATTACATTTTGAAAGGTTTGCTATGTTGAAATGAGGCATAGGCAAGGAATGGGATTCCCTTTTCATGTTTATATAGATGTGATGAAATGTTAGTATGCATGGTTTTGAATATATATATATATATATATATATATATATATATATATATATATATATACATGGATGCATGAGAGGCTAACAGTTTGTTTGGCTTGTAAAGAATGAATTGCAGAGAGGAAATGGGTCTTGGATATGGTGGTATTGTAAGCCCATAAGGAAGACCAATTTCCTACGGAGCCAAACTACAAGGAATGGTATTTCCTTTTTGAGAAAGTGAATTTGATTGTTAGTATGAACAATTCTGAAATTGTTTGTGATGAAATTATAAAGGTGTTGGACATATTGTCATTGATGTCAACAATCGATGTGATGATTTTTTGTTATGATGAATTATCATTGTGATTTACCATAGATTAGATGGTCATTGATGTCAACAGTATATCAATTAGCATAAAATGTCAAACAATATGCAGAGATCGAAAGCATAAGCTCAGGAGGAAGAGCGAACAGTATGCAGAGATCAAAAAGCTCTTAATCAAAAGCATAAGCTCAAGAAGAGGAGAGAATAGTATGTGGAGATCAAAGCTCAGAAGGAAAAGCGTAAGCTCAAGGTGAGAAGCCTCAACATTCGTTCAATCAATAAATTGACCATGTTGATCGTCTCATATTATGGATGTTGGTCATATGAGTGATCATTGGCTTGAGGACCATTAGAGGATCTTGACTATCGGATCTGCAAGCCATATCAACGACAGGGATAGATTGTGCAGATCGGAAGGAGAATTAAACGACTCACTAGTTCCAATCCCACAATTGGTCTAGATCGTCAGATCTCGTAGAATCGAATATCGACGACTATGGTTGATCCAACAAATGATCATATTAAGTCGGATTGAGTTGTGACTGTCAGATGTGGAATCGCCAGATCAATGACAAGGATAGATTGCAGAGATCGAAAGGAGAATTAAATATCGCACTAGTTCCAATCCCACAATTATTCAGGACCATCAAAGCTTATAGCTTCGAAGATAGACGATTGTGGTTGATCTAACAAATGATCAAATTAAGTCAGATTAAGTCATGACCTTCAGATGCGCAGTCACCAGATCAACGGCAGGGATAGATTGCAGAGATCAAAAGGAGAATTAAATATTGTGCTATTTCCAATCTTGCAATTAGTCATGACCATCAGATCTTATAGCCTCAAAGATCGATGATTGTGGTGGACTCACCACACACACACAACGTAAAATTGTGGAGCTCGAGTGACGATTTAAACCACTCGCAAGTTATGGTTCTACAATCATCCTTGCACGTTGATCTTCTTCGAGAGTCTTCACGACCGTTGGATCAATTTAAGTGGACGGATAGGATAAGCATGGAAAAAGGCTTGAGAATTTGATTATCCGAATACCCGTCAGCTGTCAGATCATTTTCGAGTGGAAGGATAGGATAAGCGAGGTAAAATATATGAGATCTCATTTATGCGAATTTTCGTCAGCCGTTGGATCATTCTAAGTGGAAGGACATGATAAGATAGAAGAAGAGCCATTGGATTTAATCCAAGGCAAAGTAGCATCATAGTTAGATCGATTCATTGATCCAAGATCATTATCGATGAACAACATTTAGTTTAGGTTAAAATATATGAGGAGGTTACGCTCCAGAAAAATCTCACTTCAATATTTTTCATTTTGATATTTGAAAGACCCGAAGCCCAAAGAGCCAGAAATATGAAATGAATAAGGACCATCGGATTTGGAGGAAATACAATGACCGTTGGATCAAGGTTGTTGTTCAGTAGACCACGTCAGCAAGGAAATGTGGCAGACCATGTCAGTAGACCACGATTAGAAGGACACGTCGGCAGAATACGTCTACAAGGATATGTGAAAGACCACGTCAGTAGACCACATCTACAAGGACATATGGCATACCACGTCAGAGGGGGCATGTGGAATACCATGTCAATAGACCATGTCAGCAAATACACATGGCATAATTAGATGATGACAAGTGTCAAGATGAAATTGGCTCATGCCATGTCAAGACGTGACTTCAATAAGTTATGTCAATCCAAGAGATTTAGTTTGAGAGTTTTCACCACCAATAAATGTCAAAAGTACCGAAGTCCCCAAGGACGAAGGTTCGAAGTCGCTCTCAATTATTGATATAAGATACATCTGGAGTTAGGACAACTACTAGATCCAGGAAAAGAACATGTGCCACATGAGGAGATCCATGTCAGCAAGGACACATGGCGCAATCAAATAATGAAAAGTGTCAAGTTGAATCGGCATTTTAGGTACATGAAAATCACGAATCTGAGTGACACGCAATAGCTACTCAGCTCATGACATGTCATCAAGTGACGTAAGCAAACTACGCCACTATGATATTTTTTACTTCAGGATTTTTACCACCAGCACTTGCCCAAAGTCCCAAAGTCCCGAATGCTGAAGTCCTGAAGTGGACACGAGACGTCCGATCTAAAGATCACTTCGAGAGAATTCTTGACCGTTGATATACTATAGTGGAAGGATAGTGTAAGTGGAAGTATTAACTGAAAGCAAGCGGTCTCCACCACTTATGACTTACTCAATAGGTGATCACTCTAGAGGAAAATGGAGCAGCCTTTATTTGAAACCTTTGAAGTCCTGAATGTCGAAGTCCCGAAGTGGACATGGGTCGTCCGATCTAAAGATCACTTCAGGTGCACTCTCAACCGTTGATCAAAATATAGTAGAAGGATAGCGTAAGTATAATATCTGAAGTCCCGAAGTGAATGGTGGCCATCCATATCAATACTTGATTAAGTCCTGGTCGTTGGATTAAGCAATGAAAGGATAGATGTAAGGATCGAATATGACCATTGATCTAGTTCTGTGATATAAATGAGAACCATCCGATCTATTCAGAAAAATCTTCTTCAAGATATTTGAAAGGTTGCAAAGTCTCGAAGACCTGAAGGGAGAAGTCCAAAAGTCCCGACAATCGTCCATCTCATCAGGAGATTGAATCGTGACCATTGAATTGGTAAGCGCTCGTCTCGCCTAACATTTGAATAACGCCATTGGTCATATGGTAAAGAGATTTAAAAGGCAGAATGTAATGCATATCTTAAATTGATAAGCCTTTGGTTCTACGTCAATGATCATATGAACATGGTTTGAAGGAAGCATTGATTTCTGTAATTACAGAGACGAAGGAAATCGATCCATATCTGTGATTGATTTATGAAAGTAAAGGGGATGCCAGGTGTAAAGTTGAAGACCCAGAATGATGATATTTGGTGGTCCCAAAATTTGTTGTAAATGAACAAGTTAGTTATAACTTGTTTCACAAGTCATCCCAATAACTTAAACAAGTTTTGAGCATAAGCAACTATAAATACAACCATGATTGGTTCATTGGATTGTGTGTTTGGGGAAGAAGACGAGCATGTGGAAAAAATAGGTTCGCTGAGAAAGAGTAGGATGCGGAGAAAAATGAAGGGGATGTGGACCTAAGGTCCATGTGAATATCATAGGGAAGCAGTAAATAAGGGGCAAATATCAGAGGAAAGATAAAGCGAAGAAGGCATGAATTTCAAACAGGAGATGAAGTGTGGTGATGAGCATTTATGGTATACCTCTGATCATGAAATAGAGTTGATTCAATAATGGATCATTCCTACTAGAGTTGAATTACTATATGAACTCTAGTTGGATAGACTGCGTTCTATTAGCAAGTTGGGTCTTGTGGAAAGCTTGGTCTTGCTTGAGAGTTGGTGCTCTCTGAGGAGTTGGTGATTCTTACTTCAGTTGTTGTTGATACAAAATAGTTGGTGATAGGAAAATTCATATTACTATATTCACATATATATACATATAAATTATAAAAAAACTTACACAAACATCTGGTATCTCTTGTGTCCATTGTGATTATGATTTTATTGTTCTTAATCTGTACAATTATGTTTTAACTACTAACTTGCAAGAAGAAAAGTTAGAAAAGTCCACACACTAATTCACCCCCCCCCCCCTCTTAGTGTGGGTGATGTGTTCAACAATTGGTATCAGAGCAGGTTCCTTTAGCACATTTTAAACACTGGAAGGTAGATTTTGAAGAAATGGGTGGACAGATGGCTCTCTCCACAATTGAAGCTCTGTTATTTGATGGAACAGATTAGTCCTCATGGAGAGAAAATGTGAAACAATATTTGAAGTCAAAAGGATATGAAGTTTGGGATTTAGTAGTAAGCAAGCCCTGGGACTTAACTACATCAAAGAATCTATCCAAGATTACAGTCCAAAGAAGAGAAAGGAAGAACAATGAAGTGGCATTGAAGATTCTTCTCAATGGATTATCAGATACTGTCAAGATAAGCATAGGACTATGCACATCTGCCAAGGACTTATGGTTGAAGTTAGAAGAGATGTATCAAATCAAAAGACAAGACACAAAAGACACTCATATCAAGGACGAAGAGGAAGACTCGGCCATCAATAAAGGAAATGTTCAAGGACAATGAAAATATAATATATGAGCAGGATAATCAGTTAGAAGAAAAATAAGAGGAGATTGAGAAGATGAAGAAAGAAATTAGTCAAGTAAAAGAAAAGAAGAAGGAAGATGATGATCTTATGAATCAAAAGCATATCCTAGAAAAAAAATAAAAGCTCAAAGACAATGAAGAAATCATATCTGAGAAAAAGATTTAGTTAGAAAACAAAGAAGAAGAGATTAAAAGATTGAAAACAAAAGTTACTAGTCTAACAAAAGAAAAGGAAGAAAAGATCAAGAGACTGAAAAATGAAATCAGTCAAGCAAAAGAAGAAAAGAAGGAATATGATGAACCAAGAAAAAACCTTTCATATCTAAAAGTACTAAGGGAAAGCTATGCCAATCTTAAAATCCAACTTGAAGAAGCCGGAATAAGGGAGGAGGTAGTGAGGAACCAGCTGAACAAAAAGGAAGAATCGTGTCATAATTTGGAAGGAGAAGTTGTGAATCTTAGAAAGAAGGTTGAGAAGTCAAACACCCAAATCAAGTTCTTGAACATCTCCATGACCCTGGATGAGATATTGGATAGTCAGAGATCACCAAATGACAAATTCGGTCTTGGATACAACAAGGAAGAAATCAATACTCCTAAGAAACATGATGCAGGTCCTTCATTTGTAAAAGGTGAAAACAGGGCTGACATAGGTCCTTCATTTGTAAAGGATGAAGACAGGTTTGACACAGCTCCTTCATTTGTAAAAAGTGAAATAAGGTATGACTTAGGTTCTTCATGTTCCAGAAATGAAATCAACACTACAAAATTTAGAGGATCAGATCAAGGAAGACATCCAGAAGCTACTCATACACCTCAAATCAAGTTTAGAAGAAAGACACCTTCATGGATGAATCAAAGAAGGTATGAGAGTGTTTTTAATGGTTATTGTTTTTCTTGTAATGAATATGGTCATAAAGACTTGGATTGTAGGCATCGTGGAAGAAAACAAGTTGGTAGGTTCAACAACAGTATAAGATGTTGGAACTGCAATCATGTTGAACATATTGCTACACATTGTTACACTATAAGATGCTATAGTTGTGGTGGATATGGCCACAAAGCCCATAACTATTGGAGCTCAAGAAAACAGTCAATGAGAAATGCTTTATACAATACGACAAAAGGAGTAAAAGGAACATGGAAGAAAAATGAAGTTGCAGTAATAGAAGATCAGAGAACAAAGTTCAAGAAACTAGGACACTCACAGATGTGGATAGAAAAGACTGAACAAGTGAATAGGAGTGAAGTTGATTGTTGCAAAAAGAATGTCAGTCATGTGACAAGCATAGTATAAACTTTCTCAGATAACTTTAGATAAATGTATAGTAAAGAAGCATCTTGCATAAATATGGATACATCTGGTTAGAAATTGATGAGAATCGATGGGCAGATCCAAGGATTGTTTGAATAATATGAGCTACAATTGCACAGTGTTCCAATAGGACAGGGGAATCCGCATAAGAAACATTCTGATGTACAAAAAGATGTACATGAAATCGTGTAGAGAAAACAAGAAGAGAGGTCGTGTCAGAAAGAGCTACCCTTTTAGAAACAAAGGGGGAGTACAGTCAGAAGCAGAGAGAGAAGAGTGACAAGGGAGTCATTCAGTTATGACAATAAAAGGATGATTGTAGGAAGAGTTACCCAAGTTCATATTTTGGTCAGTAACATATGGATCTCTACCACAGGAGGAAAAACCCTTTGCCATTGATGTCAAAGGGGGAGAGACACTTCATACAAGGAAAGCATCATCACAGGGGGAGTTTTGTATATGAAGTTAGTAGGTTTCCCTCAATGACAAAGGGGGAGATTATTGGACATATTTTCATTGATGTCAATAGTTGATGTGATGATTTGTTGTTATGCTGAATTATCATTGTGATTTAACATAGATGAGATTGTCATTGATGTCAATAGTATATCGATTCACATAAAATGTCAAACAATCTGCAAAGATCGAAAGTGTAAGCTCAGGAGGAGGAGAGAACAATATGCAGAGATCAAAGAGCTCAAAATCAAAAACGTAATCTCAGGAGGAGGAGTGAACAGTATGCAGAGATCAAAGCTTGGAAGGAAAAGCATAAGCTCAGGGTGAGAAGCCTCAGCAGTCATCCAATCAAGAAATTGACTATGTTGATCGTCTCATATTAAGAACGTTGGTCATATGAGTGACCATGGGCTTGAGGAATGTTGGAGGATCATGGTCGTCGAATATGCAAGCCAGATCAACGACAGGGATAGATTATGGACATTGGAAGGAGAATTAAATGACTCACTAGTTCCAATCCCGCAATTGGTCTAGATTGTCAGATCTCATAGGATCGAATATCGATGACTGTGATTGATCCAAAAAATGATCATATTAAGTCGGATTGAATTGTGACCGTCGGATGTGAAATCGCCAAATCAACGACAGGGATAGATTGCGGAGATCGAAAGGAGAATTAAATATCCCACTAGTTCCAATCCCACAATTAGTTAGGACCGTCAGATCTTATAGCTTCGAAGATCGATGATTGTGGTTGATCTAACAAATGATCAGATTAAGTCGGATTAAGTCGTAACTGTCGGATGCACAGTTTCCATATCAACAACATGGATATATTGTGGAGATTGAAAGGAGAATTAAATATCGTGTTATTTCCAATCCCGCAATTAGTCAGGACCGTCAAATCTTATAGCCTCGAAGATCAACGATTTTGGTTGACTCACCACAAATGCACAACTTCAAATTGTGGAGCTCGGGTGACAAGTTAAACCACTCACAAGTTGTGGTTCTACAATCATCCTTGCACATTGATATTCTTCAAGAGTCTTCATGATTGTTGGATCACTTTAAGTGGAAGGATAGGATAAGCAAGGAAAAAGGATTGAGAATTCGATTATCCAAATACCTGTCAACCGTCGGATCATTTTCGAGTGGAAGGATAGGATAAATGAGGTAAAATATATGATATCTCATTTATGCAAATTTTTGTTAGCCATTGGATCATTCTAAGTGGAAGGACAGGACAAGCTAGAAGAAGAGTTGTTGGATTTAATACAAGGCAAAGCAACATCGTAGTTAGATCGAGTCATCGATCTAAGATCATGATCGATGAACGAAATTTAGTTTGGGTTAAAATATATGAGGAGGTTACACTACAGAAAAATATCACTTCAAGATTTTTCAGTTTGAGATTTGAAAGACCCGAAGCCCGGAGAGCCAGAAATCCAAAATGAATAAGGACCATTGGATTTGGTGGACATACGATGACCGTTGGATCAGTGTTTTTGGTCAACATACCAAATCAGCAAGGACATGTGGTAGACCACGTCAGTATACCATGATTATAAGGACGCATCGGTAGACCACCTCAGCAGACCACGTCTACAAGGACATGTGGAAGACCACGTTAGCAGACCACGTCTACAAGGACATGTGGCAAACCACGTCAACAAGGACATGTGGCAGACCATGTCAGTAGACCATGTCATCAAGTACACATGGCATAATCAGATGATGAAAAGTGTCAAGAGGAAATTGGCTCATGCCATGTCAACACGTGACGTAAATAACTTACGTCACTCCGGGAGATTTACTTCAGGAGTTTTCACCACCAAAAAATGTCAAAAGTCCTGAAGTCTCGAAGGACGAAGGTCTGAAGTTGTTCTTGACCGTCGATCTAAGATACTTCAGGAATTAGGAAAATTTTTAGATCCAGGAGAAGAACATGTGCCACATGAGGAGATCCATGTCAGCAAGACTGCGTCAGCAAGGACACATGGTGCAATCAAATACTAACAAGTGTCAAGTTGAATCGGCATTTTAGGTACGTGAAAATCACGAATCTGAGTGACATGCAATAGCTACTCATCTCGTGACACATCATCAAGTGACGTAAGTAAGTTACGTCACTACGTGATTTTTTACTTCGGGAGTTTTACCACCAGCACTTCCCCAAAGTCCTGAAGTCATGAATGTTGAAGTCCCGAAGTGGACACAAGACGTCCGATTTGAAGATCACTTCAGGAGAATTATCGATCGTTGATCTACTAAAGTGGAAGGATAGTGTAAGTGGAAGTATTAACCGATAGCAAACAGTCTCCACCACTTATGACTTACTCAACAGGTGATCACTCTAGAGGAAAATGGATTAGTGTTTATTCGAAACCTCCGAAGTCCCGAATGTCGAAGTACCGAAGTGGACATGGGTCGTCTGATATGAAGAACACTTTGGGTGCACTCTCAAACGTTGATCAAAATAAAGTGGAAGGATAACGTAAGTATAATAGTCGAAGTCCCGAAGTGAATGGTGGCCATCCATATAATTGCTTGACTAAGTCTCGGTCGTCAGATTAAGAAATGAAAGGATGGATGTAAGGATCGAATATGACCATTGATCTGGTTTCATGATATAAATGAGAACCGTCAGATATATTCGGCAAAATCTGCTTCGGGATATTTGAAAGTTGTGAAGTCCCGAAGACCCGAAGGGAGAAGTCTTAAAGTCCCAACAATCGTCCATCTCATCGGGAGATTCAATTGTGATCATTAAATTGTTAATATCTCAAGTGCTCGTCTCACCTAATGTCTGAATAATGCCATTGGTCATATGGTAAAGAGATTTAAAAGGCAGAATGTAATGCGTCACTTAAATTGATAAGCATGTGGTTCTACGCCAATGATCATATGAACATGGTTTGAAGGAAGCGTTGATTTCTATAATCACAGAGACGAAGCAAATCGATCCATACCTGTGATCGATTTATGAAAGTAAAGGGGATGTCAGGTGTAAAGTTGAAGACCCAAGATGATGATCTTTGGTGGTCCCAAAATTTGTTGTAAATGAACAAGTTAGTTATAACATGTTGCACAAGTCGGCCCAATAACTTAAACAAGTTTTGAGCATAAGCAACTATAAATACAACCATGATTGGTTCACTGGATTGTGTGCTTGGGGAAGAAGATGGGCTTGTGGAAAATATAGGTTCATTGAGAAAGAGTGACCTGCAGAGAAAAATGAAGGGGATGCAGACTTGAGGTCCATGCGAATATCAGAGGGAAGAAGAAGTGAAGAAGGCGTGGGTATCGAAGGAAAGATAAAGAGAAGAAGGCACAAATTTCAGACAAAAGATGAAGTGTGGTGATGAGCGTTTATGGTATAGCTCTGATCATGAAATATAGTTGATTCAATAATGGATCACTGCTACTAGAGTTGAATTACTATATGAACTCTAGTTGGTTAGACTTTGTTCTATCAGCAAGCTAGGTCTTGTGGCAAGATGGGTCTTTATTGAGAGTTGGTGCTCTCCGAGGAGTTGGTGCTCCTTAATTCAGTTGGTGTTGATACAAAATAGTTAGTGCTGGGAAAATTCATATTACTATATTCACATATATATACATATCAATTATACAAAATCTTACACAAACATCTAGTATCTCTTGTGTCCATTGTGATTATAATTTGATTGTTCTTAATATGTACAATTATGTTTTAACTGCTAACTTGCAAGAAGAAAAGTTAGAAAATTCCACACACTAATTCACCCCCCCCCCAACTTAGTGTGGGTGATGTGTTCAACAAAAGGTGCAATAAAAATGTATGTTCATGGAAAACTAACAATTTATTTCGCTGATTGAAGTTGAAAGTGCAGGAAGCAAAGGGATCTTGGATATGGCAGCATTGTAAGCCCATAAGGAACACCAATTGCCTGCTGAGCCAAACCTCTATGGGAAGGAAAGTCTCATAATTATGAATCTAGTTCCTGCGTAGAACAAATATGAAAATAAAATGTGAAATTGAAAATCTGTAGGTGACAGATTTACATGGAAACTCTGAATTTAAAATTTATGATGATGTCTCATGAATTTTTGTATGCCTATGATACAAGTGAAAGGAAAATATATGTGAAGAGTGCAGAGACGAGAGACTGAGATCTTGGGTTTGAGGAAGAACTGGGAAAAAGAGTATGTTCTGATCACAGGAAATAGAGACTGACTTTTGAGAAGGAGAGTAACCTTCATCTCTATATATGATTGAGTTGGGAGAAGGAGAGTAACCTTCGTCCCTATCTATTTTTGTGCTAGGAGAAGGAGAGTAACCTTCATCCCTAACTTTCGTTGAGTCGAAAGGATGTCAAGATGAAAAGCATTAAAAATGGCTACTACTGAGCCATGAGAACCCCGTGGTAAGCCATGATCGCCTAGAATATATTGTGTCGAGGTAACACAAGCTGGAGGGACACCTCGGCAGAGCAATTCTGAGGGACGCTTCAACTGTAAGGCTCAATAAAGTCTCTGGAATTCTTCCTGTGTGAGAAAACCTTGGCAAGGCAAGATGGATCACCGGAGGGACTATATAGCAGAGAAGGGGATGCCTGAGCTTGGGGATGGAGGGTGAGTGACCGCAAGGAAGATGAGACCTTAATAGTTCTTGTAAACTATTGATTGGCATCGTGCACATGATGGGTAGTTCTTCTTGTGCGAGAAAACCTTGGCAAGGCAAGATGGATCACCCAAGGGACTATATAGCAGAGAAGGGGATGCCTGAGCCTGGGCCTGGAGGGTGAGTGACTGCAAGGAAGATGAGACCTTGATAGTTCTTGTAAAATATTGATTAGGATCATACACACAATGATTATGTCAAGGAAAAACATTGAACATGTATAACAAGACAACCATGTGGATACAAATCCACAAACTGCGCAGATAATTAATGTGCTAAGATTATGAAATTTTCCTAGAAATTTGTATGCAATGTTTTCACATAAGACTATGATTAACGTGTTTGTTGTCCAAGAATTACTGAAAGAAGGTGACGAAGATTAGGGGTCTGAAAAAGGACCTGACCAAAAAATAAGAATCAATATTTCTGAAACAACTGAATGAAAAAGGCATGACAGGTGTTCTTAAGAAAGAACACTGAGGACGGTGTTCCTTTAAGGGGGAGGGAATTGTAACATCCATGTTTCCCCCAGCCTATAATTAATCATAAAATAGGATTACCATGCTAAGGCATGTGGACGATGTAAATGTATTATTGTTAAATTTCCCATAACTAACTGATGGGGGGTGAAGCCTTGAAGTATGAGCCATGATATCTCTAGAGGAAGGAAATCAGTTAATGAAGAAAGGACTAATTGTTGAATCATCAACCACCCCCATGAATGGAAGCATGGTCTAGCTATAGAAATTCATCTCGAAGTACCACAGAGACCTGCAGACCCGAGCTTCCTTCTGATAGAAGGAACAAGACAGGTCATAAACCTTCTAAAGGAGGGAAGGTAAGATATATACAGACACACAACAAGAGGAGAGACACCAGATGAGAGCGCAAGCTTGAAAAGGGGATGTGGGAACCAAAAGTAAGTGCAGAGAACATGACCTAAAGGACCAAACGCGAGCTTGATGCTGGGAAAGCATCTGATAAACCTCAGAGAGTCGCTATGACAGAGAGAGTTTTATCTGAGAGATGGCGTAAATTCCCTAGTGATATCATGGCTTGGCAAGGGGGTGGAAAGAGTGCTAAGAATTAATTCCTCTGAGCCTATGGTTGGGTGGAAAGGAACACAACCACAATCAATTAGTTAGATGAAACTTGTAATAGATAAGTATTCTCATACCCTCTAAAATTGAGTTGTAATTGTGTAATAAAATTAGATATACTATGAATGACCCGGGGATGGATATGTTTTCTTAATGCTTTATACTGTATCCCTTTTTGTTTATTCTTGATGGTGTAATTAGTAAAGTAAGAAATTATATGAATTGGACATGTTTTGTATTCGTAAATTATTGTGCCCTATGGTGGCTTAAACTAGATCCACAAACTATGAGTGCATCGATCTTGGGCACAGTTTCACATAAGCATGTTGACACTCCTATTTGTTCGGAGTCCCTTGGAGGAGGGAGTCTATTAAATCTTAGGAGAGATAGTGCATGTATGAACTGGCTCTCTACGAGGCAAATAGAGACCAAGAACCACTTAATCTCTAGAGTTGAGGAATGAGCGTAAGGGGTGCGTGGAAGGATTATTCCAAGCGTTAAGTTCAAGAGAAAGAGAGCAAAGCTCTTAATTCTTTCAAAGCTAACAAATCTCAAGAAGAACAATGAGGTTGAAGTATCGAAAAAGGGGGGGGCTCCCTTGTTTGGAAGACAAATGGACGAAATCTGTTCGGAAGAAGCCATGGTATGTTGTGACCGTTGGGTATGGGAAAGAGTGTGGGAGTTAACCCTGGAGTAATTTGGACTTCGTGAGTTCAGATAACTGAGCGAGTTCAGTGTAATGGAGGTAAAATCCCCGAAGTTCCAAAGTCCCGAAGATAACCCTGAGCCTTAGATCCGAGGATGCTCGGGAACCGTCCCGACCGCCAGATCTAGGAGGTAGATGATAGTCAATTAACCAGTACTACCCATGACATAAGAACCTAATAGCGGACATGTTATTCCATGGCCGCGATCAACCTATGTCGTTGATCTCATCGGGAATTGAAGATCAATGACTAGGATTATACTAGAGTCGACCGAGCACTCCCCTGATGGTGGAGGTTGAACCCCGCAATTTTTTTGAATTTTTGATCATCGTTGACCTTCGATCTAAGTTTGACAAGATCCCTAAAATGAAAGGAGTGCATGGGAAGTCAAAATATTCAAGGGAAATCAAGCTCATAGGAGATATCACTTTTAGGTGTGCAGATGAAGTCCAAGAGATGGACCCATAGGAGGAGCAAAGGTCGAGGCCTTTGAACAATTAGAAAATATTCTAAGTCAGAAGAGATCGAAAGATCAGGAGGAGGAGCGACAGTAGTCGTTGGATCATAGTGAAGAGGACCAATAGCCATCTTATCGGAGCAAGGTGCCTGAGCCTTAGTAGTTTTCACATGCAGGAGACTGGACTTACCAAAGTCCTGAAGTCCCGAAGTAGTTTGGGACTGTCCATCGTCAAGGAGAACGAAGTAAATCTCAAGTGTCAGAACTAGAGGAAAGGTGGAGTAAACCTATAGACTCCAGGTAAAGACCCATAGAAAACGTCAACCATCAGATCATCTGAAGTAAACATACTTCGAGTAAAGACCCGAAGTAGATCCTGTCTATTGACCAACAGGAGATACGTGTCGATAGATCAGAGACTTCGGGGAGAACTACTTCAGAGTTTTCCAAGTGAGGAGTGTGACAAACTCTCGAAGCCTCGAAGGCCAAAGAAGATCAAAATCGTTCGTTGCAGAGGTACAGGTGGCAGAAATCCATGAAGTTCGGGTGAAATCACTCTGGGAGAAACGAATGCATAGGATTTTGAAAATCCCGAAGCCCGAAGAGCCGACGAGAATATGGACCATCAGATCCAGAGGGTACATGGAAAAATATCGCGAACTCTGGTGAAAGTACTCCGGGAAAAAACGAAGGACTAAAGTTTGAAATCACCAAACCCCGGATAGTCGAACCAGCTAGGAGTCGTTGATCTGCGAGAGGACACATGTCATCATATCATGAACTCCAGATAAAATTCTCTTGGAGAAGTAGAGCATGGGGAAATTGATATTTGAAATCGTCGAAGGTCGAAGTCCCAAAGCGGACGACAGCCATTGATTTGAAAGTGCAAGCGTGGCGCCAGATATAGAACTCTGGGTACAAAGCACTCTGGAGGAAAGTAGAGGGTGAAAGCGTCAAAATCTTGAAGGAGATCTCGATCATTGATCGAGGAGGTGGTTGAAAGACCATTGATATGGTCTTGGTTGAAAAGTATTGAAGTCTCGAAGAGGACCAAGGCCGTTAATTTGGAGAGGACAGGTGTCATAATTTCTGACACTCCATAAGGATTCACTCCGGAGATTTGTGTTTGTGGAGAGAGGATATAGATTGTTCATCGAAGTAGACATGTGGCATCCGATATACAACTCCAGGTACAGAGCACTTCGAGAGAAAAGGGTTAATGAACGAGCAAGAAATATCGAAGGTTGGAGAGTTGGATTTCATTAGAACCGTCCATTTTTTTAGGACACGTGTCAGCAGTTCTTCCACTCCGGATGATAGCTACTGATGGAGGAAGTGAAAGTTAAGAGTTGAAACTTCCAAAACCCAAATCCCGAAATAAATCACATCCATTGATTTAGAAAGGTTAAATCTGATCCATAGATTCAGAAAGGATAGATCTAAGCCATCAGTTTAGAAGCACCGTCAAGTTCATGAGATCGACGGTCCCATCGCATTGCGGGGACCGAAGGTGCGCGAACTTTAAAAAGTTGAGGGTGGGCCGCAATCTAGACCATGGTTTTGGAGAAAGGACACGTGGAGGCTCAAGGTGAATTGCGGGGAGAAAATTAGTTGGTTTCAAAACACCCTTGGCCATGCCCACAATCACATGGATTATGAGAGGTCATCTCCCAAGGTCATGACAAGGAAGGGCTTATTAGAAAAGGGGCTAGCGCCCAAAATCAGAGATTTCACAAGCAAAAAAGGGGAAGGTCGGGAGTACCATTAGACCTCACCTGGGAGTCGAAAGAGTCTGTGTTTAATTTCAAAATGAGACCATCAAGGTCTCAGAGAGTCGTTTGGCTCCAAAATCAGAGATCCTTGACTGGGAGGTTGGACTGGTTCCCTGACTTTCCAAATTAGAAACCATGGATGGAGAATCTATCCTTTAAAAAAATAAAAAATTGGTATGCCCCGTTGTGGCTGTGTTACAGGCTACTGTACCTACAGATCGACAGTCCCTATCCACTAGGGACTTTTGCCATCAAAATGTGTCCACTCCCCACCATCATGAGTCTCCCGAATTAGACCTTCTCGAGGATAAATTTTCGATGGATCTAATGGTTCTCAGGTGCCCACATCTGATGATCATAGATTACCTAGATCTCACAACTCAATGTTGATTAACTAATACCACTCTTCAATTGAGTTCTATCCTTGGAATGGATCATTCTAGATACAATGTCTCAAAACCCATCGGCATCCACACCAATAGATCAATGGTCCTCTTCATCCTCGGGTCTTCAACATCGAAAGTTTCCCATCAAAATCTCCTCCTACGCCCATCCCTATATCTTCCCAATCTCCATTCTCTCGATAGAATTTTTGACTTAGCACTCCAAGCATCAATGACCCACATCTCATTAGTTAAACCTCTGATAGATCAACAAGTCCACTCAAGATGCTCCCATCGAGGATTCGCCAAGGTTTATCATTTGGGTTTTCTCCATAGTTTCACCATCCGATAGTCTTTCTCATGAAGCTAGGATCTTCAATGAACAGTCCAGATATACTCATTTTGTCGAATCAACGGTTGCAATTTCTCTGGGATGAATTAATGGTTTTCAATAGTTATAAGTGTTAGAAAAATAGGATCGTGGAGCAATAAAATAAAACAAAATCAGAAATAAAACATAGAATATACACAATACAATAGAGACACGGATATACGTGGTTCACCCAGTGTGGGATACATCCACCATAGAAATTTCCAGGTTGTTGATTTATTATTATCCAACAAATTAAGGGATACAACCTACAACACACATGTTGTAACTTCCTCTTCTTTCTCTCACAGTCTCCTATCTCATAATACAATATTTGCAATGATACATAGATGCAATACATTTCCCTCATAAAAGAGGGCTTCCTTCTAGGGAAAAAAACCCTAACAAAACTTCTACCATCATATCTGCGACCTTATAATGAACAGTCTAGATTTACAATGAAATTAAATATACATTTACAAGGAAATTTTTCCTTCGGGGGCTTCGCCCCCGAACCCCTCTGCACTCCCCCTCGTGGAGGAGTGTAAATTCTTCCAGGGTGTAAAGTATTCATGGGGTATAAACATGGTTGAAAAAAAGGACCTCTAAATCAGGAAGATAATCAGGCTCCACAACCAACAATCTCCCACTTGGAGACTGATCTCAACAACTACACCGTTTTTGTATATGTTGGACTATAATCCTTCTTGGACCTAGAAAATTTCTCATCTTCATATTCATTCTTGAAGACCAATTGAAACTAATCATGAATTCAGTTTCTCCCTGGTTACTCCCTTTGTTAACATGTCTACAGGATTCTGGCTAGTGTGTATCTTTTCCAACTTCAAATTTCCATCTTCCAAGATGGATCGTATGAAATGGTACCTGAGTTGTATATGCTTAGTCTTCGAATGGAAGACTAAGTTCTTTGAAAAATAAATGGAACTCTCACTATCACAGTACAACATGTTATTCTCTTTCTTCTTTCCCAATTCCTCCATAAACCTTTGTAACCAAACCATCGCTTCACTAGCCTTTGTAGCAGCAACATACTTTGTCTCTGTTGTTGAAAGTGAAACAACCTTTTGCAGTTTTGAAATCTAACTTATTGTTGTTCCAGCTACAATAAAAACATTCCCTGTGGTGATCCTCCTGCTATATTTATCACCTACCATATCCGAATCAACATATCCCTATAGAACAATGTAATTTGAACCTCCAAAACATAATGAATGAGTAACAGTACCTCTCAAATACCTAAGAATCCACTTTACTTCCCCCAATGTTCTTTACTTGGATTGTTCATATACTTGTTTTTTCATAAACCTTTCAAACTTCAAATACCACTGCCTTGGAGCTTTCTTTAGGCCATACAAGCTCTTCTTCAACCTGCATACCAAAATTTTCTTCCATTTGACCTTAGACCCCTGTGGTTGCTGCATATAAATATCTTCCTCCAAATACCCATGGAGAAAAGTTATGTTTACATCTAATTGTTCAAGATGTAAATTTTCTACTGCCACAAGACTTAAAATAGTCCTAATTGAAGTCATTTTAACAACAGGAGAAAATATTTCATCAAAATATATACCTTTATTTTGTGCAAACCCCTTTACAACAAGCCTAGCCTTGTACTGTTTTTTTCCATATTCTTCCTTCAACTTGTAAACCCATTTATTTTGAAATGCTCTTTTTCCAACTCCCAAGCATGGTTATTTACCAAGGAATCCATTTCCTCTTTCATGCCTTGCTCCCACTTATTTTTGGTGTCTACCTGCATTTCCTCTTCATAACATTCTAGTTCACCAGAATTAGTCAACAATAAATAATACAATGAAGGAGAGTATAGTTCAGGGAGTATACTTAACCTGGTAGATATTCTAACAATACTTGCAGGATTTTGAGGTGTTTGTTGATCCTCTTGTTGTACATTATGATTTTTTGGTACCTTTGGAATTTATTTTTCAGTGATCTCATCAAGCACTGTGTATTCTAGTTTTTCTTTTTTTTTGTTTCTTTCCTTGCAAGTAATATTTGTACATGACCTTCTCATTGAATATGACATCTTTACTCCTAATGATTTTTTATTTTTTTTTCATAATCCCATAAGCGATAACCAAAATCATTAACACCGTATCCAATAAAGGTACACTTCTTGGATTTTTCCTCAAGCTTTGTTCTATTTTCTTTATCAATATGGACAAATGATTCACAACCAAAAGTCTTCAAATAAGAATAGTTTACCTTTTTACCTGTCCATGCCTCCTATGGAATTATACCATCTAAAGATCTTGAAGTTCCTATGTTTACTAAGTAAACAATAGTATCTACAACATCTTCCCAGAACTATAAGGGCAAACCAGCATGCAATCTCATACTCCTTGCACGCTCCATGATTGTCCTATTCATCCTTTCTGACACACCATTTTCTTATGGTGTTCTTGGAACTATCTTCTCTCTACGAATCCCATGGTATGAACAATAATCATTAAAATCCTTGCTGCAATATTCCCCTCCATTGTCTGATCTGAGACACCTCAATCTTTTTCATGTCTCTTTCTCAACCAAAGCTTTCCATTTCTTACAAGTATCAAAAACATTATATTTTTGTCGAATGCAATAAACCCAAGTTTTTCTAGTTGCATCATCAATAAAAGTATCATAATAACAAGAGCTTACAAGATATGATACCTGAGCTAGTCCCCATACATCTATATGCACAAGCTCTAACCTTCCACTCTTCTTTTATTTTTTGACTCTGAGAAATATGACTCTCTTATGCTTTCCATAAACACAATGCTCACAGAAATCCAAATAAATTTGTTTAATATCTGGCAACACATTTCTTTTGTGAAGTATCTGCATCCCCTTCTCACTCATATGCCTATGATTCCACAATGTTGTATCCACTCTTGTAGAAGCTAAAGAGATAGAAGAGTTAGTATTACTAGTACATAGATACAATGTACCTACCTTCTCTCCTTTTTCTATCACCAATGATCCTTTGGTGACCTTCCACACCTTATCTGTAAATATGGATATACAACCTTCACTTTCCAACTGTCGTGTTGAAATCATATTTTTCCTTAGATATGGAACATGTCTTACCTCTTTCAATAACCATTGGTTTCCATTTTTTTTCTTTATTTTTACCTTTCCCATTCCAACAATTTTGCATGGTGCATCATCACCCAAATGAACATGTCCAAAATAACCTTGAACATAAT
>JZKD02S0573027.1:109752-127943 GCA_000966675.3 Picea glauca | reverse complement strand
TGTCCATCTCTTTATTTCTTTGGAGCTCTACAGTATTTCTTCAGATGTACTTTCTTCCCACAATTCCATCACTCTATATTTCCAAATATGGATTTGTATATACCCTTCCTATAATTCCCACGGTTCCCTGAGCCCTTTCCTTTATACTTTTTTCCTCCCATGTTCTCCATGTTTAACTCATTACCTGATGTAATGTTTCCAACCAACTAACTAACTAAGGGGAATTCCTTTCCACCCAATCATAGGCTAAGATGCATTGTGTATTTCTATAGCATGTGACCCCCATTCTAGGCCATGATACCACTAGGTTACTATCTCAATTGACTACCAAGTCAAATAATGGATCAAGAAGGGTACTCTCCTTCATTCCACTGGAAATAGTAGAAGTTTCCTCTCTTCCCATTGAGCTCAAGACCTCCACGAGTTTATCAGGCACCTTCCCAATTGGATTTCCTCTCCACAAGGGATCCCTTCTCTATTACACAGTCTTTTGACAACCTCCCCTTATTAGTATTGGTTTATTTTCAGTAAGTACCAAGTCGTGGTCCTGTATTTCTCTAGTATGGATATGGGTCTTCTATGTTCCAAAGTGACCATTCAACTCTTGGGAAAGATTTATATTTTCTTCAGAAAAGATTCACAACTTTCCTTTGTTGCTCAGATATGTGTGCATGAGCTCCTTTTCTCATTTTCACCATTTTTTTGTGAGTCTGTGACTCTTCTCAATGTATGTGAATTAGTTTTTGGGCATGTCGTGTTTCTGTACATTTTTTCCTCTTTATCTTGAAACTATGTGTCGTTTCTATACCTTTTCCCTCGTCTTCCTCATTCCTTCTTCCCCATTGTAAATTATCTTCTTCTTTGGGATCCCCATTGACTTATGTCAGAATAAATCCCTTGGTGTCAGGATCCTAAATGAAAGGGGAAAATCTTATGCATCCTTCTAGTTGAAGTCATAGTCAACCTTTCTCTCTGCTAGGTACCAAATATGAAGGAAATTATGATCAACTACTCAAATACCCAACTTGATCATCATAAACATGTTATGGGGGTTAATTCCATCTTATACGTTGGTCAAGTCATGCATTAATTTATGTATATGTGAGTTGGAATGTTGGAAAGCTTCCTAATTTCTTCATTGAAACATCCCAACTCCACCTCACTAGTCCCACCCATGGTATCATGGCCAGTGCTCAAGGCTTCCTTCTCAATCATTTGTCCAATGTTTTCATTAACATAAATACAATTACATGTTTCATTAATCATAATACATGAATTCTTAACATAATTACATTCATGGGACAAAAGAGGTTGTTACATTCCCCTCCCCCTTAAGGAAACATCGTCCTCAGTGTTTTAAACACCATGTGTACAATTTTATACAGAAAAAAAAAATGGGTATGCCATCCTCATGGAATCTTCCATTTTCCAAGTGGCCTCATTTGCTTCAAAGTGCTTCCATTAAACCTCGACCTACATGACAACCCAGTTATAGAGAAATGTCTCTTTCCTATCCAAAATGCATTGAAGCTCGGGTTGGAATTCCCCCTCTATTTCCACCTATATCACAGTCCAATCAATAAAATGGTTAGAATCATGAATACACTTCTTTAACAAAGATTCATGGAACACATTGTGAGCTCTAACAGTAGGTGGCATGGAAATTCTATATGCCATTGGTCTCAATCCTTACAAGACTTCAAATGGTCCACAATAGTGGGGCACTAACTTGGAACAAGTCCCCATCCTTACATAGCTCCTCTTGGGTTTTACCCTGAGTTACACATGATATCTCACCTTAAAATCCTTATGAGTTATTGTTTTGTATGCATAGCTCTTCTGTATATCCTAGGCTACTTTCAAATTATACCTTATTTTGATCATTTTCTTCTCCATTTCCTTTAGAAATTATGATCCAAGTGTGATCTTATCCACTGGATTGTCCAAAATTATTGGAACTTTTCATTTCCTTCCATGCAAGACCTCAAATGGGATCATATTCAATGATTCTTGATAACCATTGTTGTAAAAAAGTTCTACCAGGGGTAGATATTCTTCCCATTGTTTGATTGATGCATGACATGCATCCTCAATATGTCTTCCAACACTCTGCTCACCCTTTCGATCTGTCCATCTATTTGAATATGGTAAGCCCTGTTGAAAACCAATGGTGTTCCTAAGCCTGCAAACAAGCCTTTCCAAAAATTTGACGTGAATTTCACATCTATGTATGAAATAATAGTTTATATGTTGATCAAAATATTTGATCACTTAGATTTTTTTGCTTTTTTAAGAATAAAAAAATGACATCAAAAGTTGGAATTCATGCATTCTCATCATATCATGTTGTATCCCTCAGTCTCATCTTCATCACACATTTTTCAATATCAAAATCCAAGTATATATGTCTGAGATACTCATGGTTTTTCCCAACCACCCAATAAAGAGAATTGCAAGAAGAGTTTTGAAGAATTGATGAGGAATTTTTTCTAAGTGTCCATATTCCCCTCTCCTTTCTCCTCTCCATATCCATACTTAGTCATTTTCCAATTCCTCACACAGCTCATTATCTCATTGCTTTCCATCCATCTCCATACTTAACCATTTTCCCCTCTTCCACTCTACTCTCCATACTCCATATTCCACACTTAGCCTTTTTTTCTCTCTTTTCATTCCTTACTCTCCTTTCCTTACTTAATCATTTCTACCTTCATATTCCCATTTTATTTTATTTCCATTTTCTTTATTTTTTTTCTATTTTCACTTCCATTATTTCATTTTCCATTTTATTTTTATTTTTATTTTTCCCTTTTTTGTTTTCTTCTTATTTTCCATTTTTTTTTAAATCCCTTTTTTATTTTTATTTTTCCTTTCTTATTTTATTTTCCATATTCACTTTATTTCTATATTCCGCATAACCCTACAAACTCATTTATTTTAATATTATTTCTCTTATCCTAAGTTATTTCTGGAATCATCTCCAAGTGACACATGACAGGTGACTAGGTGGTGATCCTCATTTATTTTAATATTATTTCTCTTATCCTAAGTTATTTCTGGAATCATCTCCAAGTGACACATGACAGGTGACTAGGTGGTGATTGGACATGATGTGTTAGACATTCACAAGTTAACTAGGTAGTGACTGGGTGACCAAAATATTACTGAGATATGAATTTTTCTAAGGCACGAGAGATACATTAAGGCCTCCGTAATCTCCTTTACTTCACATGAATTATAAGAAAGTACTTTACATTATAAATACCAATTATTCACTCACCACAATGCATGTGGGACTAAAGAGATGGAATTTAATCAAAGGCTAAGATTCACCCATGAATTAGATCAATGGTTGTTGAGAAGTGATCTTTTAGAACTTATAAATCATGATTCATACATTCCTTTGATGCAATCCATACCTTGTTGGAAAGAACCTCGACTTCTCAAGGCTATAAATTTAGATCTAGACCTTCAAAGTTCACTCAAGAAGACTAGTTGGAAATATGGAATGATGAATATTGCTCCTAGAATGGTTTCCATGGATGATAAATAAACTATCATGTTCAAAAAGTTAAAAGACAATCCACTTTTTTTTTCAAGCAATCAACTTCAAGATTTGGAAATAAAGTTTATTAAATATTTTTTATTAAAGGATTAAGTGGGTCCCATTTGGAGGCACGAAAATGACCTAAATTCATTAATGATCATTTAATGAAGCATTAATTTCAAAAAGAAGCATGTGGAAACTTATATAAGAATAAGAAACCCTAACTACTTCAAGAAAGCATTGGGAGCAATTTTAAAAGAAGGGAGCATCATCAAAGAAGGGTTAGAAGTCCATATCATCAAAAGGGGGTTCAGATCATCGTAGCATTGTTCATCCTTCAGTACATATCCAACTATTCATCTAAAAATATATATCTCCATTTTTCTTTATTCTTCTTCTTCTACAAAATTTTTCTAATATGTTATTGTTTGTATATCAGAGATCAAGGATCAGGTTGAGATTTTTAGTGTTATTTTCTTTTATTCTTCTAAGTCTCTTCCTAAAAATATAAATAAGAGTATTTTACATCCATCTATATGACTAATAAATGTAATTCATGATTGTCTAAATGATTCATGGAGGTTTAGTCCTTGAATTTGGAAATCTTTATTTATGAAGCACCTGTCAATTGTTTTATTGAAATGCTTAGTAATGAGAAATATACTTTATGTATTAAACTCCACAGATAAATACTTTGGGGTGTTGGACCTTGACCAAGTTTTGAGGAAACATTGGTCGTGTTTGACCACTTTTTGGACTTTGACAGGCTGGTCGAAGATGGAGCACCCAAGCAGAGATGAGATTGCGGGATCTCACTTGTTTTGCAGGCTTGTGAACCCAGCGAAGGGTTTACTAGGGTTTATGTAATGGGTTAAGGGATGTCGTCCCATGGGTTTACCCATGATTAGGATTTTTTGTAAATGTATAAATAAGTATCTAAGCAATGTAAGAAGTTTGGTTGTCTATGTGCACAATATGTTGTAAGTGTTAATGTTGGCTTAGTGCAAGAGGTTGTAAGTTGATGTGTGCAAATAGAGGCTTTGTGCCTTGACCTGATTTTGGGAAGGAGGATCTGGCGTGTAGCACACAGATCTCCTGTCCTCTGTGGAGTTTGTCTCGATAGCTTTGTGCACAGGAGTGGCTGGATGTAATAATATTGAAGACTAATAAAGAAGAAGAAGAAGTTGGTGGGAGTAGCCCCACACTGGGGAGAACCACGTATATCCTATGTCTTGATGAGCTTTGTGTGATGTGAATTATGTTGTTTATCTTCTTAGTGATGTTGTTATAATGTATGATGCATGTGTCTGATGTTTTTTCTTAGTGCTTAATGGTATTAAAGATAAATGAATGATAGATCTAAGATAATGCTATGTGCTAAGTGATTGAAAGTGCTTGATCTTTATTGTTACAGCGTTGATCTATAATAAGGGTTTAATCTGCGATGTGAATGAGACTCATGAACCAATGCATTTTGTTGTATAAGCACTCTGTTAAGTGTTGTAATCACAGATCTGTTTCCCAGCTAGGTTGTAGACACCTGAGTCCTACAACCCCCCTACCTCTACCTCGGGTGAGACTTCATCTTCTTCGTAGGTGTTGCCGAAAGGGTCGGTAGTTAGGGTTTTGTTGGTGCATTATTGAAGCGTCGAACCCTGAGTCTGCCCTTGTGCCAACAAATGGTTATGTTGTCGGGACCTGAAACTGTGATTACTAGGAACTAAAGAAAAGAGAAATCCTTGTGCGTAGATATGTTGTTATAGTACGCAATATTCTAATTGACTTGCAAATATTTGCACTAAGAAATAAACCTGATTTGAAGAAAAGAGGTAAGATCTTAAATCTTTGTGCTCTGCTAAGGGTAAGATAAGTGGAATTTTTTTCTTTGAAAGCATGAATCTAGGTATGTTTGATAGATTCTCTCCTAGTTTGAATGGTAGGGCCCAGTTAGAAGAAATAATTGATCTGAATAGAGAAAGATATGTTATTCCTATGCATAGAAAGAATTTTTGGACTAACAAGTGGATGCAGGAACCTAGAATTTTTTTTTGCAGATTGTTGGTCCAGCACTATGATCCCGGTGTGCAGTACAAGAAAGGTTGGGGCTCGTTTAAAAGAAAGAGAGGATTGAAAATGTGTTATAATTGCAGAAGATCAAGACATCTTGCTAAGGAATTCCCTGATACAGGTCCTATCTATATTTATTGTAAAGTTATCAGTCATGAGGTTGAGGATTGTCCAAGGATGATTGCTAAAGTAGAACAAATGAATATGAGTCAAGAGAATAAAAGCATGTTAGAAAAATAATCAGAGAAAGCTCAGACTATGTTAGTACAGTTAAAAGAATTAATGGATGATCACAGAGACATCAGTTTAGCAGAGATCCTGAAAGAAAAATAGTGCATAGTTACTAGAATAAAGGACTTTGACATAGATTGTGTACTGGATGAAGAAACACAAGTGAATATTATGCCAGAAAGCACTTGGGAAATTTTGGGAAGGCCTGCCATGATACCTTCATTGGGAAGGATAGGCTTGTTTAAAGGAAAGATGATAACCATATGTGGAAGAGTTACTAATATACCTATGATTGCTCATGAAACATCTATTGAAGAAGAATTTGAAGTCATTAAATTTGTTGAGAAAAATGCCCCTTTTCCACTTTTATTACGAAAGACTTGGATTGAGAAGGATCAGATAAGAAGGAAAACAGAGGAAGAAGATATAGAATAGAAAAAGAAAGAACTAAGGGACTTCATAACCAAAAAAATAGAGCAACTAATAGAAGAACAAGAGGATAAGTCGAAGCAAGAGAATTAACTGTCGAAGTTGAAAGAACACAGGAAGGATTGAAGAACCTGTCAGTGCAGGAAATAAGTATAGCCACCCTAGAAATAATAAGATAAGGTACATTAACCTCAGAATTTGTAAGAGCACATCAGCAGTGAGAAGTCCTTTCACCAAGAGAGAATAAGAATACAAATGGGAAGAGGATTCCAAAAATTGTTAGAGAATCTCAAATCATAGGAAAGAAGGTGAGGAAGCTCAATAAGAAGAAAGATAAGCTAGAAAAACTACAGGAAGCTATAGAGAACAGAAGGAAGACTTCACAGGAGGCATATCTACAGAACTTGAACCTTGCCGGAATAGCAGAACCACGCAGAATGGGACTTCACCATGGCGAAGCTATATGACTATTGGAGGCGCCCCGGAATGACTAGCAAACATAGTTATGAGTGAATGGACCATTGAGACCGCGCCATAACATACTGATTCACATTGATGGTCGCATTCATGTCCTTTGGAGGAATCTACTACGACGCTTTCTTATTTAACCCGTCGGACGCTGCATCGGGACCACTGTTTTCCACCCTTGATTATCCAAGCTACCAGAGAACCGATTGTATATCATGTTGTGATTTCTAAGACTTCACCATCCATTGGATTACCCCACTTATCCTTTCTCCCGCCCAATCTATTTTCCTACAAGTTTGGATGTCAGGCGAACCTAACGCGTTAGAGTTTAGAGATATCTGTTGGGGAGACCCTTATGAAGATAATGGTTGATAGACAGTTTTTTGTAGGAATACAGGCATCATCGACTAGGGGACTACAAGCATCCCCTTCGACTGGATGTCATTCTAGCCGTGTTAACCTCACGACTAAGAAGATAAGTAAGCATCGCGGTGATATGGACAACACGAAGCAGATCCTGTCGGTCTTTCCATATTACATACCTAACGCCTGGAAGGTCATGTTACATATAAACTCATTCAGGAGTTCATTTAGAAGGAGGCTTGGCAAAGAAGCAAGTCAAGGAAGCTCGAGCTAAGCTCAAGGCCTTTGAAGTAGCATTTCCCAGATCTAAGTGACTCAGGACGAGTCACAGGTGAGTGTTGGGGGATTTTTGTCCCTTGACCAAGTTTTGAGGAAACATTGGTCATGTTTGACCACTTTTTTGACTTCAACAGGCTGGTCAAAGATGGAGCGCCTAGGCAGAGTTGAGATTGTTGGATCTCACTTGTTTTGCAGGCTTGTAGACCCAGCGAAGGGTTTACTAAGGTTTATGTAATGGGTTAAGGGATGTCAGCCCATGGGTTTAGCCATGATTAGGCCTCTTATTAAATGTATAAATAAGTAGCTAAGCGATGTAAGAAGTTTGGTTGGCTATGTGCACAATATGTTGTAAGTTTTAATGTTAGATTAGTGCAAGAGATTGTAAGTTTCTTTGTGCAAACAGAGGCTCTATGCCTTGACCTAATTTTGGGAAGGAGGATATGGTGTGTAGCGTGCAGATCTCCTGTCCTCTGCGGATTTTGGCTATGTGGTTGTGTTCACAAGAAAGACTGAATGTAAGAAGGTTTAAGACTAATAAATAAGAATAAGAAGTTGGTGGGCGTATCCCCACACTAGGGTGAACCACATATATCCTGTGTCTTGATGAGCTTTGTGCGATGTGAATTATGTTGTTTATTTTCTTAGTGTTGTTGTTATAATATATAATGAATGCATCTAATGTTGTTGCTTAGTGCTTAATGTTATTAAATATAAATGAATGCTAGATCTAAGCTAATTCTATGTGCTAAGTGATTGAAAGTGCTTGATCTTTATTGTTACTGCGTTGATATGTAATAAGGGTTTAATATGCTATGTGAATGAGACTCATGAACTAATGCATTTTGTTGTCTAAGCACTCTACCAAGTGTTGTAATCACATATATGTGTCCCAGCTTGGTTGTAGACACCTAAGTCCTACAACCACCTCTGCCTCTACCTCAGGTGAGACTTCATCTACTTCGCAGGTGTTGTCGAAAGGGTCAGTAGATAGGGTTTTGTTGGTGCGTTGTGGAAGCGTTGAACCCTGGATCTATCCCTGTGCCAACATGGGGTATAAATTTAAGGAATTATTGTTAATCCCTAGACAAATCCCCATGATATGTATAAAACCCCTTATTATGCCCTAGATATTGAATTATTACATTTCTAGTAGGCCGGATAGAACCCTTCTTTGCACCCTTTCATTGTAATTGTAACCCCTTGTCTCATCAAGGAGATCTAGTATTAGGATCATCTTATCTCATCTCATATTGTGTTCTGAATTTTTTTGTACTATAAGGGAGGTTTCCCCCTCGAAGTGGACTGAATTTTATTGATTTCTTATCATTTTTAAGGCATTGGGTCATAACATTTGGTATTAGAGCTCAAGGTCTTGGGGTTTCTCTACTGCATATGAGACACCTTGTAAGTTTCACTATATTTTTTTTTCTATGATGTTTCAGAAGGAACCCCTTGGAGGATATTTAGTAGACGGATAAACATACTTAAGATTCAAATTTCAGATCCTAAGGCCTTATACTTTTTGAAATATAACTTGCGTAAGATAGGGTTCTGGAATCATCATGAATTTAGTCATCGCGTAATTTTCTCTATAAAATAGTTTATGTGATGTTTCTGACCCCGAAACCTAGAGAATATTCATATAAATTATCAAGGTAGTTGTGATCAACATTTAGGCTTCTGGGTCATCCCAATTTTGTAGATACACCCTGTGTAAGATAGGGTATCTGACTAGTCATATTAACTAGTCTCAAACATGTGTTCTGATTAAAATAGTGATATCTTCTTCAATGAGTATCCAAATTAAGTGAGACTAGTTTCATTGGATAGTGGACAATCTGTAGTATTTCTGTTTCAATTTTAAGAGTCAAATTTCATATATTTTTCTCTTGGAAAGATTTACAAGTACGCTCTCCTGGAAGGGACAAAAATCAGCAAGGTGTGGGAAAGTTACCATAACTTCCACTTGGCACATCCAATTTTGATCAGACCTATGGCATTGCAGAGAGGAAATATCAGATAATTATAGAATAAAATTTCAGACCCTGAAAGGCCAAAATTTTAGAGATACACCAGAATAAAGGTCGGCCAAGAGGAAAAACTCCAAATTAAGGTTTTTAAAGGTATGTAACTTACAATTGGCATAATTATTTTTGGAATATTTGTTTCGGGTGATTTGAAATATATATATATATATATATATATATAATAGATGATTATTATTATTATTAATCCATATGGGTCTGAAAAAGGTGACAACACTTATTAAACCTCCAGAAGTTTCATCTATGAATCAAGAAGAAAATGAGGACATACAAAATAGGTTGCCCAAATTGGAGGAACAAATTCAAAATGTAAGTGAAAAGTCTAATAATTGGGTAAACTCACAAATACAAATTCAAGTAATAGAAGGGAATATGGTTAGCATGGAAAACAATATGGAGGGTATAAAACACAAGATGGATGATATGGAAAATAATATGGAAGAAAATAAGAATGAAATAAAAAAAGAAATACAAAATTCCATGAAGGAAATGCAAAATATGTCTTCCCTGATATCTCAAGCTATAGATGGGAGATTCCCTAAAGGAGATATCAAAATGGAATGGACTCACGAAAATAAAGGTAGTACTTATGTTGAACAAATTGCCAATAATAAGCCATTTAGTGAATATAACTCTAATTGTGGAGTTAATTCTGGTGGGGGTCGTAAATTCAACTTTCCTAAAATTGAATTAAAGAAGTTTGATAGTACAGAGGTATTTACTTGGGTGAACCAAATAGAGCAATATTTTCAACTACATAATATTATGAATGATAAGAAAAGGATTCACATAGAAACCTTGAAAATTGAGATAAAACCATATCAATGGTATCAATGGATAGTGAAAAGGAGCCCCCTTTATATCACTATACTTGGGGTTTATTTACAACAGACTTAGAAGCACAATATGGGAATGTTTGGTAACAAGACTACTTCAGTCAATTGACCAGAATCAAGCAGTTAGGTGATATTGAAGAATATAATTTAGAATTCTTGGTACTGGCCACAAGGGTGGATAACCTAAGCGATGAACACTTGTTGGAAGATTACATGGGTGGATTAAAAAAAGACATTAAACATGAACTTTTCATAAGACAACCTACAAGTATTATGGAAGCTATGGAAAATGCTTGTCATATTCATGCCAAAAATAAGGCTACACAAAAGTATATCATTGGAGGCAGAGATCATTTTGTGGGTCATAAGACAACCATATCTCAATCAACAAGGTTGACACCTCAGCAAATGGATGAAAGAAGAGAAAAATGATTGTGTTTCAATTGTGATAGCAAGGAAAGTAAAGGGCATAAATGTGGTGAGAAGAAATTATTCTACATAGACTGTGAGGAGGAAGAAGATAGTGTACCTAAACCAACAAGGTTGACACCTCAACAAATGGATGAAAGAAGAGAAAAATGACTATGTTTCAATTGTGATAGAAAGTACAGTAAGGACCATAAATGCAGTGAGAAGAAATTATTCTACATAGACTGTGAAGAGGAAGAAGATCAAGAATTGGAATTGTCACAAGACCCAAATATAGAAGAGACTACCCCAACAAGATTGTGTCATTCTTTGGTCGGCATTACTACTCCACAAACCCTCAAGATACAAGGATACATCAAAAATAAAAAGGTAACAGTATTGATTGATTTAGGTAGCACCCACAATTTCATCAATTACAAATTAGCAAAAGATCTCAATTGTTTTGTATATCTTGCACCAGAGTTTCAAGTAATGATTGCAGATGGAGGTACCATAAATTTTTTAGGGAAATTTCATAATATTAAGCTCAACATGGGGGAGTATTTTCTGGATAGCCCCATGATTTCCATCCAAATGGGGGGTATTAATGTTGTATTAGGGGTCCAATGGTTGCAATCACTGGGAATAGTGGCCTTTTATTTCAAAATATTTTTATGATATTTTCCTCAAATGGAAAGGAAATTGAGCTTAGAGGTATCCAAGGGAAACCCTCTAAAGTGATAATCTCTAATAGCATGCAAAAATTACTCAAAGGGGGACGCTAGGGTGTAATTTCACAATTGTGCTCACTTATTGTTCAAACATCTATAGCCCCGACTCCATCAGATATCCAAATAATTATCAACAATCATTCCAAGGTATTTGGTGAAATACCTAAGGGTCTTCCACCTACCTGAGACCATGACCATTCTATTCATTTTCAGCCAAGAAGTGTGTCGCCTAACATTAGGCCTTACAGGTATCCATATGCACAGAAGAGTGAGATTGAATGCATGATCCAAGAAATGTTAGAGGTTGGCATCATTCAACATAGCCAAAGTTCTTTCTCTTCACTAGTGGTGTTAGTTACAAAAAAACAAATTCATGGCATATGTGTCCAGATTATAGACAAATAAACAAAATGACCATCAAAGATAAGTTTCCTATCCTTTTCATTGATGAATTATTAGATGAATTACATGGAGAAAAATTATTTACTAAGTTGGATCTTCGTTCGRGATATCATCAAATCAGARTGAGACAGGAAGACATTCCTAAAATAGATTTTAGAACACATGAAGGTCATTATGARTTTTTGGTTATGCCATTTGGACTGACTAATGCACTGTCAACATTTCAAAGCTTGATGAATTTTGTTTTCAAKCCCTTCCTTAGAAAATTTGTGTTAGTATTTTTTGATGGCATACTAATCTACAACAAATCTTGAGAAGAACATGTACAACATGTTGACAAAGTATTACAACTATTGGAAGAGAAAAAACTTTATGCAAAGCCTTCCAAGTGTGCCTTTGGGGTTCAAGAAGTGGAATATTTGGGTCATATTGTATCTCATGAAGGTGTAAAAGTGGACCCTAACAAAATTAAAGCTATAATGGAATGGCCAATTCCCAAAACCTTGAAGAAACTTAGAGGATTCTTAGGATTGACAGGATATTACCATAAATTTGTCAAAAACTATGGTCAAATAGGAGCACCGCTAACAACATTATTAAAGAAGGAAGCATTTTATTGGAAAGAAGAAGCAACCAAATCTTTTGAAAAACTTAATGAGGCTATGTTTACAACTCTCGTCTTGACCACACCTAACTTCACAAAAAAAATTATTGTGGAGTGTGATGCCTCATGTCATGGAATTGGTGCAGTTTTAATGCAGAAAGGAAGGCCCATTTCCTTTGAAAGCAGACAACTTAAAGGAAAAAATGTATTCAAACCCATTTATGAAAAATAAATGTTGGCCATAATACATGCATTTCAAAAATGGCACCCCTACCTAATAGGAAGACACTTCAAGGTCAAAACAGATCATGACAGTTTGAAGTACTTCTTGGAGAAACAATTATCTTTAGAACAGAAAAAAAAAAACAATGGGTTACAAAGATGTTGGGTTATGACTTTGAAATTATATACAAAAAAGGAAAACATAATGTTGTGGCAAATGCCCTTTCTAGTAAAGAAGAAGAAACAGAAGGTTCACTATGTGTTATTTCTAGTCTGCAATCAGATTGGGTGGAAGAAGCAAGGATAGAATGGAATCAATATTAAGAGGTATGCAAGATTATTCAAAAACTACATGAATACCCTATTTCAGTAGAAAATTTTGTATGGAAGAATGATTTTCTATGGTATCCTGATCGCCTATACTTATGTAATAATTCCCAACTCAAACAAAAGATCCTTCTGGAATTGCACACTTCTCCTATAGGGGGGCATTCATGATTCTTGAAAACATACCACAGGGTCAAGAGGGTTTTTTTCTAGGAAGGTATTAAAAATTATGTTCAAAAGTTTTTCTCAAAATGTGTGGTCTGCCAACATAATAAGGGAGAGACAATCAATACTACAGGTCTCCTACAACCATTATCTATACCAAGCCAATGTTGGGAAGAAGTTTCCATGGATTTTATTACAGGTTTACCAAAATCATAAGGAAAGACCGTCATCGTGGTAGTAGTGGATCGACTAACAAAGTATGCCCATTTTTTTTTATCTCTTTAAAATCATTTAAAGCAAGCACAGTAGCAACAACATTCATGGAAACAGTTCAAAAACTACATGGATTCCCCAATATTATTGTAAGTGACAGAGACCCAATTTTCACGGGAAATTTTTGGATTGAATTATTTTCTTGTTTTGGTACTCAATTGTCTCATAGTTCATCTTACCACCCTTAATATGATGGGAAAACTGAGATTGTGAATAAATGTCTAGAAGGATATATTTTTTTCTTTGCATCTAATAAACAAACAAAATGGGTCAATTGGTTTCCCTTAGTGGAATGGTGGTACAATACATCCTTCCATAGTTCATCAAAAATGTCCCCATTTCTAGCACTTTATGGATATCATCCTCCATCCATCACATCACCCTTGAAATGGAATACAAAGGTTCAAGTAGTGGAGGGCCACATAGGGAACCAACAAGAGGTCCTAAAACTATTGAAGGACAACTTGGTTATGGCACAAAATCAGATGAAACAACAAGCAAATCAGCATCGCAGGGAAAGGGAATTTGAGGTGGGGGATTGGGTATTTCTAAGGCTAAAACCATACAAACAAATGTCCCTAAAGAAACAAAAGAAGGACAATAGACTAGCACCCAAATATTATGGCCCCCATAAGGTTTTGCAAAGGATTGGAAGTATGGCTTACAAATTGGAGCTTCCTCCATCTTCACATGTACATCCGGTATTCCATGTTTATTTCTTAAATAAGGTCATTGACAACAAGATCCCAGTCCAAACAAGTTTACCAGAGCTCAATGAAGAAGGGAAAATCATACTAGATCCAGAAACAATCCTTTAAATGAGAATTAAGCAGTTGAGAAATCGAGAAATTACAAAATACCTCGTCAAATGGAAGAACCTACTAGTGGAAGAGGAAACATGGGAAGATGATTTCTTCATGAAGAAGCATCCATGGTTAGAAAAGTGTTGAGAAAAACACTTGTTTGAAGGGGACGGGCATGTTAAGACCTAGACAAAGCCCCATGATATGTATAAATCCCCTTATTATGCCCTAGATATTGAATTATTACATTTCTAGTAGGTCGGCTAGAACCCTTCTTTGCACCCTTTCATATATATATATATATATATATATATTATAGTATTGGATCATATTATCTCATTCATATTGTGTTTTGAAGTTTATATACTGTAATGAAGGTTTCCCCCTCGAAGTGGACTAAATTTTATTGATTTCTTATCATTTTTAAGGCGTTGGGTCATAACAATTATCAAACTTTGTGGTTTTTTAGCATAATATTTTTGGAGTATGTCCATAAAACTATTTTCAGTTTTGAATGTATAACTCATTTAAAGTTCTATAAAATGATCAACACAACTTCATTATTTTTCTTGTGAGAAGATATGGTTGCATCTTCTATTTGTATGTGTTTCAGAGGGTTGTAATAATGAAACTGAGCATATATTTATTTTGATATTGAATTATTTATTCATCTTTTCCATTTTTAAAGAGCTTCTTGGTACATTTCCAAGCAAATGTTGCACTCAAGGAGCAATATGGTTATCAAGAATCATCTTATATAAAATCTAAAGAAATAAAGAATAGGCTTTGTTTCATATCTAATTAAGGAACTAAAATCTCCATGGTTCAAAGTTTTGAAAAGAAGATTCAAGAGAACTCCTATTTGTTCTAGATTCATCAGGTTTGTAAAAATATCATTGAGAGATATTTGAATGACCTCAAAGATAATGTTCTTGGATATTTGGAAAAAAGTCAAAAATTAGAATCTTTGAAGAACCAAGAACCATCAAATATTCGAGAGGATGAACTCACTAGCTATTCTATTGAAATAACTCTTGAATGCATTGGCAACTCCAATGGAAAGATTCAACAATGTCAAGAAAATCATCATGGTGGATCCACCAAAGAATTTTTTTCATGTTGTGATGCTCCTTTTCCTTCTCCACCATTCCCATCAATACATTTTCAAGATGTAGAAAAATGAAGAGGTACCCAAAGAAGGATACGGTTGCATTGAATCCCTTTAAATTTTCAAGAAGAAGATTTTCAAATGCCATACATTTATATTGAAAAATTTCCTAGATTCTTTGGGAACACTTTGGAGGATATAGAGAAAAATTTGTTTAAATTGAAGAGCACGTATGATGTTTTTAATATCATTGAAGATAATGTTACATTTCGATTATTTTCACAAACTCTGCATGACAATGCTCATGAATGGTTCCTTTCATTGTTTCCTGGAACCATTACTAGTTGGGATGTGTTGGAAAATTCAATTGTTGAAAAATTCATCCCAATAATGCACCCATATGCCCCTTCTATTGATTTCAATGTTGTTGTCCACCCACCCTCTCCCATATGGACACAAGACAATGAAATTAGTGATTTGGAAGAAAAAACCAATCAAATATTTGATTTTTTTTTCAATTCATACCGTTGAAAATGAAAACGAGAATTTTGATTGTCAAGTGCAAGATTTCAGCTCCTCATATACTCCATATAAAGATCTTTCAGGAAGCAAGTTTGAAAGTGAAATTGAAGAGCCTCCACCAAATACACAACAAGATTTCAACCAACATGCTCATGTGGAAGATGTTACAACAGATGATGAAAATTCATAAGAGCATGGGAAGTAAGAAGAATTGGTGGAAGAAATTAATATTGAGAACAATGATGGACAAGATTGTCATTGCATAAATGAAAAATGCTTTGATGGCATTGCCAATGAATCAAGAATCTTGGATGCGGTTGGAGATAAGGAGAAGGAAGAAAATATTTTCATATGGGAAGCTTCTTATCCGAAAAAATATATCAACACTCATGAGCAACCAAGAATTGATTTTATTGAATCATGGTTCCAAAGCATTGTTGATCAAGCAATGCAATCAGATTTTGGTCATATCTAGCTCAGTTTTACTTCAATACATTTTTGGCATGCTCTTGACTCTTTGATAGAAGCCCCGATATGTTCCCAAGTTCAAGAGGTCATTCCATAGATCATATGGATGTTTGAATGACTCCATTGGAAATCTACTTACACTTGAAAAGTGTCATTTTCCTCCTAGCAGTCGATCTTGTGTGCACATAGTTTTTTTCTTCAGTCAAATTTTTGCATAATAAAGCAGTTGCTAGATGGAGACAGTGTTTGAATATGAATCCATAGACCAATGGAGAAGGAATATAGTCATATTATGGTGTTTTCAGCAACCCATAGGCGTTCATTGGCCCACATTTAGAGCCAGTTGTTGATAAAAAAAATTTATCACTTTTCTTCTTTTTTGAAGAATAAAAAAAATAATTTCAGGAAATGGAATTCATGCATTCTCGTCATCTCATGGTGTAGCCCTCAGTCACATATTCATCGCGCATTTTTTGGAATCAAAATCCAAGTCTGTATTCCCAAGATACTCACGGTTTTTCCCAACCACGCGACAAAGAGAATCGCAATAAGAGTTTTAAAGAATTGATGAGGAATTTTTTCTAAGTGTCCATATTCCCCTCTCCTTTCTCCTCTCCATCTCCATACTTAGTCATTTTCTCATTCTTCACATAGCTCATTATCTCATTATTCTTCATCCATCTCCATAATTAACCATTTTTCCCTCTTCCAATCTACTCTCCATACTCCATATTCCACACTTAACCTTTTTTTTCTCTCTTTTCATTCCTTACTCTCCTTTAATTAACCATTTATGTGTTCATATTTCCACTTTCTTTATTTTCTTTTCCATTTTCACTTCCATTATTTCATTTTCCATTTTATTTTTATTTTTCCCTTTTTTGTTTCTTCTTATTTTCCATTTTCTTTTTTATTTCCCTTTCTTATTTTATTTTCCATGTTCATGTTATTTCTATATTTCATGTAACTCATTTCATATTTCGCATAATTACATTCTATACTTCCCCAATACTTAGTCATAGTTCTTATGAATTACCATGGGTCAGTGATATTTCTTATGACTATACCTCATTTCCGCGACCCTGACAATGCTCATTAAATTTCCACTACCCTCATCATGCACCCACACTTAGACATTTTACAACTATTTTTACGAAGTCTTACCTCATAACTTTGAGGGTTGATGATCTTTTACAACTCTTTTTACCAAGCCTTACCTCATAACTCTATGGTTCAATGATATTTATGACTCTTCCATATTATATTCCCCTCCACCTGATCCCTATCCTCCCACGACTTCTCAACACTTAGATATTTTTAAAACTCTTTTTAATACCTCTTACTCCTCCTCCCCTTATATCTTACCTCTTTTTAGTACTTCTCAACACTTAGAATTTTCACAACTCCCCACAGTGATTTTCATGATTTCTCATATCCCTTCCACCTCCTGAACCTGAACCCGATCTCTCTCTTTAATACTGTAATGTCCCCAAGGCCGAGCCCTGTTGTAAATCATGTCTATGAAGTATAAATATTGCATTATGAATTGTAATTATGTTTTATAGTATGGTGAGCCAAGTTTATATAATTTGGTGGGCTTATGTGTTATTAGGCCGGAGAGCCTAAGTGTTAAGGCCGGGAGCCTACTTTTGTATATGTAATCATGCAGAACATTAATAAAAAAATATAAACATCGTTGCGTGCAGACCGACCACGATGAATGAGTGATGGGGGACTAAGCTTCCACATAGTGGGTAAGGGATTGGGGGTTGGAAGGTTTGATCCAGGTGGATATCGGTGGCCACCCACCTTCTCCAACTGGCCCAAAACATGTTTCTGGCAATTTTGGTAATTTACTATTTTTAGCAGTTTTTAACTTTCGGGGCCATTTTG
>JZKD02S0573027.1:76884-107572 GCA_000966675.3 Picea glauca | reverse complement strand
GTTACGACCCCGAGAAGTTGATGCACCAACTTACCCAAACGGGGCCCACATGACTTTTGGCGCTTCATCTCCCAGGGTTAGGTTTTTGGATGTCTAGGACTTTTGGCATTCCTATCATTTGTAAAAATGCCTTCCGAGCCTCATTGTAATCATCTTCTTGTGAATGCGAGTAGCCGTCACATCTCTTCTCAGAGATAAGCTGCCACCATTCTACCGAGTCTTTCACTCTGTATTTTTTACAGTCTCTGTACATTTCTTTCATTAATAGAAATCGTGTATTATTGTATCTCTGTGTTTATGGTTGCATCTCTAATATATTTCTGTTATATTGCTGGATATATGCGATATTTCTGTGCATTTCCTTATTATATCTCCGCTCTCATTTCGTGCCAAAAATAATCCGGATCAAGGTTGGAAAGAGAGGCTAAGTGTTGAGCCTAGGGGCTTAAGTCCTTGGGAATAATATTTTAATATTATTCCAAAAATCCATGTGAAATATATGTTTTGTCCCAATTTCCTGGAGAGGAACACATGCCGATGGAGTGCATGCAGCTTCATGGGTGACATGTGTTGACCCAGGAACATGCAGTTAAAAATTGTAGAAGTCAGCCGTGGAGGGGGTTGCTCCTCATTCCATCATCCTTTGCATCTGATTTCGGATACCCTCACGCAGCTCTAAGAACCAAAAAATGGAGACGTCTTCCTGAAGACCAAAACATCATCCATCTAATTCCATTATTGGTCTACGTCTACCCTTGACATACCTATGCACCATTGAGAGAACTGGTCGGGAGGGGAAATTCGACCTGTGAGTCCAATAACCTAGTTTATCCGCCATTGTCGAGTTGAATCCGTACCCGATCTATCTGTAGGTTTCTTTTTTCTATTTTCCTGAGTGGGGTTGTGTTGTGGTTATCCTCACCATGTGAGAATTGATTTGGAAGGGGCTGAAGAACCAGGTTTTAAGGCCCTTAGTTGAAGAGGAAGTCTTCCAGGCCTGTGAGAAGTTATTTCTAGGTGAAGGAGTTTGTTGGGAAGTGGTATTCTTCAAAAGAGAGTCCAGCACCAACTACGGAGTTCTAAGACTTCCTGATCTGGCCTATTTCTAAGACCTAGAGAGGGAGGTGAAGCACTGATGGACTGTGCTTGTGAAGGTGTATACTCCCAGGTGGAACAGGCATGTGGGGAATGAGAGTCCATGAGTAGTGGGCATAAGAAGGCATCCTGGGAAGAATCCTTCCGGTTATTCTATGCAATTTTCCCTATAACCTCGGCCTAGACTAGGATTCCTTGCCTTGGGTGGAGCTTAGTCCCGGCTCGGGGGTGACCCACTACTGAGCATGATGAGTAGCATGGTCTAAGGATGGGAGGTTTGTGGAAGGCCTGCATGTGGTTGGTGGAATTACCATGGTTTCAAAGATAAGTATCAGTTTATGCTTAATATTATGTTTTGCATGCCTGTGATGCTTATATGTATCATGTGTTCTGTTGTGCATATGAATTATTGTTAATGCCAGGGATTATTTATGTTAGAAGTAATCTTTTGTTTACTCTGAATTAAATGTGTTTAATTTGATTTAAATGCATGTTATTAATTAAGTATGAGAATGATGTTGTTCCGCACAGTAGCGTTTTGCCCGGCCAGTGGGATGATGGCCCGGGGACATTTACAGTTTGGTATCAGAGCCTAGTTTCAACGTTGAGCCTGGATGGGCTGGATAAGTGGTTTTTGGACTGAGGTTTTGAGAATAAATTGTGTCTGGAGGACTAATTTCAGATATCAGAATACTTTGGAGTGTCAACGGACTACTTGACCATGTTACAAAGCTCAAGAGGTGTAGAGGTATTATAAAACTACAACCGGTGTGGTATATGGCCACAGGGAGAGAGAGAAATCCACACCAGAAGTGTTGGATCAAGTAGATGAAGGTTCAGAAGGAGGGTACCAAGTCATTGGCCAAAATTCCTTGAGAAGCAGAGTTGGATGGTCAGAATTCTCCATGGAGAACTCGCAAAATCGCGAGGGCCGTAAGATGGCCAGAAGTTGCAAGGTGGTTAGTGGATGGCGAAACTCTCCACCCTAGGATCCAGAATAAACATGGGTCATTGATTGTGGTTGGTTTGAACCATTGGATCATTTCGTGAATTTAGGGATCGTGAACTTGGAGCATAGGCCAATTTCTTGGTCACTCCAAGTCCCGAATCGTGAAAGATATTAACAAGGGTAGAATTGGACAGTGGAGCGCTTCCAGGAAGAAGTGTCGAAATCCCGTGAGCCATCGGATCTAGCCAACTAGCGAGGAAGTTAGGGATGAAGAGCTTTGATAGGTGTAATCATAGGAGAGATCTGGACCATTAGATCGAAATCATCGAGGATCGTTGGATCTCGTACAAGAACTCATGTATCGTAATTCGGGGATTGAAGTGACAAGAGATTTGGAGTCGCTGCATCGTGAACTCCCGGTTACCGAAAACCCGAAACCCTGAAATCCCAAAACAATCTACAACGTAGATCGTAGGAGAGGGACTTGACCATTGGATCAAGTAGATGAATAGACCGTAATTTCAGAATTTTGGCAAACGGAAGTTCGAGATGTGTAGATGCACAAACTCCTGATGCCCGAAACTCCGAAATGAAAAGTGAAAGTAGTGGGGCCCCCTGACATCATTAGGAGTGAGGTGGACCTTCTTAAGGACACCATGTGTCACTACCTTGGTGGGAAAAAGTTGTGTTGTGGGCCTGAAGGGTAAGGAAATCGAATTTTTGGAATTTGGGAGTTAGAGAGGGAAGCGAGTGCGAGAACCTCCGGGACCAAAAACCAGAAACACGAAACCCCGAAGCCCCGAAATCCTGAAACCTAAAGTTTCATTTGGAGAGCCTTGTAGCACCTAGCAGTTTAGCGTTTGATCATGGCCCATGGATGCATGGGTTGGGAACTAATAAAACGGGGGCTATCGTCGGAAATTGCAGAACCAAACAAAGCTCAGAAAATTCGTGGAATCAAAACGTTTTCTTATTCGCGTTGGTTTATGAATGTTGTAGTTGTATTAAGGGTTTAAGGCCTGAAAAACTTTGGTTGACTGCACGTTGTGTGTGCATAGTTCAACGAGTGTCAGGACAGCCGTGAATCGACACCGAGTATAGAAATGGAAGAGGTGTTGATTGCCTCCAATTCAGAGAATGAAAGAGAAGGAAGGGATGTCAACTTGGGAGTGGAAGGATCGAACTCCAATGGGCACGGAAGAGAATTGGATAAGGAAGGGCATGTGATGAAAATCATTGAAATATTGCAGAAAGATGCCCAAGCTCATCGAGCTGATAGCTGAAATCTCATGAGGGTAAAGGATCGGCAGGGTGAATTCAACTTAAAGATGTTGAAGAACTTGGAAAGAATAGAAAGGAAATTGGAAAAGGAGAGTGACACAAGCAAAACAGGGAGTCACAGGACCCCTGAGAGAAAAATAAGATCGAGGAGTTATAGCAGACATCATCGTCTCTCCCCAAATCATTCTGATAAGGAAGCACACAATAGTTCAATCCCATCCCCTACCAGAAAACACCGAAGATCTGGAGTGGATGAATTGAAAGGGCAGATGAACAAGATTAAGCCTCCTACATTTGATGGAGAACATAAGAAGGAGGAAGATGACGAAACATGGTTTCTTGGCATGAGGAAATATTTCCAACTACAGAATTATTCCTCTCGTGCAGAAGGAAGAATTGTGATGTATCAACTAAAAGGAAAAGCATCCATGTGGTGGGATCATCTTATGCAGGTGCCACACGTTAGAGAGAAAGATATCACATGGAAGGAATTCAAGAGGTATTTCGAGAGGAAATACCTGACTAAAAGACACTATGACAGAAATATGAAAGAGTTCTTTGAACTCAAGCTGGACAACAAGACCATTGATGAGTATGAACGAAGGTTTTTGGAATTACTGAAGTATGTTCCATTCATCAAAGATGAGGCTGTCAAGATCAAGAGGTATCTGAGTGGACTGCCACCTCCCATTGGTGACAAGATTCAGTATGATGATCCTAAAACTATGGAAGAAACAATAAGAAGAGAAAAATTCTTATATGAATAGCAAAGAGAAAAGCCTACCTTTCGGAAGGCTTGGGATGACTAGAGGAAGTTTAAGAAAGAACAGAGGTAGAAGGGAAACAAACCTCCCTTTTTCAGAAATAGTCCTCAAAGACATCCATCATTTAGAGAGCCAAGAATGGTTTAAGTGGGGGAATAAAGGCCGAGACAGTACATAGAATGTCCCCATAGATTGTCCCTTCAGTGTTGGGGCTGTAAAGAGAACCACAAGTACATAGATTGTCCCCATAAAAATGGCAAAGCAAGAGTTGTACATAATGTTCAACAAGCTGAAACAGTGGAGGACATGGGTAGTAGAATGCCAAGGATCTATGTGGCCCTGGACAACAATAAAGATGAATTTCAGTCGCACATGATTGAAGTGGAAGGTATGATTAACAACCAACCATTTATTATTTTAATTGATTCAAGGGCTATCCATAGTTATATAGACCCTAGAGTGGTAGAAAGTTTGAATTTGATAAGAAGAAAACATGAAAAGTCTTGGTTAGTGCAATTGGCTACAGGAACCAAGAGGAAAGTCACTAAGTTGGTTAAGTCATGTCTAGTGGACATGAAGGAATTGAGCATGAAGGTTGAATTGAATATTTTGCCTTTAGGCTCTTATGATTGTTTAATTAGGATGGACTGGTTGGACCAGCACCATGCCCTCCTGGACTGTCATAACAAGGAATTTACATGCTTGGATGAGGAGGGGAATCGAAAAATAGTCCAAGGAATTCCCAGAGTTGTGGTTGTTAGAGAAATCTCAACAATGTAGTTGAAAAGGTGCTACAGGAAAGGCTGTTAATTGCTTGCAGCCCATGTGGAGGAAGAATCTAGAGATGAATTCTCAAATATTGGATACCATGCGGTACTAATAGAGTTTGAAGATGTATTTCAGGAGATACCCAGACTACCTCCGAAGAGAGATATCAATTTCTCTATAAATTTGATTTCTGGAGAAGCTCCAGTGTCGAAATCTCCTTATAGAATGAGTACGCCAGAGATGAAAGAGTTGCAATTACAGCTTGAAGAGCTTCTAAAGAAGGGGTACATTCACCCAAGAGTGTCACCTTGGGATGCCTCGGTCCTGTTCGTGAAGAAGAAGGATGGGACATTGAGGTTGTGCATTGATTTCATACATTTGAACAAAGTAACTGTCAAGAACAAGTATCCTCTGTCGAGGATCGACGATCTTTTCGATCATTTGAAAGGTGTGAAAATATTTTTGAAGATAGATCTCAGATCAGGATATCACCAAGTAAGAATAAAGGATGAATACATCATCAAGACCACCTTTAGAACAAGGTATGGTCATTACGAGTTCACAGTGGTGCCGTTTGGACTGTCAAATGCACCCGTTGTTTTTATGATCTTGATGAATGGAGTATTCAGGGACTATCTAGACAAGTTTGTCATCATCTTCCTGGATGACATTTTGGTGTATTCCAATTCAGAGGAAGATCATGAACAACACCTGAGGATGGTGCTGCAAGTGTTGAGAGAACACTAGCTGTATGCCAAGTTGAGAAAATGCTTGTTTTATCAAAGGCAGATCTATTACTTGGGGCACATTATTTCAGAAGAAGGGATTGTCGTGGATCCTGAGAAGGTTGAGGCCATCAGAGAATGGTCTATGCCAAGGAATGTGGTGAAATTTAGATCCTTTATGGTTCTAGCAGGTTATTACAGAAGGTTTATTGCAGGGTTCTCAAAGATAGCTCACCCTATCACTTCCTTGCAAAGGAAGGAGAAAAAGTTTCAATGGACTGAAGAGTGTGAGAAAAGTTTCCAACGATTGAAGCAGTTGTTAACCAATGCTCCAATCTTGAGGATTGCATATCCAAATGTGTATTTTGTGGTGTGCACAGATGTGTGTAAAGAAGGGTTGGGAGGAATTCTCAATCAGAATGGATTTGCAATCTGTTATGAGTCCAGGAAGATGAAAGAGCACGAAAAGAATTATGCCACTCACGATTTGGAGTTGGCAGCAATCATTCACGCTCTAAGGAAATGGAGACATTACCTCATGGGAAGGAGATTTGAATTGAGAACAGACCACAATGGTCTGAAATATTTGTTTGATTAGCCAACCTTAAGCGCTAGACAAAGTAGGTGGCTGGAATTTCTGTGTGAGTACAACTTTGAGATCAAGCATATCAGAGGAAAGGAGAATAAAGTGGTTGATGCACTCAGTAGGAGGGTGCATGAATTACGTGCTACAACCATTAGAATGTATCGAACTAATATTAAAAGAATAATTCTGGAGGCTGCAAATGTAGATTTGCAGTATAGAGAATTGGTAGCCAAGCTACAGCAGGGTAAGATGCCACAGAAGATGGAAATTTATAAATTGGAAATAGATGGAATATTGTTGTACAAGAACAGAATTTTTGTACCCAATGTCCAATGCTTGAAACAGATGATTTTGCAGGAGATGCATAATGTGCCTTATGCAGGGCACCCTGGATATCAGAAAATAGTAGCAGCGGTCAAGAGCCATTACTTTTGGCCGGGTATGAAGAGAGAGATCGTTGAATACATCGCCATATTTATGGAGTGCCAGAAAGTTAAAGTTGAGCATAGGCACCCAACAGGGTTGCTGCAACCTTTACCCATTCCTGAGTGGAAGTGGGAAGTAGTAATGATGGATTTTATTATGGGATTACCCCGAACAGCCAAGCTACATGATTCGATCATGGTGGTGGTGGACAAGCTTACAAAATCTGCCCATTTTATTCCACTGAAAACTGCTCACAAGGCAGCAGATGTTGTTGATATTTTCATAAAGGAAGTGACACAATTGCACATAATTCCTAAAATGATTGTGTCTGACAGAGATCCGAAATTCACCTCGAATTTCTGGAAAGGATTGTACAAAGGATTTGGAACGAATCTGAACTTTAGTATAGCTTATCATCCTGAATCTGATGGAGAGATGGAGAGGGTGAACAGACTAATAAAAGACATACTGAGAATGTATGTGATGGACAAACCATCAAGATGGGAAGACTACCTGTACTTGGTAGAATTCGCCTACAACAATGGGTATCATGCATCATTGAAGATGAGCCCATTTGAAGCACTTTATGGAAGAAAGTGCAATACTCCAGTGAGTTGGGATAATCCAGCTAATAGAGAAGTAGTTGGGCCAGAGTTGCTCAAGGAGATGGAGGACCAAATGATAAAAATTAAGCAGAATTTGAAAGCTACCCAGGACAGGAAAAAAAGTTATGTTGATAAGAACAGAACCCATAGAGAGTTCAAAGTGGTTGATCATGTTTTCCTGAAAGTGAAAACTAACAAGAGTTCCCTGAAGCTGGGAAGTTGCGCCAAGTTGGAAACCAGATTTTGTGGGCCATTTGAAATCCTGGAAAGGATTGGGCCAGTTGCATATATGCTTGCATCACCTGCATCCATGATTGTACATAATGTGTTTCATGTTTCATTACTTAAGAAATATATACCAGATGCTAATCATGTTATCGATTGGAATGTAATTCAGGTGGAACAAGAAGGTGTCCTGCAAGTGCATCCTGTGCGCATATTGGACAGGAAAAACAAACAGCTACGGAATCGAGCTATAGGGCTTGTAAAGGTCCAGTGGACCTAGTACGGTCCTGATGATGCGACATGGGAGCATGAAGATATTATGCGGGCAGATTACCCACATATTTTTGAAAATTTTGAAAATCTTGCAGATGCAGTGTAAAGTTGCACTGAGGACAGTGCAAAAATAAGGGGAGGGGATTGTAATGTCCCCAAGGCTGAGCCCTGTTGTAAATAATGTCTATGAAGTATAAATCTTTCATTATGAATTGCAATTATGTTTTATAGTCTGGTGGGCTTATGTGTTATTAGGTTGGAGAGCCTAAGTGTTAAGGCCGAGAGCCTGCTTTTGTATATGTAATCATGCAAAACATTAATAAAAAAATATAAACACCGCTACATGCAGACCGACCACGATGAATGAGTGATGGGGGACTAAGCTTCCACAGAGCAGGTAAGGGATTGGGGGCTGGAAGGTTGGAAAGAGAGGCTAAGTGTTGAGCCTAGGGGCTTAAGTTCTTAGGAATAATATTTTAATATTATTCCAAAAAGCCATGTGAAATATATGTTTTGTCCTAAGTTCCTGGAGAGGAACGCATGCTGATGGAGTGCATGCAACTTCATGGGTGACATGTGTCGACCCAGGAACATGCATTTAAAAACTACAGAATTCATCCGTGGAGGGGGTCACTCCTCATTCCATCATCCTTTGCGTCTGATTTCAGATACCTTCACGCAGCTCTGAGAACCAGAAAATGGAGACATCTTCCTGAAGACCAAAAAATCATCCGTCTAATTTTGTTATTGGTCTATGTCTACCCTTGACATACCTATGCACCATTGAGAGAACTGGTCAGGAGGGGAAAGTCGACCTGTGAGTCCAAGAACCCAGTCTATCACCCACTGTCGAGTTGAATCCGTACCTGATCTGTCTGTAGGTTGTTGTTTTCTATTTTCCTAAGTGGGGTTGTGTTGTGGTTATCCTCACTATGCAGGAATTGAGTCGGAAGGGGCTGAAGAATCAGGTTTTAAGGCCCTTAGTTGAAGAGGCAGTCTTCCAGGCCTGTGAGAAGCTATTTCCAAGTGAAGGAGTTTGCTAGGAAGTGGTATTCTTCCAGAGAGAGTCCAGCACCAACTACGGAGCTCTAAGACTTCCTAATTTGGCCTGTTGTCGAGACCCAGAGAGGGAGGTGAAGCACTTATGGACTGTGCTTATGAAGGTGTATACTCCCGGGTGGAACAGGCGTGTCGGGAATGAGATTCCATGAGTAGTGGGCGTAAGAAGTCATCCTGGGAAGAATCCTTTCGGTTATTCTATGCAGTTTTCCCTGTAACCTCAACCTAGACTAGGATTCCTTGCCTTGGGTGGAGCTTAGTCCCAGCTCGGGGGTGACCCACTACTGAGCATGATGAGTAGCATGGTCTAAGGCTGGGAGGTTCGTGGAAGGCCTGCACGTGGTTGGTGGAATTACCACGGTTTCAATGATAAGTATCAGCTTATGCTTAATATTATGTTTTGCATGCCTGTGATGCTTATATGTATCATGTATTATGTTGTGCATATGAATTATTGTTAATTCCAGGGATTATTTATGTTAGCAATAATCTTGTGTTTACTCTGAGTTAAATGTGTTTAATTTGATTTAAATGCATGTTTTTAATTAAGTATGAGAATGATGTTGTTCAGCACAGTAGCGTTTTGTCTGGCCAGTGGGATGACGGTCGGGGGACGTTTACAAATACTTAGCCTCTGTACTTAGTCTATTTTACCATGTCTTACCTCCTTACCACGGGTCACGGTGATTTTCACGATTTACTACCTACCTTTGATTTCATGTAACCCTGCAAACTCTTCATTTATTTTAATATTCTTCTCTTATCCTAAGTTATTTATGTGTGCATATCCAATTGATGTGTGGCGGGTGAATGGGTGGTGATTAGACGTGACGTGTTATACTTTCACAGGTTGACTAGGCAATGACTGGGCAATGACCATGCGACCAAAATATTCCCGAGATATGATTTTTTCTAAGGCATGAAAGATACAATAAGGCCTCCATAATATCCTTTCCTTCACATGAATTATATGAAAGGACTTTACATTATTAGCACCAATGATTCACTCACCACAATGCATGTCAGACTAAAGAGGTGGAATTGAATCAAAGGCTAAGATTGATCTACGAATTAGATCAACAGTTGTTGAGCAACGATATTTTGGAGCTTATAAATTATGATCAAGACGTATATTTGAGGCAATACATACCTAGTTGGAAAGGTAATTTTATGAGGAAGACAATGTGATAAGTTTTAAAGGATGAATTTGGGCATTTTTTTCAAGAAAATAAAATATTAGTCATATTTTTTTCATGACTTACTGAGAAATATGTTTGGAACCTCGACTTTTTGAGGCTATAACTTGAGATATACACCTTCAAAGTTCGCTCAAGAAGACTTGTTGGAAATATGGAATGATGAATATTTCTCCTAGAATGGTTTCCATGGCTAAGAAATCAACTATCATATTCAAAAAATTAAAAGACAGACCGCTTTTGTTTCAAGCAGTCAACTTCAAGATTTGACAATAAAGTTTATTAAATAAATTTTATTAAACGATTAAGTGGGTCCCATTTGGAGGAATGAATTTCAATGACCTAAATTTTTTAATGATCATTTAATGAAGCATTAATTCCAAAAAGAAGCATGTGGAAACTTCTAGAAGAATAAGAAACCCTAACTACTTCAAGAAAGCATTGGGAGTGGTTTTAAAAGAAGGGAGCATCATCAAAGAAGGGTTAGAAGTTAAGATCACCAAAAGGGGGTTCAGAAAATCATAGCATTGTTCAGTATTCATTACATAGTCAACTCTTCATCTGCAAATACATATCTCCATTTTTCTTTCTTCTTCTTCTTATACACAATTTTTCTCATAGATTTACGTTTGTATATCAGAGATCAAGCATAACGCTGAGTTTTTGAGTGTTATTTTCTTTTATTCTTCTAAGTATCTTCCTAAAAATATCAATAGGAGTATTTTGTAGCCATTTATATGATTGATAAATGTAATCCATGATTGTCTAAATGATTCATGGATGTTTATTCCTTGCATTTGGAAAGCTTTATTTATGATGCACTAGTCAATTGGTTTGTCTAAATGCTTAGTAACGAGAAATATATTTTATGTATTAAACTCCACAGAGAACTACTTCAAGGTACAACTTTAAAGAATTCTCAGACTTTGGGATTTATGAGCATGATATTTTTGGAGTATGCTCATCAAATTATTTTCAGTATTGAATGCAGAACTCATTTAAAGTTCTCTGAAATGATTAACACAACTTCATTCTTTTTCTTATGAGAATATATGGTTCCATATTTTGTTTGCATGTGTTTCATGAAACTGAGCATATATTTATTTTGATATTGAATCATTTCTTCATATTTTCTATTGTTAAAGAGTTTCTTGGTCCATTTCCAAGAAAATGTTGCACTCAAGGAGAAATCTGGTTATTAAGAACCATTCTATATAAAAACCAAAGCAATAAATACTTTGGTTTTGTTGTTTAGAAATCTACCATTTGGAAACCCAATCCAAGAACAACAATCTACATCTTTCAGAATACAACAAAGGAGTACCCACTCTATAAAAACACAAAGGAATTTTGTCCTTGTAAGGTTGTTGTTTGGAACTTTACCAATCTAAACATTAACATTTCCTTACTAATGTGGGATTTTGAATTCCTTACAACACCCTCATGTTTCCTTCTTCATCTTCACACTTTATGATCCAAAAAGGATCCATAAAAGGCTAAGAACAACTCAGAACGTGCAGAGGCGACTCAGGATGCTCACAATGGCTTCAGTAGATAGAGAAGGGGGGGAAATTCAAAGTTCACAAAAATCAATGAAAATGGCATGATCATGAAGATCGTGTTGCAATATTCCTAACGACGCAAATGGTTCATCAAACGGAGTTACAGATCAAAAGTTGTAAGCGGTCAAAGTTTTGGTCAACCTAGCCCAGTCAGCAAGGATGAGTCAGCATCCGTACTATTGACGTTAGCATTAGTGTGGATGACATCATCGTTCATACATATTACATGGTTAGTACAGAGGGATACACGTGTCATGATGATGTCATCATGGCACGTGGTAGCACCAAAGGCTGCAACATGTCACCCGCTAATAGGTTTTTCAGGGCCCCATGTGGACCGGTAAAGAAGAGCCATGTGGCACCCCTAGGTGACATCACGTGGCACCACCCAAAAGGCACATGTGTCCAGTACGAAGGTGATGTGGAGGTGTCTAGTATGGAGGTGAAGTGGAGGTGATGTCAACATACAGGTGGGGAAGTCAGTAGATGCCATGTGGCCCAATCAGAGGATGTCACATGACACCCTCGAAATGCACAAGGAGGCTCAATAAACAAATATTTTAAAAAAATATAAAATATCATAACCCCACCAAAAATGGTGGCAGTTAGGTTGTATATGGCACTGTCCACTATATATATCCATCGCCATTTAAATAAACCAACAGCGAAAACCACCACCAAAAATAGTATAGTATCTCCGCCAATTATTCCATCAACTGCCAAAGAAAAACAGAGTCCACATGATTCGATCCCGGCACCTCCTCTAACCAAATCTCTAATTATAGATACGCCTACCAGTGTGCCAAACACCTTCATCAATGCATAACTACCAACTTTTTTTATAAGAAGTGGCTTTCCATCAGTGTTCGGGACAGAGAGGAGGAAAACCAAGTGCGCCCATATGGATTTGGGCATGATTTTCGAGAATTGGCATGGATTTTGAGATAGTCCAATCATTTATTGTAGAGGCAGTGGCACGGAAACTGAGACAAAGGTGTCTCTTGGGCTTAAAAGTGTCAAACTCAGATCGAGGTGTGAAAACAGACATTTTTAGGTAAAACGATGCCACGAACGTAGTGGTGGTTTTAGTTTTCTAACCTAAGCAAATATTTTGTAGATTAACTCCAGAATGAGGTATACTTGTGTATTTTTCCCAATTCTTTTATGGAGTTAATAAAAAGACCTACCCATTTGAGAGCAAGACCCAGAGACGTAGTCCACCAGGGACGAACTCCGTTATCAAGTTCTTTGTGTTCATATTGCATGCTTATGTCTCTTTCCTTTTGAGTTTTTCCTTCTTTATGTTGTACTTTTGTTTATGCTCATTTAATACGATTCTTTAATAAGTAACCTAACGAAAAGATCTCGTATCATGTTCGCCTTCCCACTGAGATATTTTTGGACCACCAAAATATTTCATTAGTCAATAGGCAAGTGAGGGAAGAATCCCCTCACTTTTTCCTTCTCAATCCACTTTTCCTTTCTTGGATGTGTTCCCTTTAAGCCTACATGAAGACAATCAACATGACCTTTGTGTGAAGTCCCCGTCCTTATGTCCAGGATGATATCTTCTTGTAACTCATCCAAGTACTCAGGTGAAAAATCATCAAACTGAAGGTATTGAAACTTCCTCATACTGATCCATGATCATGGGAGGCTCAAAAAGTTTTAAATTCTCTACATTCACAATTGAATAAATCTGCATATAAGGTGGAATATCTAAATGAAAATCATTAGTATCGCTTTTCTCCAAGATAGTGAAGGGTCCATATCGGATAGGCTTTAGTTTCTTGCCTTCACACTTCAATCATTCCTTGTTGATATGAAGCCATACCCGGTCTCCAACCTAGAACTGATGATCAACCATGTGCTTACCATGCCGAGCTTTATAATATGCTTGACTCTTCTCCAACTGTTCCCTGACTGCCTGGTGTATCTGTTGAATCCTTTGGATGAACTTGTGGGCTCTGTCCTCTGTTTTTTATTCATTCACATTGGCATATCTCCCATACATCAAGTCCAAAGGAACCTTTGGTAGGTACCCAAAACATGTCTCAAAAGGTGAAATCTGAGTGGATGAATGTAAAGCTCGGTTATAAGCATGATGCACATAGGGTATATGTTCATCCCATAACTTAGGATGCTTGTTGCAGTAGCCTCAAAGAAAAAGTACCATTTTTTTTTTACCACCTTTGTTTGTTCGTTGGTATGTGGATGGAAAGCAACGCTCCTCTTCAATTTGGTGTCCATCATTCTCCACAATCTAGTCTGAAAATCCCCAAGGAATTGAGTATCTCAATCTGAGACAATGGACGTGGGTAACCCAAAGTGAACCCAAACATACTGAAAGAAGAGATTAGCAGTATACTCAGCAGTGGTCTGCTTTTTACATGGCATCAAGATACACATCTTGTTGAACCTATCCACTACGACATACAAATAATCATGACCCCCTTTGGTCATTGGTAAACCCCCTACAAAATCCATGGAAATTATTTCCCATGGGTGGGATGGAACAGGAAGTGGTGAGTATATCCCCAATTTTATATTGGTGGGCTTAAAAGTAGAGCACATCACACACCCCTTTATATATTTAGTTGCAGTTGCTTTCATTTCAGGCCAATAACAAAACCTCCGCAAATGATCCATAGTTTTTCCTACCCCAAAATTCCTAGACACAAGAGAAGTGTGAGCTTCTCGTATCACATGGACTCGTTCACTTGTAGAAATACATAGATTCCCAAGATGATAGAGTAATTTTCCCTGCAGACAATAGTTCTCTACCTGTGCACCATGGGTTAGCTTCTCATATACTTCTTTAAAATCTTCATCGATGGCATATTGTTCTACATAACTATCATGAGATAAAGAAGTATTCTTCAAAATAATAGAAACAACAATAGGAGGTCTAGAAAGCATATCAGCTACCTTGTTACTTGTACCCTTCTTTCACTTGATTACCAATTGAAATTGTTGTATAAAACCCATCCATATGTAGTGTCGAGATTGTTGCAGTTTGGTTTGTGATTGAAGATACTGTAAGGGTTGGTGATCTATATGTATGATGCTTTCCTTCCCTAACAAGTAGTGCTTCCATTTATTTACACTTTGAACTAATGCATACATCTCTTTATCATATGTAGGATAGTCAACAACAGCTTGGTTAAAATTTTTAGAGTGGTAACAAATAGGCTTACGATATTGCATCAATATTGCACCCATGGCGTATCCATTGGCATATGTCTCGATCTCAAAAAAAAATTGAAGATTTGATAGTGATAATATTGGTGTGATACTGATCTTCTCCTTCAAAGTGTCGAAAAGAGCTGCTATAAAGGAGAAGTTGGGAATGAATCTCCTCCAATATTGGACTGCACCTAAGAAGCTTCGGACTTTAGTTACACTTTTTGGCTTGGGCCATTTTACAATTACATCAATTTTGGAAGGATCAATCTTCAATTGTCCTCCTCCCACGATATGACCTAAGTATACAAGTGCAGTCTTGCCAAATTCACATTTAGACATTTTCACATACAGCTTTTCCCTTTGCCAAGTATCCAATACTTTCTTTACATGCCTTACATGTTCATCCCAAGTCCTGCTAAAAACAAGAATGTCATATAAATACACATTCACAAAGTCATCTAGGAAAGGCATGAATACATCATTCATCACACACATGAAAGTTTTTGGAGCATTACAAAGCCCAAAAGGAATAACTAACCACTCAAACAATCCTTGTTTGGTTTTAAAGGAAGTCTTCCATGCATCTTGTTCCGCGACCCTGATTTGATGATATCCATTTTGCAAATCCAACTGAGTGAAATAAACAACATTCTTCAACTGATCAAGTAAATCATATATAAGAGGAAGAGGGTATCATTTTTTCACCGTGATTTTATTTAAAGCTCGGTAATCGACACACATTCACCATGTGCCATCTTTCTTTGGCACTATCACGATCGGAGAACAACAAGGAGATGAACTAGGCTTGATGACCCCTTTATCCAATAAGCCTTGTACCTACTTATTGATCTCTTTCATCTCCACAACTGACATCCTATACATGCCCACATTAGGAAGCGAAGAATCCTACTGAAGATGTATCTCATGTTGGATTTCCCTCTTAGGAGGTAATCCATCTGGTTTCTGAAAAATATCAGCATACTTAGAAACGATATCAATTAATTTATTTTTATGAGATGGATCACACCCTTGGAAATCATCGGATGCCCTAACATATTTCTCTTTGACGACCATGAGTACATATCTCTTATTAGTGGTTATGAGTCTTTCCATTTGTCCTACACTAACAAGTGTTGTATTTACCCTCATGTTGTGAGCTCTAACAATATATTCCACTCCCCCTTTAGTAAGGTGGTATTTGTTCTCATGATGAAAGAATATTGTGTTTCTATCATAAAGATACAGACTTCCCAACATTATGCTACATATATCAAGCAGTACAACATCAAAATCCACTTCATCAATCAACTTGGAAGCAATAGCAAATCTGACCATGCATTGTTTGGTGACATTAAGTTTTGCTTGATCACATACCCAACCAAGAGGACAAGGCTTCGGATGTGGTTTTGTTGCAAGACCCATATTCTTGAAAAGTGCTTCAGATATTAAGTTTACTTGGGAACCCAGATCAAATAATGTATCTATCATAGTATGTTTAGATACAACTCATATATGAAATAACTCATTCCTCTTTCATTCATCAATATGAGATTCATCATTGGAACTTGAACTAGCATGAAGGGAATCTTTAACTTGTACTCCAACCAGTGTGATCTTTCCTTCATCTCCTGATTCAGAACCAAGATCTTGTTGCACTGTAGCAATAGTCTTTGTCTTCCCCTTTCCATCGAATTGTTTTGACTTCTTTTCTGGATGCAGTTTCCAATAGTGTTCTTCATCGTGACTGCTCTTCTTGCAATGAGTGGAAGATGGTTTTCCTCCTTCTCTCGTTACTGTAGAGGTCCTCTTTTCCTTCCTTTTAAACTTATTGAAAGTATTGTGTGGAAAATTGGAAGGTTTCTTCATGGGATCTTCTTGAACATGTTTCCCCCTGTTCTCAAGGCGAGTGGCTTGCACACAAACCTCATCAAGACTAGTGGGGTTAAACAAAAGAAAAGTATGATGAATATAACTTTGAAGTGTGCCAATATACTTCATTAAAGTTTCATAAGAATCCAAAGGAATATTCAATGCAAGAGCTTTCTTCCTAAATTATTCTGTGAAACTTTTTACAGTCTGACCTTTTCTCTGCCTCAAAGTTTTCCATTCCATCATTGCTTTATGTAAATACCCTAATGGATATAATTGCTTCTTTATCTCTGATTTAAATTCCAACCATGAGGAAAGAAGATTACCACACTTACTTATGTCATGTAGCTTGATCTCCCACCATACAAGAGTGGTGCCTTCCAACTGAAGAGAAGCCAGTTCCACTTTAACTTCCTCTTCATCAATATGTTGAACACGGCAATATACTTCAACCTCTCAGATCCAATTATCTAGTTTTTCAGGATTAACATCTCCATTAAACATAGGTAAAGCAAAATTTACATCAATATTTAATAATGGTTTCTTAAAAGAGGCTTTATGGCTAGAATGTTGAGAGTGATGAGAATGCTCAGAGGAAGAAGAACTAGAACTTGAAGGTGAAGATGGAGGCTCAGGAGGGTCTCCTCCATCCCCTTAGTTTACCAAAGCATCATCATTTGGTGGTGCTTCATTTTTCTTCCCTTTCTTCTTCATCGTATTCTTGTAATCTCCATACTTTCGTTTGACCATTTCTTTCATGCGATAAAATACCATGTGAAAGTTTTTCTCTTGTTCATCACACTTGTCCTATTCTATCATGTTCTTCCTTCGGGATGCACGGCCAACTTTAGGATTGAAAGTCTTAATATTTCCTTCACATTGCTTATTCATGGCCCTAGTAAGCATTCATAATCAACAATTCAAGTCAAAGATGACTGCTCCGATACCACCATGATCTGGGATCTTTTCGTCGGGTGACTTATTAAATAATCGTATTAAATGAGCATAAACAAAAGTACACCATAAAGAAGGAAAAACTCAAAATGAACGAGACATAAGCATGCAATATGAACACAAAGAACTTGATAATGGAGTTCGTCCCTGGTGGACTATGTCTCTGGGTCCTGCTCTCAAATGGGTAGGTATTTTTATTAACTCCACAAAAGAATTGGGAAAAATACATAAGTATACCTCATTCTAGAGTTAAGCTATAGAAGCTTTGCTCATATTAGAAAACTAACACCACCACTGCGTTCTTGGCGTCGTTTTACCTAAAAGTGATTGTCTCCACACCCAAGAGGAGAGTGATAGAAGATGAGAGAAGATAAGAGGAGAGTGATAGATGGGCTTAAACTTTGGGAGGAAAAAAATAATCCCTCATTAGTAGTAACAATATTGGACTTGTTAAACAATAAATCAAAGGTAACAGTGAAATGGTTTAGCTGACATTTAACTATAAGGTCGATGGCTCAAATTCGACATGCTTGAGTTGTGAATCATGATCAGTAAAAGTCTATATATTTGGATAGGAGGAAATCAACTTAATCCCACATAATTTAATTTCTTTGGCTCATCACCAACTTATTAATAATCATATGGAGAGTGGTGTGTGAAATAAAAAATTAATAAAAGATGTAGGGAGTTTTGGGATTTTTATTTTGGGAGAGATTTCAAAATATCTACCCATTGAATGACTCGAATAATGGTTCCTTTATTTAGTCAAAGATTCCCAAATTAGTTTTAGGATAAGTCTGGAGGCCACCAATAGGCATGATGGGTCTAATATCTAACAATTCAATATTTATTGATCGATGAAAACAATGGTTAAAGTGGAATACTCCAAAATGGATATTTTATTTAGTCAAATACTCCAAAATTAGTTTTAGGAGAATTATGGAGGTCATTGGCATGCATGACTGGCTGAGCGTTGCTAGAATTTGGAAGCCACTTTCTTGTGTGCCATTTGAAGTGTACATTTGATATGCTTAATGAAGAGGATTAAAGCCACAACAAGCATGGCCAACCAAGACGTGTTGAAATTTGGAAATCGGTTTCTCTTATGCACTTTGAGTTGTACATAAAATTATATTTAGTTACATTTGATATGTTTAATGCAAAGGATTAAATTTTTTTAATCAGAGCAAAAAATAAAAACAATGTAACCATTAAATTTCATCAACACCACCTGCAACTAAAATCAATGAAAATCAGTGTCTCCATGAATTCGATCAACCATTCAATGTGCACCACATGGCGCTAAAATTGTTATCAAATCTACACTGCATGCAACTGGAAGGGTCATCGGATTTTCACCACATGATGATGGAAGGGTTGTCGGATCTGCACCACGTGGCACTGGAAGGGCCATCAGATATGTGACATGTGGCACCAAAGGCTGCCACATGTCACCCGCCAATAGGATTTTCAGGACCCCATGTGGATCGGTAAAAAAGTGCCACGTGGCACCCCTAGGTGACGCCACGTGGCACCACCCAGAAGGAGCCATGTGTCTAGTACGGAGGTGACATGGAGGTGTCTGTTACAGAGGTGATGCCAGCATACAAGTGGGGAAATCAATAGATTCCATGTGGCCCAATTGGAGGGCACCACGTGGCACCCCTTAAATGCATAAGGAGGCTCAACAAACAAATATTTTAAAAATATATAAAATATCATAACCCCGCCAAATATGGCAGCAGTTCTGCTATATATAACACTATCCACTATATATATCCATCGTCATTTAAATAAACCAACCACCAGAACCACCACCAGAAATAGCATAGTATCTCTGCCAATTATTCCATCAACCGCCAAATAGTACGCCAAACAAAAGCGGAGTCCACAGGATTCGATCCCGGGACCTACGCTAACCAAATCTCTAATTATAGCTACGCCTACTAGCGCGCCAAGCTCCTTCATCAATGCATAACCACCGAATTTTTGTATAAGAAGAGGCTTTCTGTCAGTGTTCAAGACATAGATGAGGCAGACCAAGCGTTCTCGTACGGATTCATGCACAATTTTCTAGAATTGGCATGGATTTTGAGACAATCCAGTCATTTATTACAGAGGCAGTGGCACAGAAACCGAGGTAGAGGTGTCTCTTGGGAATAAAAGTGTCAGACTCATATTGATGTTGATGAGAGGAGACAATCATTTTTAGGTAAAACTATGCCAAGAATGCAGTGGTGGTGTTAGTTTTCTAATTTCAGCAGTAAGAGTGTTGATTCATCCCTGTTAACTCGGCTAGGTTGACCAAAACTTTGATCGCTTATAAATTTTTATCTATAACTCCATTTGACGATTCGTTTGCATCGTTAGAAATCTTGTGACACGCTCTTCACAGTCATTCCATTTTAATTGAGTTTTGGGAACTTTGAATTTTTTCCCTTTCTCTGTCTGTTGAAGCCATTCTAAGCGCCCTAAGTTGCCTCTGCACATTCTGAGTTGTTCTTAGCTTTCTCTAGATCCTTTTTGGATCACTCTAAGGTCTTTTCAAAACAATTCAATTTTTCCTTATGGAAATCCAACCAGTCCATGTCCAACAGCACATCATATGATCCTAAGGGTAGGATCTTCAAGGTTGCTTGAGTGTGCAGTCCACTCATTTCAAATGGACAAGCCTCTATTACCTCTGCCAATTTTCTCTTAGTCCATGTGGCTAACTGAACCAACGTTTCATTTGCATGTTTCTTTCTTTGTAGGGAATATGCTTCAACAACTTGAGGTGAAACATAAATAAGATTAGAAACAGGGTCAATCAAAATAGAAATAGGTTGCTTGGAAATTATACCTTCCAGCTCCACCAAAGAAGCTTGGTAGTCAAATTTTCGAATCTCAAAAGATGCATATATCCTCGACAAACGTATGGCCATATCATTGATCGTAGTATCCTCTTGAACATGGTATATTCTTTTGTTATCATGTTTTTTGTGAGGGAAATATCTCAATAGATGTGTCTCTCCACAACCCCAACATTATAGAGGTCCTTTCTTTTGTTCCTCTACTCTTTCCCTTGCCTGTTTTCCTAGACTATTTCCACTATGAGATGGAAAGTTTTGTTGGTACATACTTATACTTGGATAATCGAACTAATCACCTTACCGTAAATCCTTAACCCTTCTAGGTGCATGGTTTGGTTTGGTTTGAGGTATCGGTACAACTTTAAGTTTTATCCTTTGAAAAAAATTATTGCAATAATGACTAGGATTGCATACCTTATATTAAAACAAACTTTACACTGAAACCAATTGTGAAGGATAAGATCTCTAATACATGTTGCAACATTTTCTATATATGAAAAATACCATTATTTAATGGTGTAAACCGAGATACTTCAGCAAATGATGCATGTGAATTGAGATACTTAGATACCTAAGCAAATGATTTGGAATAAAATTATTTGGATGAACCTTAAACATAAGCAAACCTCATTGGCTCCTACCTCGATTTGACAATTCTAGATCCAACAGCCCTTCCACCATCATGTGGCGCAAATCCAACAGCCTTTCCAGCACCATGTGTCACATATCTGACGACCCTTCCAGCGCCACGTGGTGCAGATCCGACGACCCTTCCATCATCATGTGGTGCAAATATGACGACCCTTCCAGTTTCATGCGGTGTAGATCCAATAACAATTTTAGCACCATGTGGCGCACATTGAATGGTTGATCGAATTCATGGAGACATTGATTTTCATTGATTTTAGTTGCATGTGGTGTTGATGAAATTTAATGGTTACATTGTTTTTATTTTTTTCTTTGATTAAAAAAATTTAATCCTTTGCATTAAACATATCAAATGTAACTAAATATAATTTTATGTACAACTCAAAGTGCATAAGAGAAACCGATTTCCAAATTTCAACACGTCTTGGTTGGTCATGCTTGTTGTGGCTTTAATCCTCTTCATTAAGTATATCAAATGTACACTTCAAATGGCACAAAATAAAGTGGCTTCCAAGTTCTAGTAGCGCTCAACCATTCATGCATGTCAATGACCTCCATAATTCTCCTAAATCTAATTTTGGAGTATTTGACTAAATAAAATATCCATTTTGAAGTATTCCACTTTAACCATTGGTTTCATCGATCAATAAATATTGAATTGTTAGATATTAGACCCATCATGCCTATTGGTGGCCTCCAAACTTCTTCTAAAACTAATTTGGGAATTTTTGACTAAATAAAGGAACCATTATTCGAGTCGTTCAATGGGTAGATATTTTGAAATCTCTCCCAAAATAAAAATCCCAAAACTCCCTACATCTTCTATTAATTTTGTATTTCACACACCACTCTCCATATGATTATTGATAAGTTGGTGATGAGCCAAAGAAATTAAATTATGTGGGATTAAGTTGATTTCCTCCTATCCAAATATATAGACTTTTACTAATCATGATTCACAACTCAAGCATGTCGACTTTGAGCCATCGAACTTATAGTTAAATGTCAGCTAATCCATTTCGTTGTTACCTTCACTTTATCGTTTACCAAGCCCAATATTGTTACTACTAATGAGGGATTATTTTTTTCCTTCCAAAGTTGAAGCCCATCTATCACTCTCCTCTCATCTTCTCCCAATGAAATTTTATGTTTCTTTCATACAATTCCTAGGAACCTCCTCATCCCTTTCATTATTGTGTATTGTTCCTCCCTACTCCCCTACTTTGTATGCTTCGAAGTAGAATATGAGATTTGAAAAAACACAAGTACATGTGCTAATATAAGTATCAAGTACCCTTTCGATGTAGGAAATAATGGATGCAGTCTCCCAAGATTTAAGATTACTTCTATATGAAACTCAAGTCCAGTTATTACAATTCATGGCCTTAATTACACAATATTAATTTTTCACTACGATTAGGGATACTTTATTAGTTAGCGAGGACAACTCACAATTTTTAGAGGAACACTTTAATATAGGATCCGAATATGCAGATGTTATCTTCAGTATTGTAGGTAAATCCAACTATGTGAGGCATGTAATACACCTTTTTCATATGCATTCTACTTCACAAGAGGGTATCTGGGTAAATGCAATGCTAGTGTTTATTATGTTTTCTACAACAACGAAAATTTAAATCGGTAATGTTCTATAAACAAATAACAGTTGATGTGGGAATAATGGAATGGGTTCTGATGACAAAAAGAGAGTTAAAGGTTGTAGATCATGTGAAGCAAGTGGACGGTTATGTTCATAGTGGAGGGATTATTAGTACGAATAACTACGTACAAAAGGAAAAGTATTTGTTTTCATGTTATGTTGGTTGTTACCAACGATAGTGATGATGAGGATAAATACATAGAAACAACCATCCAAATTAAGATAGGGACTTTGCCAATTTTCTCCTACGAAATATCAAAGCAGGAGACGATTGATTTCGATGATAAAAATCAACTAGGAGATATGACAGTCCTTCCCAAGTCACATGGTGCACATCGAACGACCTACGTAGTGTATATCTGATAGCCCTTACAACACCATGTGGAAAATATATGACAGTTGTTTCACTGCCATGTGGTGCACATTGAACAACCGATGTCACGCAGATCGAACAACCCTTATAGTGCCACATGGCACAGATTTGATCACCTCCTAGAGCCAGGTGGTGCACATCAAATGACCAGCATGGAAAATATTTGGCAGACCCTTCGACACCATGTGATGAAGAAACTATGGCTTGTCCAATGCCATTTGGCACACATTATATCGTAGACATGGTGCATATCTGAGGGATTCTTGGGGCCACATGGTGCACATTGAACAATAGGTGTGGTGCATATCCGTCAATGGTAATTCAAAGCCATGTGGCACACATCGGACAGTTGGTGTGCCAAATATCTGACAGCTCTTTTAAGAAACACATGATGCACATCAGAGGATCGAACTCACATAGATTTGATGACCCTTACAGTGCCACATGGCGTACATCGAAAGACTCACATGTTGCAGATGCAATGGTCATTCCAGCAACACATGGTGCACATCAGAGGGATGAAAAGGCATAGATCTGATGGCCCTTATAGAGACATGTGGCACATAATTGTACAGTTTGCATAATAGAGATATGACAACTTCCTTGGGGCCACATGGCACATATTGGACCACTAGTGTGGGGAATATATGACGATCATTTCACAACCACATGGGGCACATCATAAGGTCGGTGTACTAGAGATTTGATGACTCCCTATGAGCCATGTGGCAGAGATATTTCGGCTTCATCAAAACCACGTGGCAGATATCTGATGACTGCCTCAGTGCCAGGTGGTGTACATATAACAACCAAAATGGTGCATATTCGAAAACTCATAGTGGCCCATCTAGTGCACATCGAATGACCAACATGGCATAAATCCAAAAATTTGTTGTAGGCCACATGGCACACATCAGATGGTCAATGTCATGTAGACCCAAGAGCTGCCTCACTATCATGTGGCGTAACATATTACGGCTACCTCATGGCCATGTGGTGCACATACGATAGCCAGCATGGCGCAAACCCAACAACTCTCTAAGGGCCATGTTGCACACATTAGATGGTGGTGTCACACAAAAGACCCCATAAACTCTCTTAGGTTGGTGGGATGTCTAATTTCCACTTCCACTAATCCTCAAGTCTTGGGTATTCACTCCCAACAACCTTGTCCATCATGGCGCACATGAGGAATTCATCATATTTATTCTACATTGTATGCAGCTGTGAAAAATCATCAGACTTTTCACCCATATTCTCGGCATCTCTTTGACCGAACATTGCTACACGGATGAGGGAAACCAACATCCCTGATCGAACGGTTGTGAGTCACCCAACCAAGGATGATTTTAAGGATGGAAATTTGTTTTAAAATGTAGAAACCTTGGCGAATCTTACTAATCCTTCATATGCCAACTATAAATGTTTGGCGATATTTTTGTAAAAATATTCAAATTTATAAGGATTTTATATAGTTTTTATAAAATTTTGGCGATTTTTAAGGTAAAATAATTTTATTCTATAGAATTTGGGCGAATAATTTTTAAAATATTGAATCTCGTTTTTGGAAAAACCATGGAAAATTAGCCCATGAGCAAAATTTAGCCCCTAAAATCATCCATGCACCCAACTCAACCATATCAAAATTTAGTGGTAAATTGGGTTCTCTACCCATCGGGAAATTAGGTTACACTACCCACATTTCAATCTCAATCAAACATATCCAATGGACCTACTCCCAAAAAATCCAACAGTATTTGATCCTAGAAATCGATGGCACTGATTGAATCGGTACCTTAAACTATGTGGCGGCTAACACCTTACCCAACCTTCGCGTAACACATTGATAGTTGGAGATAACAACCAATATGAAAATGTGGGATAATTGGTTTCCATACTTACAAATCGACGGTCCCTATCCACTAGGGAATTCCGCCATAAAAATGTGTCCACTCCCCACCATCATGAGTCTCCCTGATCGAACCTTCCCGAGGAGAACTCTCTGATGGATATAATGGTTCTCAAGTGCCCACATCCAACGATCATAGATCACCTGGATCTCACAACTCAATGGAGATTAACCAATATCGCTCTTCAATTGAGTTATATCCTTGGGATGGATCGTTCTAGATCCAATGGCTCAAAACCCATCATCATCCACACATATAGATCAATGGTCATCTTCATCCTCAGGTATTTGACATTAGAAGTTTCCCATCGAAAACTCCTCCTATGCCCATCCCTATATCTTCCCAATATCCATTCTCCTGATAGACTTATTGACTTAACACTCCAAGCATCAATGACCCAAATCTCATCGGTTGAACCTTTGATATATCAACAACTCTCGTCCACTCAGGATGCTCCCATCGAGGATTCACCGAGTTATATCATTTTTGTTTTCTCAATAGGTTCACCATCCAATAGATTTTCTCCTGAATCCAGGATCTCTGATGAACAGTTCATATATACTCATTATGTCTGATCAACGGTTGTCATTTATCTGGGATGAATTAATGGTTTTCAATAATTATAAGGGTGGCTAGAAGATTGATCGATCATGGAGTGTTTCCAAAATTATTTTTCTAGAGTTAAAAAATACTCTGAAAGAAATACCACTTTCCAACATGAAAGAAATACTCTACCCAAAGACCCAAATGAAGATTTCATATCCTGTAAACTTTCAATTTCAAAGGTAGGGAAAATACATGGTTATCAACCTCTATTGGTCTTCCTCATACAATTAGCATAGTTACTTCATTCAGTATTTAAAGGAGGTTATATTACCCCATTTAACTCTGAAATTCAACATCCATTCATCACATTTAACCAGTTAAGATGTACATAACACTATACATGACCATTCATTAATCATTCAATAAAATATTACAAGTACAAACACTTATCCATTCATTAATTTTTCCAACCAGCTAACTAAATAAGGGGAAATGTGTTTCCACCCAATCTTAGGATATGCTTAATTGTGCCTTTCTATAGCATGTGACCCCCATGTTAGGCCATGATATGACCAAGGGAATATCTCAATTGACTTCCAAGTCAAAGAATGGATCAATAAGGTTACTCTCCTTCACTCCACTGGAAATAGTAGAAGTTTACCCTCTTCCCATTGAGCTCAAGACCTCCACGAGTTTATAATGCACCTTCCCAACTAGATTTCATTTCCATAAGGGAGCCCCTTCTCTATTACACAGTCTCTCGACAACCTCTCCGTACTAGTGTTGGTTTATTTTCAGTAAGTACTAAGTCGTGGTCATCTATTGCTCTAGTCTAGATATGGGTCTTTTTTGTTCGAGAGTGACCATTCAACTCTTGGGAAAGCTTTTTATTTTCTTTAGAAAAACTTCCCAGATTTCCTTTGTTGCCCATATCTGTGTGCATGATATCCTTTGTTCATTTGCACCATTTTTTTTTTTATTATGTGACTCTTCTCAGTGTATTTGAATTAGGTTTTTGGGAATGTCATGTTTTTGTACATTTGTGCCTCTCGATCTTGAAATTGTGGTTCGTTTCTCTACCTTTTCCCTCTTCTTCCTCATTCCTTCTTCCCCGTTGGAAATTTCTCTTCTTATTTGGGATCCCCATTAACTTATGTCAGAAGAAATCCCTTGGTGTCAAGATCCTGAATGAAAGGAGAAAATATTATTCATCCTTCTAGTTAAACTCATATTCAACCCTTCACTCTTCCAGGTACAAAATATGAAGGCAATTATGATAAAATACTCAAATACCCAACATGATCATCTTAAACAAGTTATGGGGTTCAATTCCATCTGATACATTGGGCAAGTCATGCATTAATTTATGTAGATGTGGGTTGGAATGTTGGAAAGCTTCATAATTTATTCATTGAAACATCCCAACTCCACCTCACTAGTCCCACACATGGTATCATGGCCAGTACTCAAGGATTTCTTCTTAATCAGTTTTCCAATGTTTTCATTATCATAAATACAATTACATGTTTCATTAATCATAATACATGAAGTATTAACATAATTACATTCATGGGAGAAAAGAGGGTGTTACATTCCCCTCCCCCTTAAGGAAACATCATCTTCGATGTTTTAAACACCATATGTACAATTTTATACAGAAAAAAAATGGGTATGCCATCCTCATGACATCCTCCATTTTACAAGTGGCCTTAATTACTTCAAAGTGCTTCCTTTGCACCTCGACCTGCATGACAACCCAGTTATAGATAAATCCCTCTTTCCTATCTAGAATTCATTGAGTCTCGGGTTGGAATTCTCCCTCTATTTCCACCTATATCACAGTCCAATCAATAACATGATTAGAATTATGAATAAACTTCTTTAACAAAGATGCATGGAACACATTGTGAAGTCTAACAATAGGTGGTCAGGGAAAGTCTATATGCCATTAGTCTCAATCCTTACAAGACTTCAAATGGTCCAAAATCGTGGGGCATTAACTTGGAACAATTCCACATCCTTAGGTAGATCCTCTTGGGTTTTACCCTGAGATACACATGATCTCCCACCTTAAACTCATTATGAGTTCTTTTGTTGTAGGCATAGCTCTTTTTCCTATCCTGGGATACTTACAAACTCTGCCTTATTATGATCATTGTATGCTCCATTTCCTTTAGAAATTGTGGTCCAAGTGTGATCTTATCCACTGGATTGTCCCAACTAATTGGAACTTTTCATTTCCTGCCATGCAGGGCCTCAAATGGGCTCATATTCAATGATTCTTGATAACCATTGTTGTAGGAAAACTCTACCATGGGTAGATATTATTCCCATTGTTTGGATTGATGTATGACATGCATCCTCAATATGTCTTCGAACACTCTATTCACCCTTTTGGTATGTCCATCTATTTGAAGATGGTAAGTTGTGTTGAATGTCAATTGCATTCCTAAGCCTGCAAACAAGCCTTTCCAAAAGTTTGAAGTGAATTCCACATCTCTGTCTAAAATGATAGTCTTGGGAAAACCATGCAATATGAAAATATATTTCATAAAAATATTAGCAACATCTAGAGATTTAAAATTAGATTTGATGGGAATAAAGTGAGTTGTCTTGCTCAACTTATCCACTACTACCATGATCATTGCATCATGTTACCTAATTGTCTTCAGAAAACTAGTAATAAATCCATGGAAATTGTCTCACACTTCCATTATGTAATTTTAAATGGTTTCAATAGCCATGTAGGGTGATTGTGTTCAACTTTGACTTGTTGACACTCCAAACACTTGGTTATATACTCAACAATGTCTTGTTTCATTCTTGACCAGTAATACAAATGCCTCACTATTATTATCATTTTTTTATAACCAGGATGACCCACATAAGGTATCGAATGAAACTCATACATAATGAGGTTCTTCAACACTATTGAATCAAATGCCTACAATATGTTATTATGTATAAATATCTCATCTTTTGGAAGTCGATATCCCTCATACTTTTTATCATCAGGTTCCAACTACAAACCCTCTCTTACTAGATTGAAAAATGTATCCTCTTGCAAGAGGATTCTAATTCTCTGCTTGATTTCACACTCACCTACACTTGTTGTTGCTGAGTGTATTGTATGCACACTTCTACTGAGTGAAATATACCACTCAATTCTCTTTCCCTTTTATGTGTTTTATTTCAAAATTAAACTCGCTAATTGGCACCATCCACCTAACCTATCTAGTGTTCAATTGTGGCTGATAAAATAAATACTTTAGACCACAATGGTCTATCATTGAGACAAAGCTTCTTCCCATCAAGTAATTCCTCCACATCTTCAATGCATGCACAACTGTTGGAAGTTCAAAATCACAAGTGATGTATTGTTATTCATGCTCATTTAACTTTCTAGATTCATAGCAAATCATTTGTCCTTCTTTCATAAGAACTCCACCAAGTCCTTCCTTGGAAGCATTAGTGAAAACCAATATATCCTTTGCAGGGTCTGCAATATTCAAAATAGGGGCATTGGTCAAGAGATGTTTTAGTTATTGAAAGTTAGGTTTGCACTCTGTTGACCATACAAACTTCTTCCCCTTTCTCTGTAATGAAATAATGGGATTGTTGAAAATTCAACAAGAAACATGTGTCTAATTTACTTTTCCCTTAATTAAATTAGACAATAAATATTAATCTATTATCTCATTCATAACTGAGTGATTTGGAATTGTAACAGAATTACAAGTGTAGTTAAGTGAGTTAATCTTAGTTGTATTAGTGCGAGTTCAGTGAATTAGATATTCATTAATTCACAATCAGTTAACTCACATGCAACTGAAGACTTGCCACGGTTAACTACATGCATATCAGTTCCAATGGAGATCTAGTTGAGATAACAGGTGAAAGGGACAGTTTGGCTATCAGTTGTGATTTGTTCACACATGCAGTGAATATGCTTATGAGCATGTGCAAACGAGGCAATTGTATTCATTCGATTCATTGTGAGAATTCGGATTCCAGAGATTGTGCAGAGGAGGCAGGTTGTCTGGACACAGAAATTGGCGCATGTATTTGCTAATTTGTGTATGACAGTGTGAGACGATTGTATTGTACTGAGAGATCTTGGATTAGAGTTTTGTATGAGATTGTTTCATGATTCATGGTATACATAATATATGATAGTGGGGTTTTTAGCTTTACGCTTTCCCGGTAAAACTTATGTGTTGTGTGTTATTAATATTTCACTTTGTGCATTGTGGTTGTGATCGTGGTTTAATTGCTTCCACAATAATAATAATAGAAGCAATTATGTATTTAACAAGTGGCGGAAATTGTTAGATCAGGAGAATCGCAGGAATACATTAATTTGTATCGAAATTTCTACATGGTATCAGAGCCACAGAGGCCATGGAGACACAGAAGTGAGGTGAGAACATAATTTCATTCTCGCAGGTCCCGCCTCTAGCCAAGTGTGAACTGTAGTACTGAAAACTTTCATTGTTTTCAAGAATATTAATTCTTGCACCCTAGACAAAGGAAGGGTGTGAACTTCATTGGCATTCTCGCAAGAAAATACACTAGCAGGGTGCGAACTTCCCTCACCCTAACAGTGGAGCAGGGTGCGAACTTCTTGAGCATTCTCGCAGGCTACAATGGAGCAGGGTGCGAACTTCCCTCACCCTAACAGTGGAGCAAGGTGGAAACTTCTTGAGCATTCTCGCAGGCTACAGTGGAGCAGGGTGCGAACTTGAAAGGCAAGTTCACAGGCTATACAAAGGCAGGGTGCAAACTTCCCTCAGGTTTCTCTCAGGTGGGGTGCGAACCTCCCAGCGCAAGAGGAAAGTGAAGGGGTTGAGTTTTGGGTTGGATAACATTCAAATTTGCAATATTTTCTTGGTGCAACACTTGATTCAAGATCAAAATGTATTCAATGGCTTGACGTTGGAGTATGCACTCGAGGGAAGCTCTAACTACATTTATTGGAAGGACAGGATGGAGGCAGTGCTTGAAGACAATGGCTTGAAGGGTTACATTGACGCAGATGTTCCTAAGCCGGATGCAACAGACACTGCAAATCTTGATGCATGGAAAAATAAAGTAGCAAAGGCAAGGAGGATTCTGTTGGAGGGAGTACGAGACCACATTGTCTCAAGTCTCCATGGGAAAACCACACCATATGCAA
>JZKD02S0573027.1:18234-74177 GCA_000966675.3 Picea glauca | reverse complement strand
GTCTAATTTACTTTTCCCTTAATTAAATTAGACAATAAATATTAATCTATTATCTCATTCATAACTGAGTGATTTGGAATTGTATTCATTCGATTCATTGTGAGAATTCGGATTGCAGAGATTGTGCAGAGGAGGAAGGTTGTCTGGACATGGAAATTGGCACATGTATTTGCTAATTTGTGTATGACAGTGTGAGACGATTGTATTGTACTGAGAGCTCTTGGATTAGAGTTTTGTATGAGATTGTTTCATGATTCATGATATACATAATATATGTTAGTGGGGTTTTTAGCTTTACACTTTCCTAGTAAAACTTATGTGTTGTGTGTTATTGATATTTCACTTTGTGCATTGTGGTTGTGATCGTGGTTTAATTGCTTCCACAATAATAATAGTAGAAGTGATTATGTATTTAACAAGTGGTGGAAATTGTTAGATCAGGAGAATCGCAGGAATACATTAATTTGTATCGAAATTTCTACAGGGATGACCAATCTTGTAAAATCCCTTAATAAACCTTTTATAATACTCATCTAATCCCATAATCTATATTACCTCGGTTACATTCTAAGGGGATGACAAATCCATGATTTCCTTGATCTTCTCGGGATCTACTCTCACTCTCTCTGCTAAGATTTTGTGGCCCAAATATTGGATCTCTTTCTAGAAGAATTCACACTTGCTATATTTGGCATATATCTGGTGCTTTCTAAGCACTTGTAACACCATCTTGAGATGTTATTTGTTATCTTCCTTGGTCTTGGAATATACCATAATATCATCAATAAATACAAGATTGATTTTATGCAAATATTTGTTGAGAACATTATTCATCAAGTACATGAAGGTGTTTGATGTGTTGGTAATACCAAATGGCACCACCACAAACTTATAATCTCAATACCTCACTCTAAAATTTGTGTGGCGGATGTCTTCATATTTAATATTGAATTGGTGATATCCATATCTCAAGTCAATCCTAGAGAAGATTGTAGCTCCTCTAAGTTGATCAAAAAGATCATCAATTTGGGGAAATGGGTACTTTTTCTTGATGGTCATCTTATTCAACTATCAGTAATCAATACACAATAGTAATGTACCATCCTTTTTCTTGATGGTCATCTTATTCAACTATCAGTAATCAATACACAATAGTAATGTACCATCCTTTTTCTTCACAAATAGCACAAGTTATCCCCATAGAGATACACTTGACCTGATGTACCATTTATCCATCATCTCATTTAGTTGTACTTTTAACTCTATTAGATTTGGTATATTCGTTATGTAGAGTACTTTTGATGTTGGTACTACTATGAGTAAAAGATCTATTGAAAAACCAAGATCTCGCTTAGGAGGAAATCCAGGTACCTCCTCTAGGAATACATATTTGAACTACCACAACACTTGGTGAACCTCAACCTTTAGGTCCTTACTTTATGGTGCATTGAGAACTCATATTGCATACAAGGGACACCTTTTTTGACTAAACTTTTTAAGTTTCATTGTTGATGTCTGTATGTTGATCAAAATATTTTATCACTTAGACTTCTCTATTTTTTTAAGAATAAAAAAAATGATATATGTTATCCCCTAGCTTAGGGATAACTAAGGAGATTATGTCTCAAGGCCCACATGTCCTAGACATGGGGTATTGAGAGCCAGATCGACTTGATCATGGCCCTGGAGGGCCCATCCATTCATTCTTCAGTGCCTCCACTTTGTCAGCAGTAGCAGCATCCATCACCTCGACCTGGTCTTGTAGCAGAGATGGATATTTCTCCATGAGGTAATGAGTCTAGGTATCATGGTATGTGTCACTTTGATCCTCAAAACCTTTTAATATGTGCATTCAATTTTTTTTTCTTCTAACAAGTTCTTGGATCTTATACTTCTCCACTTGACTATGCCTGGGGGGAATGACAAGATGCCCTAGCAAGTCAATACCCATAGGGTTTGATTTTCCACTGGGGGGATTCATGAAAGGCCATCATTTGGTCCCACCATACTTACCACTTTTCATCCTTTTCCCACTCATTCATCCCATTACACTGGTTCGGGCATTGTGTTGGCCAAATATTTAAGGGTTGTACCTTTCCTTGTGAGAAAAAAGGGCTAAAGGCCTAGACGATAAAAGTAGCTGGAAAAAGATAAAATCCAAAAGAACAAAACCTTGAGATGCTTCACCCATGGATCTCTGAGAAAGAAATAAAAGGCTTCTCAGCAAGAAACAGAGGGACCCATAAAAAGGAAAAATAAAATAAAACAAGACCTAGTTAGAGGATGGGGGGTCTCATCACGAGCCAACCTATTAGGTACATGGGCATGTACTGGTATGACACTACCATTCAGCTAGTCACTACGCCAGGGTAGTGTCTCTTGGTGGCATAGCCAAGATAAAGGGGGTCTCATCATGAGCCATCCTTCTCATATCCGTGAAATGTTTGTGGGTAACATTGTCACCACTGGTCACCATGGTAGGGCAGTGTCCCCTAACTAGTCTCTTGAAACAAAAAGAAATAAAATAAAAGATAAAAGGCATGAATGGGCTTGGAAACATTTGCATCCATGATAGGTGCATATCACCCTCTTCAGAGGAGCCCACAGGTCAGCCATGCATTTTCCTACCATCATTGCACCCCTTACCCAGACATCCCTTACCACCTCATCCACTTACATGGCCTAGATTTGATTTCTCCTGGAAACATCTCACATCTAATGAGCATTATCACAATAGGATGTACCAGTGTTTCCTCCAAACCTATCTAGTAGACTTGTATAATGTCTTTGAGAACTTGTCTGGGTGAAGGGGTTTGTATGCACATGTTTAATAAATTTGATGATTAGATGTGATTGACATTGCTATGACCCCTGTGACTTGTGAGCCCATGGAGGGTGTATCTGTTGATGTTGCATGTCCACACCCGATGGAAGGTACCTAGATGGACAGGTACACATGAGGAGATGATTAATTTGGACCTCCATGGGGATAAAACCCCACTAGATGTATGTTGAGACCCCAGTAGGGGACAGAGATAGATCAAAGGATTGCACTGAAGAGAGAGGAGGATGTTCCACTAGGGGCATCCTGACAGGCCTAGACCCAGGGGGGTTGTGTGCTTTCCACCATGACGTAGGCCTTGGAAGGTGTTTAGTCTCCATTTTGACACCTCTATTACCCTATATTATCCTTTATCTGAGTTAATTTTACCTCTGACATGTGCATATGTCGTCTATTTCCTCCACAAGACTACCTTGTAACCTTATCTATATACATAAAGAGGTAACTTATGTTAAAACATGATTTGTTTGATTTATTTATTAGATTGGAATTAAATGGTTGATTATTATGCTCCTAATCACTTTGACTATTCTTAAGCAGCTTCATGACAAGGCATCACCTCATCTGATACTATTGTTGGTCTGGTACTACAACAACCCATTGATCTGGTAGTCCGCTTGATCCGGTACTCTGCCTAATTTGGTACTCTGTTTTATCTTGTACTCCACCTGATCTGGTGCTCCGCTTGATTCAGTACTCTGCCTGATCCGGTACTTTGCTTGATCTAGTACTCTGCCTGATCCGGTACTCTACGTTGATCTGGTACCAGCTCTGTGACTATTTTGGTACTATCATTGCATTCATCTAGTACCCATATTTATGACTATGCTAGTCTAGTACTAAAACCCTATCTACAGGATTTACGTGTTGAACAAGTATGATGGTGGTGATTCCAAGAAATTAGTTGGATGGAAGTGTCCTTATATAGTTTGAAGATCATGATAGACTTCATCACTCATGCACTTCGTTTCATGAGGATGAAGTCCATTCTTTGAAATACAATGTGATTCACCAATTGTAATATTTTGTAAACATTTGATAATTATCCTCGGACCTTGATTATAATGACTAACCCTCTTTAAAAGGGATGATTTGTAGATGATAGATAAGTAAGTAGAGAATGTTATACATTGTTATGCTGAGAAATGAAATATTGAATTACCGATTCACTTGATCAATTGAAGGAGTATAAATGCTAGCCAGTTCAATTTATGAGTATGAGTAAAGTGTTGTAGTCTGTAATTTCTTTAGAGGTACCTTGTTGGTTCGACAAAGGCCCATCACCCCAACCAACGTAAACATCCCTATATATGTCTTAGGGTAGCATAAGTTAATTGTGTGAGTGTGAAAACATAATAGTTGTGTGGTGTAGACAATTCTAAGTGCATAAACATTCTTAGGTACAATCCATATTTATTTGATTTTGAATCAGTGTGAGTGAATGGTTATACATTGAGAATAGTAGATAATTCTATTTTCATTTCTGCAAATTGATATTTAGTTAACAAGAGTTGGATAGATGTGTGGTATTGTTAAATAAGCAATTGTTATTGTTTTGGATTTATGATTATGTTGTTCTCAGTAAGTGCAGGAACAATAATACTTCATCTCTCACCTTCATTCTCCATGTAAAGAAGTCTTTAGATCATATTGATAGTCTCATGTATTGAAGAAGGTTTGATTGGAATTGATTAGGCTATGATTGGTTTCTTTCTAAGAGTAATTAGAGTGAATTGTTAACTGCCATTTCAATTGCTACAAGAAGCAAGGTCTCAGTTCATCTCTTCATTTCATGAGCCTATAATGAACAGACTTTTTATCTAAGCAAGAACCTTTTCAATTTAGTGTTTGTTTGAGAGCTTTACTGTAAACTTTATCTTCTAAGTTTGAAGTTGTGTGAAGTATTCAGATATCCCAAAATAGAGTGTTATTTTATTAATTATTTCATGATTAAGTTATATACAACAGACATTGATAGGTTACATTTTTTCAGCACATATGTTGTAACAACTCTTTTGATTACAAATCCTAGATTGACATATATTAAATGAGGGAAATATACTAAGCATATATATACACCAACATTTTGGTGACGTTGTCTGGGATTTGTAAACGGTAATAGGTAGAATTTTGAGTTTGATTGGTTTGATGAGCTTGGATTGGATTTAAGGACAACTTGATGGTGGAGAGAAGATGGTAAGACGAGAGGTAAGAACCTGCGCATCCACTTTGGTGGGGTTGTTCCAAAGTCAGGTTGTCCTCTTACCTTTGGTAGTTAAAAGTTTGTGTTTCATTAGTATTAAAGTTTCTTATTTTTATGAGTAGATATAGGGATAGTAAAGGTAGATTTATTGCCTCCAAAATTTCAGAAAAAAATAGAAAAAAAAAACAACAAGGAAAACCCGACACACACACACACTAATTCAGCTAAATTTTGTGCAGGAACAATTCTTAGAGGATAAATTTCAAAGGAAGCAATTGAAACAATAGCCAAAGGCCCCAAATATGAAGACACTATTCAAATTGAAAATAAAATACAACAAGCAAGAAGGGAAGCACCGGCGACCCCATCAGAAGGAGGAGATGGAAAAGAGATAGAGGTAGTGATAGAAGAAGTTTCATCTTCCATTGGGGAAACACAAGGTATTGGAATAGTTGGATATACCAAACAACTCAGTGGGTGAACCATCACTTAGTGGGGAGACATCACCAACACCCTACAACGTGCTATTTGGAGATATGGTATATGAAGAGGGAAATGCAAACAATGAAACATAGACATTTGGATTCCCAATATTAGACATCGCCACAGATGTTTCTATGAAGAATATTCCATTGTCCTCACTACCTCATTTCCATGGTATGCCAACAGAAGATTCTGATTCATTTTTGTTTGAATTTGATCTACTATGTAGGAGTTATAATTACATTGATAATGCACAAAAACTAAAACTCTTTCGAGCCACACTAAAAGACTCAGCATTAAGGTGGTTTATGAGCCTAGGAGAACACACTATCTTATTCTAGGATGGAATGAAGGATACTTTCCTCCATAAATATCGATATTACTACAGACCTAGGGATGTTATGAATGACATATTTAAAATGCAGCAGTCTGAGGAGGAAAGTTTGGAATATTACCTGGAAAGGTTCCAATACAACTACCAAAAGACAAAACAATTTGCCTTAGACACAGCCACAGTTATGACCATCTTCCTAAAGGGTGTGAGGGATGACTGTATTGAGGTACTAAACCTCATGAGTTTTGGAGATGTGTATCAGAAACTGTTTACAGACATTGCAGAGTATTGTAAAAGGTACTCCCACAGCCAAGCCAAAACAGGAAAAAGTGTAAGGGATCCTATAAACAGAATTACTAAACCCACACTAGGGGGTGTTACTAGGATAGAATTGGGGAATCTACTAGAAAACTTCAAAACAAACATCCTCAATACCATCAACTCCCAACTTGATACCATTAAAATTAAAAGAAAACAAGAAGAAGAAAATGCTACTTTGGCAATTTTCTTCCCTCGGTGTAGGAAAAGGCATCATGAAAAGGAATGTCCTATTAATGTTATCAAAATCTTTTTCATATGTACATAAGATTACCCTACCAATGAGTGGCCTTCTTTACCTAGACTAAAATCCATTTTCAAGGGAGGGGGAGAACCTCAAGAAACATCATATCCCCCCAAGAGGGCATGGGAACAGCAAAATCCTAATATGTGTGTAGATCCTACCACACAATATTCACAACAGCAATGAGTACCTCTAATGTCTTACCCTCAATGGTCACCTCAGCAACCACAAATCCACCCTTGGTAACAAGGATGGAGGGGCCTACATATGGGAATGTTACCTTTCATCCAGCAACCTTTCCCACCTACCCACAATACCCTCCCAATATCTCTCAGTTACTACCAGGATTTAATCCCCCTGCTCTCCCTCCACCCCCACAACTGCAACAACAACTTTCACTGCCTATGAACCCTAATCTACAGCAACAAATGCAAGTTGCACCTATCCCAAACCCTCCTTGGCCTACCCCTATTCCTGCACAACCCATTACTAATCCAAATAATATACCTATGCAGCCTGTACAAAATATTGAAGTACAAACCTTCCCCACTTATGTGATAACTCCTACTTCATTTAATGGAATTGAATTGAGATTAGGGAAGGTTTTGAATAAACCAAATCCTACTGTAATTTTTCAAGAAGAAGAAGAACAAGTAGATAATCAAACAGTTCAAGAAAAAGAAGTAGATAATCAAGCAGTTCAAGAAGAAGAACAAATGGATAACCATTCAGATGAAGAAAGAGACACCCATGTACAATAGGAAATTCCTCCTCACACTTCTCACCCAGTAGATTTTCGTCGGAAAACTAATCCTCCTCCTTATCCAAAAAGGTTACTCATGAAGAAATCTGAGGTACCTTTAGGGCATAATCTAGAGACTTGACTTAGAAACATATGTGTAAATATTCCCCTACTTCAAGCCATTAAGCACATACCTATTTATGATAAGATTGTAAGGGATATTTGCATTAAAAATCCAGGGAGGAAGAGGAAGGAGCCTCCTATTATACAGGTGGTTGGACAATTATCAAAATTTATATCAGAAATGCCATATAAATATAATGATCCAGGAAATCCAATGGTGACCATAGAGATTAATGGTGTTTCTTTGCCAAACACACTTATTGATCTAGAAGCATCAATAAATGTTATGTCGGTTGACACCATGAAAACATTGCAACTAAATCACCTAAGACCAACACAGACTTTGTTGGAATTAGCAGACAAATCAGTCATCAGCCCAGTAGGAAGTCTATATGATGTAACAGCCACTTTGGCCTCTTGGGAATACCATGTGGACTTCTTAGTGATTCATCCTAAATCCTCCAAACCAGGACACCCATTGGTGCTTGGCTAACCTTGGTTGGCCACTGTCGATGCATTTATTAGTTATTAGTCTGGAGATATGACAATTTCCAATGGCACCCAAAGTCAAAAAATTATTCTCTTTCCTCCTTCCCAACCAACCAATGAAGTTCCTCTCTGGTTGGAGAATCCCTATGGGGAGGAGGACTGTACTCATCCCTTGTTAACACTCGAACAAGTAAAAGGAGTTCAAGAGAAAACTGAAGAACAGATTTTGAGCATGTTTTTGGCTAATACATAATGCATTGAATACCCCCAGTCTTTTCCTGAATATACACATATCTTCAGCTCTGAATTCCATGAAATTTGGCACCCCTCCACCTCTACAGTAGCCACCATTTCACAAGTAGATGAAGGGAAAGAATCATTTGTCCAATCTGTTGAAATCAGCCCTAGAAAATCCTTGTATATCAATGCTAGTTTAGAAATAGACCAGCAACAAAAAGTGATTCAAATGATTCAAGGGAAATCTGGTGCTTTTGCATGGGACTACTCTGACCGAGACACTTGTATGCATCATATTTATATTAATGACCAAATAAGACCTGTTAGGAAACCCCAAAGAAGAATGAACCCAGCCTTAAAAGATATAGTGAAAGAAGAACTCCAAAAACTCTTGCATGTCAATTTTATTTACCCTATATTGGATAGCAAGTGGGTATCCCCATTAGTTATTGTCCCTAAGAAAAATTTTAAATGGAGGATTTGTGTGGACTTTTGAGAATTGAACAAGGCTACCTACAGGGATTAATTTCCTTTGCCTTTCATAGATTAGGTCTTGGACACTTTGTCTGGGAAGAGGTATTTTTCTTTCTTTGATGGGTTTATTGGTTACAATCAGATACAAATTTCACCAAAAGATCAGGATAAAACCACATTTACTTGGCCATGGGGTACCTATGCTTATAGTGTTCTCCCTTTTGGTTTGTGTAATTACCCTGCTACTTTTCAAAGGGTTGTCTTGGCCATTTTCTCTAATTTGACCCTTGACTGTGTAGAAGTATACATGGATGACTTCACATTATATGGGGATGATTTCCAGTAAGCATTGGACAATTTCGAGAAAGTATTGATTAGGTGTAAATAAACCAACCTTTCCCTCAATCATGAAAAATATAGAATGATTATCACTGAAGGAATTATTTTAGGTCATCACGTCTTTGATACTGGAATAAGGGTAGACCCTACCAATATTGAAATCATCTCTCAAATCAATATCCCTAGCTCACATAAAGAAGTCAGAAGTTTTTTAGGGCATGTCAGTTACTATAGGAGGTTCATTCAAAATTTTACAAACCTAGTTGCCCCATTGTTCAAACTGTTAGCAAAAGACGATGATTTTTGTTCGAATGAACAATGTCAAATTTATTTTGAAATTTTAAAAACAAAACTTTCAAGTGCCCCTGTTTTTAGAGGACCAAACTGGTCTCTTCCTTTCCATATCTACGCAGATGCCTTAGTTACATCTTTGCGAGTTGTTTTAGGACAAAGGGAAGGCCAGGTTCCATATGCTATATACTTTGTCAGCAAAAATATTTCACCTACTGAAGTAAATTACATTGTTACTGAAAAATAATTATTTTCATTAGTACATGCCATTAATAAGTTCAGACACTACATAACAGGGTATGAAGTTTTTGTACATACAGACCATTCAGCTATCAGATTTTTTATGAACAAACCTGTTACAAATGCTAGAGTGACTAGATGGATGTTTTTACTGCAAGAATTCAATATCACCATTATTGATAGGCCTGGAAGAGATAATTTAGTTGTTGATTTCTTGTCTAGACTCATTCATACAGGTGATAATACACCAGTAGATGACAAGTTTCCACATGAGAATCTATTTTCTATTTCTACTTGCATTCCTTGGTATGCAAATGTAGCCAACTATATTGTAACAGGAAAGCCACCTATGAATCTGTCCTCTCAAGAAAAATAGAGAATTATCCAGCTAAGCTCCAATTACATGTGGCGTGATGATTTCTTATACCAAACTGGGCCTGATTTGGTGATTAGAAGGTGTGTCCGGGAGGATGAGATGCATGAAATATTTAAAGCATGTCATGATGGTCCATGTGGGGGCCATTTTTCTTATAAAAGGACAACATACAATATCTTACAGTCCGACTACTATTGGCCAACTATTTTCAAGAATGCAAAGAAGTATGTGGCCAGTTGTGATGATTGTCAAAGGATGGGAAAACCTACTGCAGTTGATGAGATTCCCCTCCAAGATCGGGTAGTAATTGAACCTTTTGAGAAATGGGCTTTGTATTTTGTAGGACCCATTAACCCTATGTATCGAAGGAAGAAGTACATATTGGTATCCATAGATTATGTGACCAAATGGGTGGAAGCTAAATATTTATATTCTTCTAATGAACAATCTGTTGTAGATTTTCTTTTTGAAAAATCTTTACTCATTTTGGTGTTCCTCGAAAAATAGTAACTGACCAAGGAACCCAATTCACCTCCAATTTGGTCAAAGATCTTACTGAACAGTATAAAATCAAACATATAAAATCTTCACCTTATCACCCTCAAGAAAATGGGCAAGTGGAATCAACTAACAAGGTGATAGAAGCTATTCTTACCAAGATTGTTCAACTACATCACAATGACTGGGTTGATAGGTTGTTTGAGGCCTTATGGGCCTATAGAATAGCTTGGAGAAACACAACAGGCCATACACCTTATGAGTTGGTATATGGGAAGCAGGTGTTGCTTCCCATAGAATTTCAAGTGAAAACCTTCAGGACTACCATGCAATTAGGGATGGATTTGGATGAAGCTCAAAAATAGAGGTTATTTCAGTTGAATGAGCTTGATGAGATCAGACAAGATGCTCTTCAAAGGAATACCCTTATACAAGAACAAAGGACTAAATGGCATGATAAGTACATCAAGAATAATTATTTTCAATCAGGTGATTGGGCCTTACTGTATGATAGTAGGTTCAAGAATTTTAAAGGTAAATTATATACTAGATGGATGGGACCCTATGAAGTTGATACATTTTACAACAATGGTTCAGTTAAGATAAAGACTATTGATGAGAATCGGACCTCCTTTGTCGTGAATGGACATCAAATGAAGGTTTATCTTAATCCTCTATCCAAAGAGGATTTTATCAGACATGTTCTTCAGAGTTCTGAAATGAAACTAGTAAGCAAGGGGATTTCTCCTCCTACTGATCCACCAAAATAAGTTTTTTGTGTGAATTAATTTGTCCCTATACATATTTGTAAATAGGTGTGTCATTAGATAGAAATTTTGGTGTTACTAACAAAACAAAAGGTTGATTGTGTTCTCATGTATATAAATGAATAAGGAGGACATCTGCCAGGTGTAGGTCTACCTCTTTATCCAGCACTGGTAGATCATTTTTGGAAAAGGAGCTAAATGGAGTTTTCTTTAAGTTTTTCAAAAAACACTAGCGAGCAGGAACTGTCATGGTCTTGAGAAAATCCACGGGATAGTAGATGGAGTTTTCTTTAATTTTTTCAGACTCCTTAAAACTGAAAACACTGGTGAGCATTAACTAATTTGGGCTTGAGAAAAATCCATAGAATAGTAGTAGTTAGGATTATTTTTATAATAAAAAGGAAGTGGCAACAGGAGCAGTGATCGGCTTGGTTCCAAAAAGAGGAGGATTATGAATCTCAACTTGAGGTTTTCCAGCTACATAGTACCTTCTTGTTACAGAGCTTGGGGCCTAGTCATTGAATTCTTTTGCCTTATTTTCTGACACTTTGGCTGCAAATTTAGAATTTTTTTACTGAGTGTTGTTACCTGTTTTACCTACATGGTATTTTAGTATAATCAAATCACATGTTCTCTTCCATAGCAGTAGGAAAAGCCATCAATTTCTACAAAATGAAGCCTACAAAGCTCCAGTCCACATAACACACTACCAGGTACCTTATCCAATTCTCATTGAGTACCAGAATACAATTGTGTGGTGATCTGGTACTGGATAACATCTCTGTGTTATTCCAGTGGTGCAAACAATGTTCACCTTTGTGCTCATCCAGTACTAAAGGAGAAGGCCTATGTTATTCTGGTACTACAAACAATGTTTTCCTCTATTCTCATTCGATATTGAAGGAGAAGGCCTATGTTATTTTGGTACTGTAAACAATGTTCACCTCTGTGTTCATCTAGTATTGAAGGAGAAGGCCTATGTTATTCGAGTACTGCAAACAATGTTCACCTATGTGCTCATATGGTACTATGGGGGGAGGCCTGTGCTATTCTGGTATTGGGAAAAACTCTGCGATGATCTGATACTGCAACAAATCCACCCTTGTGTTCATCTGGTACTTAAGGAGAAGATCTATGTTGGTCCAGTACTACAACAAATTTTTGTAGTGGTCCAACACTAAGCAGTGATCTGGTACTAAGGTGTGATCTGGTATTGGAGATGAATTTTTGTAATCCTTATCCTATACTCAAAGTTTTTCTGCTCAATATCAAATGCTTCAAGTAATAGGAGGTATAAACTCAACATTTTTTCTGTTTTATTAAAGAATTAGACTAATTATGTATTAAACGTATGGTTACTCTTATGCATCTTCCTGACCTCAATTATTGTGCACTCCCTACCATGAACTTCTGCAAGCCCTCATATACATCTCCTCGTATATAAATCATTCATATGCACCTGAAATGTTGAGAGTACGAGGCAAGTATACCTATAACAGGAAAAATTTCATTCTTTCTGAGTATATGGTGAAGAAATGACATGATTCCATGATCCAACATCGTGCCATATGAATGACTTAAACCACATCTTAATAAATGTCAAAACATGATTCCTTTTCGATCACAATGACGTCATACGATTTCATACTTGTGAATTTCGATCATAATGACCACATCTTCTATAATCATTTCCCAACACTCCCGTGAACATGATCTAATGCCAACCTCCATACGAGTCTATAAGTTATTCATGAATTCAACTTATCTTACCTTGCCATCATTACCATGGATGTGACCATTGCAATATAAATCTCAACTTATAAATGCTCCTTTGGATGTTTTTTCCATCCAGATGAGTGTTATTTACCTGTTTTATTGTCACACCATCTCCATTTACGCTATGTTGTGTCACTTCATATCGTTTTCATACTTGTCATTTTCCAGTACTCCATCGCGGGTTGCGTTGATTCGGTACTCCATCGCGGGGTGTGTTGATCCGGTACTCAACCCTCGATCCTTTGTTGTGTTGCCTCATACACTTTAAGAATTGTGTTAAGCCAGCATGGGGGTTGATAGACACGAACCTGTGTTCCAATTATACATGGAGACACAAGAATACCAATATTGCAAGGAGAGATTTGAACAGGTCGGTTGGGTTCGATTTTTGGAAAATTTCAAAGGCTATCACAAGGGAGTATCTATTATTTTTGCACAGACATATGATGGAGAGAGTGTTCAGTTTGGGGATATGAAATTAAAAATTTTGGAGGCCACCATAGCAGAAGCTACAGTCTCACCTTCCTCCGGAGAGACATATTTTAAGGGGGTGATCGTCGACAGGAAGCTTTGTCAGAAGTTTCTAAGGCTGAAGCATCAGGACCCCGATTGGACTAAGGGAATTCCTCAAATCTACATTAAGGAAGAATATTGGATGATGCTCATTAGTTTGCATATATTTCTCAATTGCAAAGGGATGTATGATGTGACATTCCTATACCATTTGAAACTTTTATCACATTTTGAAGGAGAGCCACAAATCGATTTTCCCCACTTCCTCTGGATGAGTTTAAATAAAATGGTGAGAGGAGTTAAATAAGCATCCAAGAAACCTGAAACTAGCATCCATCACCATGGCCTAATGAAATTATTGGTTGTTCATGCATTGATAAAACAAGGTAGTAATTGGAAACAACTCCTTCAACAAAATTTTGCTCAAGAAGGAGTGTCTAAATCTATAGAAGAATAGGAAACAGAGGCATGTGGTGAGGGGTCCAGTAGAAAGACAAAGAAAAACAAAGGGAAGAAGTTATTGTTACACCTAGTTCATCCCAGCCTATTGATGAATTGGATAAGGATAAGTATGTTATGGAGGAGCCTACTGCATCCAAGAAAAAGAAAACCTCTCAACCTCAGAAAACAAGTCTGGACATGATTCCAAAAACTAAAAGGCAGCAAGGAAAGGACTTTGGGCAAGGTGAATGCTCGGATAGTGCTCCTGAGACAACCATTAAAATATCACCAGAGCCATAAAAGGCCCGTGAACTAAACATTCAGAGCAGAAAAAAGTGTCAAAAGAAGGATGTGCCAGAAGAACAAATCCTAGAGGAGCCCACTACATCTAAGAAGGAGAGGCTTTCCCAATATAAGGGACCAAGTCCAGCCTCGATCCCTACAAAATAATTACCACGAAGTGAGAGGTGAAAAAGGAAGAAACTTGGTCAAAAGGAAGCTTCACATGATGCCCTCGAGGCAACTATTGAGTTCCCTCAAGAATCAGTTAATGAGATGGAGAAGACCCCTGAAGCAGCTATTGTGTTTCCTCAAGAGCCAATTAGTGATTTGGAGAAGACTCTTGAGGTGACAAGTGGAAGTAAGGGGAAGCTTAAAATGAGGAAGGTTCAAAAGAAACAAATCTCAAAGCCTAAACCTCAGTCCTCTAGAGTTGAAGCAAAGAATGTTCAGCAAGAACAAAATCCAGAACCTACACTTCAGTCCTCTAAGGTGAAAATCAAATTTGTACAAGAGAAACAGGTCCCCGTGCTTGTAACTACTATTAAAACAAAGAAGAGGAAGTTGTTTGAAGATACTTCTACCCCTGTCAGAAAATCTCAGGAAGCCTCACTTTATGTATGAAGGACTACAAGGAGCATGGCTAAACAAATAATAGTTCCACATATGCCTTCTCTTCTAGAATAGCCTATTGATATTTTGACTTCTCCAAAGAAGGAAAGTGGCTATGGAGCAACAATTAGTGAAACCAAGGGGTTGGTAACAGAAACCTTGAGAGGTTTAAGAAAGGAAAAGGAATCCTGAAGGGAGGTAACTAAACAAACAACCACATTTGATCCTGTCAATTCCTTGAGAAAACAACAATTAATAGTGAAGGTTAGGAAACTCACAAAACAGAATGAGAAGTTGAAACAAGAGGTTACAAAGTATCAAGTTTTAGATAGGCACATTAAGGCAGAGAATGCACAATTGAAAAAATATAACCTAAGGTTACAGGATGTGAAAGAAGAAGTATTTGCTAACCTCAACAATTTTTTACGTATGATCCAATACGTCGGGGTGATTAAGAAGGAGATTAGGAGCAAAGCTTCCGGTTTCAACATTCTACAACCAGATAAATGATGTTCATACAAGATAGGAGACGGTTCAGTTTTGCAAAGTTTTGAGTATCAATTTTAACATTTTTGCATGAGGACATGCAATGACTTAAGCATGGGGGAAATGTTGAGTCTCCATTTTGACACCTCTATTACCCTATATTATCCTCTATCTAAGTCAAGTTTACCTTTGACATGTGCATGTGTTGTTTATTTTCTCCACAAACCTACCTTGTAACCTTATCTATATGCATAAAGAGGTAACCTATGTTAAAACATGATTTGTTTGATCTCTTGATTAGATTGGAATTAAATGGTTGATTATTATGCTCCTAATAACTTTGAGTATTAGTAAGCAGCTTCATGACAAGGCATCACTTCATCTGGTACTATCGTTGGTTTGGTACTGCAAAAACCCACTGATATAATACTCTGCTTGATCTGGTACTCTGCATGATCCGGTACTCCGCTTGATCTAGTACTTCGCCTGATCTGGTACTCTGATTGATTTGGTACTCCACCTGATCCAGTACTCCACTTGATCCGATACTCCACCTGATTCGGTACTCTACATTGATCTGGTACCATATCTGTGACTGTGCTAGTCTAGTACTAAACCCCTATCTACATGATTAACATGTTGAACGAGTATGTTGGTGGTGATTCCAAGAAATTAGTTGGATGGAAGTATCCTTAGATAGTTTTAAGATCACAATATACTTCATCACTCATGCACTTTGTGTCATGAGGATGAAGTCCATTCCTTGAGATACAATGTGATTCACCAATTGTAATATTTTGTAAACAGTTCATAATTGTCCTCGGACCTTGATTATAATGGATAACCCTATTTAAAAGGGATGTTGTGTAGATGATAGATAAGTAAGTAGAGAATGATATACATTGTTATGCTGAGAAATGAAATATTGAATTATTGATTCACTTTATTAATTGAAGGAGTACGAATGTTAGCTGGTGCAATTTATGAGTATGAGTAAAGTGTTGTAGTCTGTAATTTCTTTAGAGGTACCTTGTTGGTTCGGAAATGGCCCACCTCCCCAACCAAGGTAAACCTCCTTGTATATGTCTTAGGCTGGCATAATTTAATTTTCTGAGTGTGAAAACATAATAGTTGTGTGTTGTAAACAATTCTAAGTGCATAAACTTTCTTAGGTACAATACATATTTATTTGATTTTGAATCAGTGTGAGTGAATGGTTATACATTGAGCATAGTAGATAATTATATTTTCATTTCTGAAAATTGATATTTAGTTAACAAGAGTTGGATAGATGTGTGGGATTTTTAAATAATCAATTGTTATTGTTTTGGATTTATGATTATGTTGTTCTCAGTAAGTGCAGGAACAATAAGACTTCATCTCTCACCTTCATGCTCCATGTAATGAAGTATTTAGATCATATTGACGGTCTCTTGTATTGAAGAAGGTTTGATTGGAATTGATTAGGCTATGATTGGTTTCTTTCTAAGAGTAATTAGAGTGAAGTGTTATTTTCCATTTCAATTGCTACAAGAAGCAAGGTCTTAGTTCATCTCTTCATTTCATGAGCCTATAATGAACATACTTGTTATCTAAGCAAGAACCTTTTCAATTGAGTGTTTTTTTGAGAGATTTATTGTAAACTTTATCTTCTAAGTTTGAAGTTGTGTGGAGTATTCAGATATCCCAAAACAGAGTGTTATGTTATTAATTATTTCATGATTAAGATATATACAACAAACATAGATAGGTTACCTATTTTCAACACATATGGTGTAACAACTCTTTTGATTAAGAATCTTGGATTGACATATAAAGGAGTGTGATATACTAAGAATATATATACACCAACAAAAGTCCCATGATGTCAGCTAGGTCACCCATGACGCCATCCAGTGCCATGGGAGGTTTTGGAGGAAATTGTGTGCCAAGTGGCATGTGTGGCGGGTTCTTGAGGCCCAAGAAGGACTAATATTTTGCTCCAGTAGACCAACATTTCCCTAAAAGGGCTTAATGTGACCCTAAAATGGCATGACGCCATCATTTATGTTGGATTTGGGGTTTTAATTGTGACATTTAATGTAAAACAGTATATTTGATGTAAACTGGCCATGTCAGACTTTTTTTACCTAAAAGTGTAATTAAAGGTCAATGATATTGTATAAATAGAGAGTCAAAACTCTCATTTTTTCATCACCTTTCACTCACACTTTTGTGAGGACTGAAATTTGTGCCCTCCTTAGGGTTTCCTGACTGAAATTTTAGGCACACTTGTTGAAGGAGGAAAAATTTGGTGTATTTTGGCAAGTTTCTTGGTGGAAGTGTTCAACTAGGTTTTTTCTTGATTATTCTTGATGAATGTAAGTGATATTTCTACAATTCTTCTTAATTGAATGGTTATAGTTTATTTATCTTGTATTTACATTAAATATTATTAAATTGCTTGATTAAACCCTAGGAAGACTAGCACATGTTATTGTCCTAGATTCAAAATCCTTCACCTACTAGATCATGTTAAAGGGCCATTTTCTTGAAGCATTGAGCTAAGGCCTTGCCATTGCAACACCTTAGTTTCCATTGCTTCATCTTAGTCATTTTTTACTTCATCGTTGAGTTAAAGAGGGAGGAAATATACTAAGGCCTAGGGTTACCTACACCTTAGTAATCAATTTCCCCTAGGGTTTGATAGTTGGAGCTTTGGCTTACCAACACTCCAACCTATCACTCTCTCTTGTCTTTGACTTTCCATTATCATTTTCTTCAAAATTATTCACTCCATTATTGACTCCATTTTCCCTAAGAAAGCACTAGTCTAAGTCTTCCCGTGAGTATTTGATCAACACAACCTTCAAAACCAACTTTTTGAATAAAATACTAACACCTCTTAACCCTAGATTAGATTGATCTACTAACCTACTTGTTGTTGTTACTATAGTAAGCTGCAGCCATTTAATGCAGCATTAAAATCTCATAAAGCAATTGTAAAGGCTGAATTATAACGTGTCTTGTATGCTTCCATCAAATGCTAATGATATGATTCCAATGGTTAATGGTTTTTAGTCACTTTTGAAGCTAATTTGAGACATTGCGTGAGAAGTATCGCTCTATAATCATTGTTGTTATAATATTTTTGTTTACTTCATCATATTCAGCAAATTGCTTTGTTTAAGAAATCCAATAGTTTTATGAAGTGCTAACCAGCAAGTGCTCTTGCAAATATAGTTTTGTGTTTCTTTGTTCTGGGCAAGTACACTTCTAGTATATTATCTCTTTATTGGTTGTTTAACTGAACTTTCTGATTGGTGGTGACTTGTGAGAGGGAACCTTTTTACCTGGCCTTTATCCTTTGCCTTCTCAAAACCCTAGGTCACCAGGGACGTCTCCCCTGGGCCTACCACCCTAAATAGAAAGAGACATCCTATTGAGGTGGCAGTGATAGGATTAGTCTCTCATTTCACCAATTTGCTCCCTTTTAGCTTTCTCTTCTATCAAAGTACAAATTTCGCGATAACATTTTGGCACCGTTGTCGGGGAACACTGAGTCAATATTCCTCAAATGACACTTTTTTCGGTAAGCCTTTATCCAGAGAAATTTTCTTACAAGCTTACCTGACGACTCCACTGAGGGTGATTCCCTCATTCCTTTGATAATTTCAAGAAAATTATCGGGTGACTCCACTAACCTTTTCCTAGGTGCCACCTTACTTTCATTCATGTGATACTTTTGATTTATGGGATCATGGAATCCTAGGAACAAGTGTATCCGACTATTGATTTCAAAAGTCTTTAAGGATACCTGACTTTTTTTGATACAAAATGGTCAAGAAACCCTCCAAGATTTGAAGGGGGCCTCCCAATTTCTCACATTGTAGAATTCTTGAATTATATAAGCGAGATAGAATTGGGAGGGGAGGATATTTTGGTAAAATTATTCATACTTTCTCTACCATCATTTTTGCAAGATTGGTTTAGGGGTTGTTGCAAAGACAGGGGTATATCATGTTTCGTACACCTCATCAGTAGGTTTATTGACTTTGTCAGACCACAATGCCAGACATATGAAGATGCCCTTCAAAATCTCACAACAGCCTTAGAGAACGAAGGATTCACCACTGATATTGTAGAAGACCTCAAGGATGTATATCATGTTCAGTGCCAACAACCTTTTGATATAAAAGAAGAGATTTATGAAGAAAATCGCCAACCCCTTGAAGAGGAGCAGGACTTTTCCCATGATTTGGTAGAATGCAATGAAGATATAACTAGAGAATTGACCTGTGAGGATGAAGCACAGGTAACCGCTCCATAGTTCAATGAAGCTCTCCAAGATCCTATCTCCCCTGCACAAGACGAAGAGAATGAGGTGATTCATTTTCCTTTCTAGTTTTTTGATGATACCTTGTTCTATGATTCAGAAAATGAAGAGGAAATGGAACCCTTGGACAAGCTAGATCCTCTATATCTCAAGGTTGAAGATGTAGAGGCGGATCTTCCATTTGATGAAGTTTTCCAAACACAGGAAGGATTAAGCGAGGTGAGTTATTTCCCCTTCCAAATTTTTAGTGATTCTTTATCTTATCATGTGGAGAGTGAGGAAGTCTTGGATGTTTTAACCCCTTCAAGTTATGATGAAAATGATGACTTGGCTGATAATATTGATGAATTCATACATGTCAGGAAGTGTAAATGGGATGTGATTAGATATGATGGGAATCCCATTTATGACATTGAGGATTATTTCCAAAATTTTCCTTTACAAATATCATATGACATTACTAAATTTGACGATTGGAAACAAGGCGATGATATGGTTACAAACCTATTCCAGACACCCAAGGATGACCTGGTGCTATTATTATTCTCCTAATGATTTTCGGTCATACCTTGAGGATTTTCATGATTATTCCTCTGAGAACTTGAATTTATTCCATGAATAAGATTATCAACCATCGATGTGCTCATACCTTGATAGGATTAAGGACATCATTTGCTCGAAGAATAATCTGTGTGACAACTTTCTCCAGCCACCTTCGATTATTTTACCTTGTTGTGTCTTTAAAGGTGTAGTTGGTGAGTATGTCTCTTGTATTAAGTTTCCTCTGAGGAAAACCCTAGAGTTAAAGGGTAAGTTGAATACCTCAAGAAAAAGTTTGTTATCTCAACCTTTCGACCTTCCCTTAAGAGTTTGTTAGTCATCTTCTAGGTCCTTGTCAATCCTTTCCCGGGTTTCAGATTATGAGGACGTCCTAGGTAGCCATCTTTCAGAACTTTTGAGTCAAACTTCTAAACCTTTGAATTTTCACAATCCCTTCCTGAAGTGGATTGATCACTTTCCTAAGCGAATGAATTGGCATGATTTTATCCCTCCCACCCGCCTCGATGAGTTAGAATTTATGATTTCTGATGATACGATACATTCTCTAACTCATGTTACTTGTGTTCTTAACTTATCATTGTTTTGGTTTATGATGAAGCATAGAGGCAGGTATTGTGAGATATTTCTAGGATGGTTTCACTAGTCATTTGACTACACCTAGAATTTAGCCAACATGTAATTGCAGGTAAGTAGGAATTTGCATTCATTGTACATACCATTTGCATTTTCATGCTAGAATAGTTTGTATTCACATTTGTACATATGCTTGTTTTCACATCTTGTATTATATATATATGAGGCAGGGGTGATATCACCACCCCAAATGATTACTAATAATACTATGTTGAGATCAAGTAGGTCATAGGTTGTACCAGATATGTTGAGGTTCTCATGCGCTCTACGGTGACCACATGTCCCCAAGTTGGAGCCACGTGTTATCCACTAGCTTAGGGATAACTAAGGAGATTATGTATCGAGGCCCACAGGTCCTAGACATGGAGTATCGAGAGCCAGATCAACTTGAGCATGGCCCTAGAGGGCCCATCCAGTCATTCTTCATCACTTCCACTTTATCAGCAGCAGCAACATCCATCACCTCAGCCTGGTCTTGTAGCAGAGATGGATCTTTCTCCATGAGGTAATGAGTCCGGGTTTCATGGTATGTGTCACTATGATCCTCAAAACCTTTGAATATGTGCATTCAATTTTTTTTTCTTCTAACAAGTGCTTGGATCTTATACTTATCCACTTGACCATGCCTAGGGGGAATGATAGGATTTCCTAGCAAGCTGGTACCCATAGGGTTTGAGTTTCCACTGGGGGAATTCATGAAAGGCCATCATCTGTTCCCACCATACTTACCACTTTTCATCATTTTCTCGCTCATCCATCCCATTACAATGGTCTGGGAATTGGGTTGGACAAATATTTAAGGGTTGTACCTTGCCTTGTGGGAAAAAAGGGCTAAAGTCCTAGAGGGTAAAAGTAGTTGGAAAAGGATAAAATCCAAAAGAACAAAACCTTGATATGCTTCACCCAGGGATCCCCAAAAAAGCAATAGAAGGATTCTCAGCAAGAAACAGAGGGACCCATAAAAAGGAAAAATAAAATAAAATAAGACCTAGTTATAGGATGGAGGGTCTCATCATGAGCTAGCCTATTAGGTCCATGGGCATGTAGCAGTATGACACTACCATTCAGTTAGTCACCACGCCAGGGTAGTGGCTCTTGGTGGCATAGCCAAGATAAAGGGGGTTTCATCAGGAGCTAGCCTTCTCATCTCCATGAAATGTTTGTGGGTAACATTGTCACCACTGGTCACCACGCCAGGGCAGTGTCCCCTAACTAGTCTCTTAAATAACAAAAATGATAAACAAAATCAAGACCTAGTTGGAGGATAGGGGGTCTCATCATGAGCCAGTCTATTAGGTCCATGGGCATGTATCGGTATGACACTACCATTCATATGGTCACCACACCAAGGTACTGTCTCTTGGTGGCATAGCCAAGAGAAAGGGGGCCTCATCATGAGCCAACCTTCTCATCTCTGTGAAATGTTTTTGGGTAACATTGTCACCATTGGTCACCACGCCAGGGCAATGTCCCCTAACTAGTCTCTTGAAAGAAAAAGAAATAAAATAAAATATAAAAGGCATGAATGGGCTTGGAAACATTTTCATCCATGATAGGTGCATCTCACCCTCTTTAGAGGCACCCACAAGTAAGCCATGCATTTCCCTACCATCATTTCACCCCTTTCCCAGACATCCCTTACCACCTCATCTACTCACATGTCCTGGATTTTATTTCTCCTGGAAACATCTCACATCCAATGAGAATTATCCCAATAGTATGTCCCAGCATTTCCTCCAAACTTGGATGGTAGACTTGCATAATGTCTTTGAGCACTTGTCTAGGTGAAGGGGATTTTATGCACATGTTTAATAAATTTGATTATTATATGTGATTGCCATTGCTATGATCCTTCTGACTTGTGATCCCATGGAGGGAATATCTATTGATGTTGCAGGTCCACACCCAATGGAAGGTACCCAAATGGATAGGTACACATGGGGAGATGATTAGTTCGAACCTCCATGGGACTGAAATCCCACTAGATGGATGTTGAGACCCCATTAGGGGGAAAAGACAGATCAGAGGATTGCACCGAAGAGAGAGGAGGGTGCTCCACCAGGGGCATCATGGCAGGCCTATACCTAGAAGGGTTGTGCCCTTTCCACCATGATGTAGGCCTTGGAAGGCCCATGACATCACCTAGCTCACCCATGATGTCATCCAACACCTTGGGAGGTTTTGGAGGTAGTTGTGTGCCAAATGGCATGTGTGGCAAGTTCTTGAGGCCCAAGAAGGCCTAATGTTTTTCTCCAGGAGGCCAATGTTTCCCTAAAAGGGCTTAACGTCACCCTAAAAGGGCATGACATCATCATTTATACTGGATTTAGGGTTTTAATTGTGACATTTAATGTAAAATAGTATTTTTGATGTAAATTGGCCATGTCGGCCTTTTTTGACCTAAAATTGTAATTAAAGGTCAATGATATTGTATAAATAGAGAGTCAAAACTCTCATTTTTTCATCATATTTCACTCACACTTGTGTGAGGAATGAAATTGTTGTCCTCCTTAGGGTTTCTTGTTTGAAATTTTAGGCGCACTTGTTGAAGGAGGCAAAATTTGGTGTATTTTGGCAAGTTTCTTGGTGGAAGTGTTCAACTAGGATTTTTCTTGATTATTCTTCATGAATGTAAGTGATATTTCTGCAATTATTCTTAATCGAATGGTTATAGTTTATTTCTCTTGCATTTACATTAAATATTATTAAATTGCTTAACTAAACCCTAGGAAGACTAGCACATGTTATTGTCCTAGCTTCAAAAGCCTTCACCTACTAGATCTTGTTAAAGGGTCATTTTCTTGAAGAATTGAGCTAAGTCCTTGCCATTGTAACACCTTAGTTTTCATTGCTTCACCTTAGCCATTTTTTATTTCATTGTTGAGTTAAAGAGGGAGGAAATCTACTAAGGCCTAGGGTTACCTACACCTTAGTAACCTATTTCCCCTAAGGTTTGATAGTTGTGGCCTTGGCTTACCAACACTCCAACCTATCACTCTCTCTTGTCTTTGACTTTCCATTATCATTTTCTTCAACATTTTACGCCCCATTATTGACTCCATTTTCCCTAATAAACAGGGGTGATTTTAAGGATGGAAATTTATTTTTAAATGTAGAAACCTTGGCGATTCTTACTAAGATTTCATATGCCAACTATGAAATGTTTGCGATATTTTTATAAAAATATTCAAATTTCTAAGGATTTTATATAGTTTGTATAAAATTTTGGCAATTTTTAAGGTAAAACAATTTTATCCTATAGAATTTGGGCAAATCATTTTTAGAATAGCGAATCGTTTTTTTGGGAAAACCATGGAAAATTAGCCCATGAGCGAAATTTAGCCCCTAAAATCATCCCTGCAGTAATAAAGCACTAGTCTAAGTCTTCCCTTGAGTATTTGATCAACACAACCTTCAAAACCAACTCTTTGAATAAACTACTAACACCTCCTAACCCTAGATTAGATTGATCTACTAACCTACTTGTTTTTGTTACTATAGTAAGCTACAGCCATTTAATGCAGCATTAAAATATCATAAAGCAATTGTAAAGGATGAATTATAACTTGTCTTGTATACTTCCATCAAATGTTAATGATATGATTCCAATGGTTAATGGTTTTTAGTCATTTTGAAGATAATTTGAGACATTACATGAGAAGTATCGCTCTAAAATCATTGTTGCTACAAGATTTTTGTTTACTTCATCATATTCACAAAAAAAAATTGTTTAAGAAAGTCAATATTTGTATGAAGTGTTAACCAGCAAGTCCTCTTGCAAATATAGTTTTATGTTTCTTTGTTTTGGGCAGGTACACTTCTGGTATATTACCTCTTTATTGGTTGTTTAACCGGACTTTCTGATTGGTGGTGACTTGTGAGAGGGAACCTTTTTACCCTAAATTTATCCTTTGCCTTCTAAAAACCCCAGGTCATCAGGGACGTCTCCCTTGGGCCTATCACCCTAAATACAAAGAGACATCCTATTGAGGTGATAGTGATAGGATTAGTCTCTTGTTTCGCCAATTTTCTCCCTTTTACCTTTCTCTTATATCAAAGTACAAATTGCGCGATAACAATATCAAAAGGTGGAAATCATTCATGCTCGTCATCTCATGTTGTATCCCTCAATCTTATCTCTATCACGTATTTTGCAGAATCAAAATCCAAGTCTATATTCCTGAGATACTCATGGTTTTTCCCAACCACCCGATAAAGAGAATTGCAAGAAGAGTTTTGAAGAATTGATGAGGAATTTTTTATAAGTGTCCATCTTCCCCTCTCCTTTGTCCTCTCCATCTCCATACTTATTCATTTTCCCATTCCTCACACAACTCATTATCTCATTACTCACCATCCATCTCCATACTTAACCATTTTTCCCTCTCCCACTCTACTCTCCATACTCCATATTCCACACTTAACCTTTTTTTTCTCTCTTTTCATTCCTTACTCTCCTTTCCTTAACCATGTATACCTTAATATTCCCATTTTCTTTTATTTCCATTTTCTTTATTTATTTTTTCCATTTTCACTTCCATTATTTAGTTTTCCATCTTCTTTTTCTTTTTCATTTTCCCTTTTCTTCTTATTTTCCATTTTCTTTTTTATTTCCCTTTTTTTTCTACTTTCTTATTTTATTTTCCATATTCATGTTATTTATGTATTTCATGTAAATCATTCCATATTTTAAGTAATTACATTATATACTTCCCCAACACTTAGTCATATTTCTTATGACTTACCACAGGTCAGTGATATTTCTTATGACTATACCTCGTTTATGTGCCCCTCATTATGCACCCACACTTAGACATTTTACAAATTTGTTTACCAAGTATTACCTCATAAATATGTGGGTTGATGATCTTTATGACTCTTCCATATACTATGCCCCTCCTCTTGATCCTGATCCTCCTGCAACTTCTCAGCACTTAGATATTTTTGCAACTCTTTTTACTACCTCTTACCCGTCCTCCCCTTACCTCTTACCTCTTTTTACTACTTCACAAATCCCCATGATTTTCATGATTTTACATATCCCTTCCACATCCCAAACCCAAACCCGGTCACACTTTTTAATACTTAGTCTCTTTACTCTCTTTTTACTTAGTATATTTTACCATGTCTTACCTCCTTACCGCAGACTGCGGTGATTTTCATGATTTACTACCTACCTCTGATTTTGCATAACCCTACGAAGTCCTCATTAATTTTAATATTATTTCTATTATCCTAAGTTATTTATGGGATCATCTCCAAGTGACACATGGCAGGTGACTAGGTGGTTATTGGACATGATATGTTAGACATTCATAGGTTAACTGGGTAGTGACTGGGTGACCAAAATATTACCAAGATATGAATTTTTCTAAGGCACAAGAGCTAAATTAAGGCCTCCATAATCTCCTTTAATTCACATGAGTTATATGAAATTACTTTACATTATAAATACCAATTATTCACTCATCACAATGCATGTGGGACTAAAGAGGTGGAATTTAATCAAAGGCTAAGATTCATCCATGAATTAGATCGACGGTTGCTAAGAAGCGATCTTCTGGAGCTTATAAGTCATGATCCACACGTTCCTTTGTGCCAATACATACCTTGTTGGAAAGGTAATTTTATGAGTAAGACAATGGGATAGGTTTTAAAGGTTTTATTTGGCTATGTTATTTCAATAAATTAAAATATCAGCCAGCTCATTTTCATGACTTGTTGAGAAATCTATTTGGAACCTCAACTTCCCGAGGCTATAAATATAGATCTAGACCTTCAAAGTTCACTCAAGAAGACTAGTTGGAAATATGGAATGATGAATATTGCTCCTAGAATTGTTTCCATGGCTAAGAAATCAATTGTCATGTTCAAAAAATTAAAAGGCATTCCACTTTTTTTTCAAGCAATCAATTTCAAGATTTGGAAATAAAGTTTATTAAATCATTTTTATTAAAGGATTAAGTGGGTCCCATTTGGAGGCACAAAAATTACTCTAATTTATTAATGATAATTTAATGAAGCATTGATTTCAAAAATAATCATGTGGAAACTTCTATAAGAATAAGAAACCCTAACTACTTCAAGAAAACATTGGGAGCAGTTTTAAAAGAAGGGAGGGAGCACCATCAAAGAAGGGTTAGTAGTTCAGATCATCAAAAGGGGGTTCAGATCATCATAGAATTGTTCATCCTTCAGTACATATCCAACTCTTTATCTACAAATACATATCTCCATTTTTCTGTATTCTTCTTCTTCTACACAATTTTTCTAATATCTTATTGTTTGTATATCATAGATCAAGGATAAGGTTGATCTTTTTTTATCCGGATTATTTTCAGCACTAAATGAGAGAGGATATATAACACATAAATATATAGATATATTGAAAAAGAGACAATAATATAACAGAAATATATCAGAAATATAACCATAAACACAGAGATACAGTAATACACAATTTCTATTAATGAGCGAAATGTACAAGACTATAAAAATACAGAGTGAAAGACTCACTAGAATGTAGCAGCTTATCTCTGAGAAGAGATGTGATGGCTACTCACATTCACAAGAAGATGATTATTATAATGAGGCCCCAAATGCATTTTTAACATAAAGAGAATCCAAAACCCTAACCCCGAAAGATGAAAAGCCAACAGTTTTTTGGACCCCGTTTTGGGTAGTTTGGTGTATTAACTTCTCGAGGGCGTAACTTTGGCATATGATCTTCGTTTGGGGCGCACGATAGTTCATTGGAAAGGTATTGTCAAGGATATTAATTTTGGGGGCTCAATCAGAGCCTTTGGCTATCATTGAAGTGCTTGCTCCCAAAAAAAAACATTTAATCCTTCAAAATGGCCACGGAAGTTTACAAACCGAAAAACTGCTAGAAATAGTAAGGTGCCAGAGAATTGTTTTGAGCTAGTTGGAATAGGTGGGTGGCCACCGATATCCACCTGGATCATTTTTAGTGCTATTTTCTTTTATTCTTCTAAGTCTCTTCCTAAAAATATCAATAAGAGTATTTCACATCCATCTATATGACTAATAAATGTAATTCATGATTGTCTAAATGATTCATGGAGGTTTAGTCCTTGCATTTGGAAAGCTTTATTATGAAGCACTAGTCAATTGTTTTACTGAAATTCTTAGTAATGAGAAATATATTTTATGTATTAAACTCCACAAAGAACTACTTCGGGGTATAAATTAAATGAATTCTCAGAATTTGTGATTTTTGAGCATGATATTTTTGGAGTGTGTCCATAAAATTATTTCCAGTTTTGAATGTAGAACTCATTTAAAGTTCTCTGAAATAATCAACACCACTTCAATATTTTTATTATGGGAAGATATGGTTGCATATTATGTTTGCATGTGTTTCAAAGGGTTTTAATAATGAAACTAAGCATATATTTATTTTGATATTGAAGGACTTCTTCATATTTTCCATTGTTAAAGAGTTGCTTGGTCCATTTCCAAGCAAATGTTGCACTCAAGGAGAAATATGGTTATCAAAAACCATTTTATATAAAAACTAAATCAACAAAGACTTTGGTTTTGTTGTTTTGAATTCTACCATTTGGCATCTCAGTCCAAGAACATCAAGATACATCTTTCATAATACAACAGAGGAACACCACCTCTATAAAAACATGGGGGGAGGGAGGGGGGCGATTTTATCCTTGTGAGGTTGTTGTTTGGATCTTGACCAATCTAAACATCAACATTTTTGGTGACCATACTGGGGAATGATTTTTTTTTCAATATATTTGAGGCTTTGTTTCAGATCTAATTGAGGAACCAAAATCTCCATGGTTCAAAGTTTTGAAAAGAATATTCAAGAGGACTGCTACTTGTTCTAGATGCATCGGGTTTGTAAAAAGATCATTGAGAGATATTTGAATAACCTCAAAGATAATGTTCTTGGATATTTGGACACAGGTCAAAAATTAGAATCTTTGAAGAACCAAGAACCATCAAATATTTGAGAGGATGAACTTAGTGGTGATTCCATTGAAATAACTCTTGAATGCATTGGCAACTCCATTGGAAATATTCAAGAATGTCAAGAAAATCCTCATGGTGGATCCACCAAATAATTTTGTTCATGGTGTGATTCTCCTTTTCCTTCTCCACCATTCCTATCAATGCATTTTCAAGATGTAGCAAAAGGAAGAGGTACCCAAAGAAGGACATGGCTGCATAAAAGCCCTTTAAATTTTCCATAAGTAGATTTTCAAATGCCATACATTTCTATTGAAAATTTACCCACATTCTTTGGGATTACTTTAGAGGATGCAGAGAAACGGTTGTTTAAATTTAAGAGCACATGTGATGTTTTCAATCCCATTGAATATAATGTTTCATGTTAATTATTTGCACAAACTCTACATGAGAATGCTCGTGAATGGTTATTTCCATTATTTACTAGGACCATTACTAGTTGGGATGTGTTGGAAAAATCATTTGTTGAAAATTTCATCCCAAAAATGCACCCATATGCCCCTTTTGGTGATTTCAATATTGTTGTCCACCCACCCTCTCCTATATGGACACAAGACAATGAAGTGAGTATTTTGGAAGAAAAATCAAATCAAAGATTTGAAATTTTTTTTTCAACTCATACTGTTGAAAATGAAAATGAGAATTCCAATTGTCAAGTGCAAGATTTTAGGTCCTGGTATACTACATATAAATATATTTCAGGAAGCAAGTTTGAAATTGAATTTGAAGATCCTCCACCAAATACACAACAAGATTTCATCCAACATGCTCATGTGGAAAATGTTACAACAGATGATGAAAAGTCACAAGAGCATGGGAAGTAAGAAGAATTGGTGGAAGAAATTAATCTTGAGAACAATGATGGACAAGATTGTCATTGCATAAATGAAGAATTCTTTCAGGAAAATTCCAATGAATCAAGAATCTTGGATGTGGTTGGAGATAAGGAGAAGGAAGAAAATATTTTCAAATGGGAATCTTCTTATCCGAACAAATATAGCAGCACTCATGAGCAACCAAGAATTGATTTTATTGAATCATGGTTCCAAAGCATTGTTGGTCAAGCAATGCAATGATATTTTGGTCATATCTAGCTCACTTTTACTTCAATACATTTTTGGAATGCTCTTGACTCTTTGATAGAAGCCCCAATATGTTCCCAAGTTCAGGAGTTCATTCCATAGATCATATGGATGATAAAATAGCCCCCTTGGAAATCTACTTACACTTGAAAAGTGTCCCTTTCCTCCAAGCATATTATGGTAGGTAGATATTGGTTGTACATAGTTTGTTTCTTCAGTCAAAGTTTTGCATAATAAAGCAGTTGCTAGATGGAGATAGTGTTTGAAGATGAATCCATATCCCAATGGAGAAGGAATCTAGTCATATTATGGTGTTTTCAACAACCCATAGGGGGTCATTGTCCCACAGTCAGAGAGAGTTGTTGATCAAAAACAATTATCACTTAGATTTTATGTTTTTTTTTGAAGAATAAAAAAATTAATATCAAAAAGTGGAATTTGTACATGCTCATCGTCTCATGGTGTATCCCTCGGTCTCAGTTTTGTCACGCATTTTTTCAGAATCAAAATCCAAGTCTATATGCCCAAGATACTCATGGTTTTTCCCAACCGCGCGACAAAGAGAATTGCAAGAAGAGTTTTGAAGAATTGATGAGGAATTTTTTCTAAGTGTCCATATTCCCCTCTCCTTTCTCCTCTCCACCTCCATACTTAGTCATTTTCTCATTCTTCACACAACTCATTATCTCATAATTATTCTCCATCCATCTTCATACTTGACCATGTTTTCCTCTTCCACTCTACTCTCCATACTTCATATTCCACACTTAGCCTTTTTTTCTCTCTTTTCATTTATTACTCTCCTTTCCTTAACCATTTATGTGTTCATATTTCCATTTTCTTTATTTTCTTTTCCAATTTCACTTCCATTATTTCATTTTCCATTTTCTTTTTCTTTTTCCCTTTTTTTTCTTCTTATTTTCCATTTTCTTTTTTATCTCCCTTTCTTATTTTCTTTTCCATGTTCACGTTGTTTCTATATTTCATGTAACTCCTTCCATATTTCACATAATTACATTATATACTTCCCCAATACTTAGTCATATTTCTTATGACTTACCATGGGTCGGTGATATTTCTTATGACTATACCTCATTTTTGCGACCCTCACAATGCTCATTCAATTTTTTCGACCCTCATCATGCACCCACACTTAGACATTTTACAACTCTTTTTACGACGTCTTACCTCATAACTTTGTGAGTCGATGATATTTTACAACTCTTTTTACCAAGTCTTACCTCATAAATATGTGGGTCGATGATCTTTATGACTCTTCAATATACTATGCCCCTCCTCTTGATCATGATCCTCCCACGATTTCTCAATACTTAGATATTTTTACAACTCTTTTTACTACCTCTTACCCATCCTCCCCTTACCTCTTACCTCTTTTTACTACTTCTCGACACTTAGAATTTCCACAACTCCCCGTGGCAATTTTCATGATTTCTCATATCCCTTCCACCTCCCAAACCTGAACCTAATCCCTCTCTTTAATACTTAGTCTCTTTACTTAGTTTATTTTACCATGTATTACCTCCTTACCGTGGGCTATAGTGATTTTCATGGTTTACTACCTACCTCTGATTTCACATAATCATGTGAACTCCTCATTTATTTTAATATTGTTTCTATTATCCTAAGTTATTTATGAGCAATTATCCAATTGACACATGGTAGGTGATTGTGTGGTGATTATACGTGACGTGTTATACTTTCACAGGTTGACTAGGCAATGACTGGGCAGTGACCGGGCGACCAAAATATTCCCGAGATATGATTTTTTCTAAGGCAAGAGAGATACACTAAGGCCTCAATAATATCATTTCCTTCACATGAATTATATGAAATGACTTTACATTATAAACACCATTTATTCACTTACCACAATGCATGTGGGACTAAAGAGGTAGAATTTAATCAAAGGTTAAGATTGATCTACGAATTAGATCGACTGTTGTTGAGAAGCGATCTTCTGGAGTTTATAACCTATGATAAAGACATCTATTTAAGGAAATACATACATAGTTGGAAATTTAAGTTGATGAGAACGACAATGGGATAGGTTTTAAAGGATGAATTTGGCCATTTTTTTCAATAAAATAAAATATTAGTCATCTTTTTTTCATGACTTGCTAAGAAATCTGTTTGGAACCTCGTCTTCCCAAGGCTATAACTTGAGATATAAAACTTCAAAGTTAAATCAAGAAGACTCATTGGAAATATGGAATGATGAATATTTCTCCTAGAATGGTTTCCATGGCTGAGAAATCAACTATCATATTCAAAAAATTAAAATACAATCCACTTTTGTTTCAAACAGTCAACTTCAAGATTTGACAATAAAGTTTATTAAATAAATTTTATTAAAGGATTAAGTGGGTCCCATTTGGAGGAATGAATTTAAATGACCTGAATTCGTTAGTGATCATTTAATGAAGCATTAAGTCCAAAAAGAAGCATGTGGAAAATTCTAGAAGAATAAAAAACCCTAACTACTTCAAGAAAGCATTGGGAGCGGTTTTAAAAGAAAGGAGTGTCATCAAAGAAGGGTTAGAAGTTCATATCATCAAAAGGGGGTTCAAAACATCATAGCACTGTTCAGTATTCATTACATATCCAAATCTTCATCTGCAAATACAGTTCTCCATTTGTGTTTCTTCTTCTTCTTCTAAATAATTGTTCTAATAGATTTATGTTTGTAGATCATAGATCAAGCATAAGGCTGAGTTTTTGAGTGTTATTTTATATTATTCTTCTAAATCTCTTCCTAAAAAGATCAATAGGAGTATTTAATATCCATGTATATGAATGATAAATTTAAGTAATGATTGTCTAAAATGATTCATGGAGGTTTAGTCCTTGCATTTGGAAAGTTTTATTTATGATGCACCAGTCGATTGATTTGTCAAAATGATTAGTAATAAGAAATATATTTTATGTATTAAACTCCACAGAGAACTAATTTGGGGTATTACTTTAAAGAATTCTCATTCTTTGGGATTTATGAGCATGATATTTTTGGAGTATGCTCATCAAATTATTTGAAATGATCAACACGGCTTCATTCTTTTTCTTGTGAGAACATATGGTTTCGTCTTTTGTTTTTGTGTGTTTCAAAGGGTTCTAATAATGAAACTGAGCATATATTTATTTTTATATTGAATTATTTATTCATCTTTTCCATTGTTAAAGAGTTGCTTGGTCCATTTCCAAGAAAATGTTGCACTCAAGGAGAAATTTGGTTATTAAGAACCATTCTATATAAAAACTAAAGCAATAAATACTTTGGGTTTCTTGTTTAGAAATCTACCATTTGACAACCCAGTCCAAGAAAAACAAGCTACATCTTTCAGACTACAACAAAGGAGTACCAACTCTATAAAAATAGAGATGGATTTTGTCCTTGTGAGGTTGTTGTTTGGATCTTAACCAATCTAAACATCAACATTGCCTTACTGATGTGGGCTTCTAAATTCCTTGCACCACCCTAGTGTTTCCTTCTTCATCTTCACACTCTAGGGTCTTTTCAAAAGAATTCAATTTTTCCTTATGGAAATCCAACCAATCCATGCCCAATAGCACATCATATGATCCTAAGGGTAGGATATTCAAGGTTGCTTGAGTGTGCAATCCACTCATTTCAAATGGACAAGCCTCTATTACATCTGCCACTTGTGTCTTAGTCCATATGGCTAACTGAACCAACCATGTATTTGCATGTTTCTTTATTTGTAAGGCATATGCTTCAACAACTTGAGGTGAAACATAAATAATATTAGAACCAGGGTCAATCAAAATAGAAATAAGTTGCTTGGAAATTATACCTTCCAACTCCACCACATAATATTGGTGGTCATCTTTTTGAATCTCAATAGATGCATATATCCTCAGCACGCTTATGGCCACATCATTGACCGTAGTAGCCTCTTAAAAATGGTATATTATTTTGTTACCATGTTGTTTGTGAGGGAAATATATTAATATATGTGCCTCTCCACAACCCCAACATTGTAGAGGTCCTTTATTTTGTTCCTCTACTCTTTCCCTTCCCTATTTTGTTAGCCTATTTCCACTATGAGATGGAAAGTTATGTTGGTGCATACTTCTACCCAGATAATCAAACTAAGCACCTTTCATGGAATTCTTATATTGGGATAGTTTAAATCCCTTCTTCTAGAATCTAGTTTTATATTTTCTCTTTGAATCCTTAAGAGGCTCATGCCTATGCTTGGATTAGTCATAGAAACACTTGGCCTTCATAATTGTATCCTCCAAGGTCTTAGTATCATCAAATGCAATCCTATCTTGATAGGAATGTGGTAATCCACTAAGGAAATTTTGTATCCTTTCTTTCTCGTCCTTGAGGTAAGGAATGTGCCTCAATAGCTATAATAATATCTTGGCATAAGCATCCATGGTAAGTTTCCCCAACTTGTGTTCATGGAACTCTTTAATTGTGATGTCAATGTATTTCTCTGATAGATATGCCTTCCTAAAATATTTTGTCAAAATATTTCCAGGTTAGCGTTTTGTCTTTTAATATCTTAACTTCCTTAAGGTCCTCCCACCATATGGAAGCTCCTCCATTTAGATTGAATATGGTTATCTTTACCTTTGTATTTTTCGAGTAATTGTGGACCTAAAAATACTTCCTCATCCCCAAAAAACCAAGCATCAGCTTCTTCTCCTTTTTTTATTTCTCCATAAAAGGTAGGCGGCTTAGTATTCTTGAATTCTTATGTCAAAGAAATTTGTGACTGTATCTTTTTCTTCTTCATGGGAACACTTGATCCAGTACTATCACTACTAGACAATTGCTTTGCAATGGTATTCCCACTAGATGACTTTGTGGAAATCCTTCCACTAGTTCTGCTTATCTTAGTATCTTTATGACTTTTCTGGGAAGAACTTCTTCTTAGTTTACATTTATATGGATCATTCTTCTGATCATATGAAGGGCTCTTCAATTTCTCTAATTGTTGCAATTTTACATTACTAATGATTGGGACTTATTGCAAGTGTTTATAGATTTATGATAAACTCTACATTAATATTACATTTAACTCTTCCTGCTTGGCCTGAGCTCTCATGAACCTTTTATTGTCTACTCAATAGGTTCAGCCTCTGATATAATTTCTCCCGAAGTTAGGATATTTGAAGAACGATTGAGATCTTCTCCTTCTATCAAATCAATGATTGTTGTTTCTCTAGGATGAATTAAGGGTTTTCAACAGTGATAAGGGTGGCTAGAGGACTTAGTGGTCCTGCAGTATTTCTAGACTTATTTTTCCAGTGTTCAAAAATAATTTGCAAGAAACACCACTTTCCAACATGCAAGAAACAATTTTCTCGAACACCGAAATGAAGATTCCATATCATGTAAACTTTCCATTTCAAAGGTAGGGAAAATATGGGGTTATCATAATATATCGGTGTTCCTCATAAAATTATCATAGTTACTTAATTTAGTATTTAAAGGAGCTTATATTACACCATTTAACTCATTAATTCAACATTCATTCATCAAATTTAACCATTTAAGATGTATAGAATACTATCTATGACCATTCATTAATCATCCAAGAAAACTTTACAGGTACAAACACTTATATGTCCAGTAATGTTTCCAACCAGCTCAGTGATTGAGGGGAAATTCCTTTCCACAAAACCATAAGCTATGGTGCATCGTGCCTTTCTACAACATGCCACCCCTGTTCCAAGCCATGATAACACTAGGGGACTATCTTAGTTGATTTCCAAGTGAAAGAATGGATCAGGAAGGTTACTCTCCTTCACTCCACTAGAAACAACAAAATTTCCCCTCTTCCCACTAAGATCAAGACCTCCATGATTATCAGGAATTTTTTCAACTAAATTTCCTCTGCACAAGGGAGCCCCTTCTCTACTAGATAGTCCCTCGATGACCTCCCCTTAACAGTGCCATTTGATTTCCAGTAAGTACGAAGTTGCAGTCCTTTGTTGCTCAAGTATGGATACGGGTCTTCTCTCTTCCAGAGTGACCATTCAACTCTTGGGAAAGCTTTATATTTTCTTCATAAAAACTTCCTAGCTTTCCTATGCTACTCAGTGTTGTCTGTGTGATATCCTCTTCTCATTTGCACCATCTATTTGTGAGTCTGCAAATATTTTATGTGTATGTGAATTGGGTTTTTGGGCATTTCATGTTTATGTGCATATGTTCAACTCTATCTTGAATATGTGTATTGTTTCTCTACCTTTTCCATCTTCTTCCTCATTCCTTCTACCTTGTTGGAAATTTCTCTTCTTCCTCAGGATCCCTGATGGATCACGATGCATAAGAGGGGTTGGTAAGGGGAACCAGTGATGTTTGAGATGACCCTGCCAAACTAGTACGCTGCTGGATATAAATTGCTCAGACCCAGAAAATTATTCTAACCCGTGAAATTTAATTACCAGTCAAGTTGGCAGTTGGGAAGTCTTCATCAAGAATAAATGAGGATATAGGTAGAGTACCCATCTAAAAATTTCACGATATGACCCATGAAATATTTTTGGAAAAGGAAAGAAAAGTTAGGAAAATTGTGGGCAGAGAAAAGAAATATACACATGAATGGATCGTGAGACCACTCCAAAGAAAGAAAAGCATGTGAGGCTCTTTGGTCCTAAGGAGAATAGATAAATATATGAATTTTTGGGTACATGAGCGCTTGGACATTGTTTTCTAATCGAGCTGATAAACGAATATCTAGTGATTGAGTGAGAAATCACAGTAAGCTCCCTTGCTTGGTGGATATAAAATTGATCTTCCAGGGCCTTATGGGAAAAAGGAAAGTAACATTTGTCTCTTGCTATAGCTGAGAAAAAAGGAAAACTTCATCTGTCTCATGGCATTATGATCTAGATAGGGGGTGGCTAGTTGAGGAAAACTCAGAGAGAAAATTGTTCCTATGGTTGGGTGGAAAAGAGCACCCCTTTCAACAGTTTAAAACTAATTTTAAACTTCAGATAAGTGTGACTTTTAACTTAATATAGTCTTAGATTGTTTTGTTGTAATATGTATCTTCTTGAGTTAGATAATGGAAAAATATGTTATATTGCTTGAATGGTAGAATGTGTGGCTCCAATGGCCTAGTGTCCTGGGAAATTTGAAGTAAAGCATAAATATCATATTTTGTAGATGGTGTTTTCCTACCTCCATTTAGAAAAGGAGAACTGCTAGCAATGGGATTTTAACCGAATTTGGGGATATACGAATTTGGCCCCTGTGTTGGTTGGAAAATCCTTAAGGAATTTCCCAAGGACCCAATTTGCAAATATAGAGTAGGGACAGACTTTACGCGACTACTCAAGTCGTGTTGATCCCTCGAAATTACCTTTTTCTGATTGTGGAATTTGAATTTTATAGATGAGGGGAACTTCCTTCAAACTATTTTCCCAAGTGATCACAAGGTCGAGTCCATGGGCTTAACCAAATATTGGATAAGATGTAAGAGTGTATCCCTCACGACTTCCCAAATTCCCATATGACCAGGACCTTGGAACCCTACACTACGCCAAAAGGGAGCTAAGCCTTCTGAGCTTCGGGACTTCGGAGGTCCATATTTATGAGATGTTGAAACTTCATAACATTCAAATCCTATCGAAGGTAACCTGTTGAAATGGTAACCGGATGGTTTGACCGAAAATTGGCGGTCTCTTACCCATTATCATGGGATTCGTCTTTTTGTTAAACTCTGGCCAACTTTTTGGACGCTAAGTAACGTGAGCCATATATATAAGGACCTTCGAGATCTTTCATGACCGTTGGATATACACTAAATTCAAATTCAGCATTGACCTACTACGGGAGTGAAAAGGTGTTAGACAGTTGGAGTTCCCCGAATATCGAAGTCGTGAAGTAATGTGAGTCGTAGATCTAAATACCTTTGGGATCTTTCCTGACTATCAGATATACGCTACGGTCAGATTCGGTGTTGACCTACTCCAGGAGTAAAAAGGTGCCAAATGGTCAATATCCCTAAATTTTGAAGTCGTGAAGTAACATGGGCTATAGATATAAGGATCCTTTGGGACCCTTCTCAACCTTTAGATCAAGTATAGTGGAAGGATAGACTAAGCGGTATCATCAACCGACAACAAACAGTCATCCCTGCTTTATGCCCTCTTTGATAGGTAACCCTTCGGGAAATTAGTGGGTTAAGGACTATAAGGGACGTGAAGTGATGAAATCCTGGAGCGGAAAAATACTCCCAACCATTAGATCATGGGAAAGAATTTGGGAGTGATATGAGTTATTAATATGAGGATCCGTTGGGACCCTTTATTAATCGTTTGATCTACTAGTGGAAGGAAAGTGTAAACACTTCGGTGAATTCTTACTCCGAGAAATGTAAGGTACGAGGGGAAAGAATATCTCAAAGGCCAAAGGCTAGAGTACGTGGCGAGGAATTATGAAACATCGAAACTCCGGAACTCCGGGAGATTCAAGGATATAGGAGGATTTGTTAAACGTCGAAGAGTCGAAGTTCCCTTGTTGTAGTGTCTTGTTCCAATTGGAGGGGGCCACGTACACCATGATGATGGGGTGTGCCTGGATAATTCCACATGGTGTCGTGTGATTGTGTTGATAGGATAGAATGAATCGTTCAATTAGGTGAGGAAAAATGCTCGATGCCAGGTCCCAATTAGAGCCACTCTCATTTGGGATAGTGCTTCCGACCAAATTTTGGCCTAGTTACCAACTAACTAAATATGAATATGAGAACCAAAGGTTCTCAGATGAATAAAAAATAAATCAAAGAAGTAAATACAACTAACTAAAGCTAGGTTAAGGTGTATGATTCTTATTCTAAGATGGAGTGCCTAAACTAAACCTAAACTAACTTATCCTGATCAAGAGAAAACTAGAAAAATATATGAATATAGTGAATAATGTGTATCACTTGCGTAGAATAAATTCATGACACCAGTGATATAGAACTTTAACCAAGAAACTGTTTGCAACCAATAAAGATTGTTTGACAAAATAAGATATTGAGTCATTGTATTCATAAATGAAAACAATAACGATTGTAAATCATAGGATATTAATCAAGAAATAGTTCTAAGATTAACATATATCATCACAAAATAAACATGCATGGATATGAATAGTCACAGTCATACATAGAAAAGTCATTGTTTCCCAAATTGTCTCCAGTCCTTTCTTCAAATAACAGTAAAAACACCAATCCTTCTCCAGAGAACCAAAATCCCTTATTCAATTACAATTATCCCATTTATAGAGGTAACATGGGACTGCGTTTAGATACTCATATTGATAATGATTTGGATATTGAAGCTATGCTCCATATCTCCTTTCTCGATTAGGGCATAATTACAATGATCTGATTTACCTTGCAAAATTTCAGTTACAAAAATAATCCTTCAGGGGTGCCCTGACGGTCTTTCCCTCACGTCCATGACTTCCTTACAGTACTTGAAGTCTTTGAGTATGGAATCTACTTGAAGCAATTGTGTCCTCTCCACGTCAACATCACTCTTGCACATGGGAATGATGATTTTCGTTTTGAGGCTATGTTCAACACGTTGCACGACATTTTAGGTTACGATGATGATTTCGTAGGGTTGGATCAGTCTCTTTATAACCTCCATGTTGATCTCGTTGGTTTCTTCGATTTCTCTTTGATCCAGGTTTTGCTTGGTGTCCACATCTTCAATGATCATCTGGGTTGATGAATCTTTGTCGATGTCCCTCAAAGGTTCCATTCCAAATAGCAAGAGCAGATCATTGGACGATCTCCATACATCTATGTAGGACACTATGACTTGTCCCTGGTCCTTTACCACCTCAGTAATCATTTCCATACATGTTTCCAACAATCAGTGACCACGAATTCTTTGCTCGTCAGAATACGATGAGAAGGTTTCTGAGAATGAAACTATTGGTGGTGAGTCTTTCCATTTTGTGATTGTGTCGTAAGCTTCCAGGGCTATTTGATACTTTTCCTGGAAATATTTCACCTGAGATACAAACTGCACCCATTCATATTCCGTCACCAAAACTTTCTTGAGTGTGTTAAACATCCTTTTCTTCATGCTTCGAAGCTCTTCATTTTTCTCCAAATATTTTGTCTTCACCACCTCGAGAATCAATGTCTGGCTTTGGTAATATTCTATAGTCTTTCAAAACTTCATTCTCCTTTTGTAACCTCTAATATTCGACTCGACCTTTTTCATTGAAAGACCTCAATTCTTCCAATTGTGCTTTGAGTTTAGTCACTTCCATATTTTGTGAGGTTTCAATTTGATGCATGTCGCTGGCATGGGCCTTTTGGACCAATGACATTGAATCAGTGAATTTCATTTGTGGGCATTCCTCCTCTGCATGTAATTTCTTTTTAATCTCCTCCTCATAGGCCTTCTTGGCCTACTGAATTTCCTTTGTTTCCTCACTGGAAATAGATTCTTTTGATGGTCGTTGGGGTCGTTTCCAGCTCTACAATCTGTTGAGGGGTCATAAATCCCTTTAACTCAATAGTAGAAACCAAACCCACCACAAAGGCCTAATTAGACTCTGCAACGTTTAATAGTGGAATGGTTCTCTAGATCTTGTGATCCAGCCAAATAATCGATGGGCTTTACGTTTTCTTGTGAAGGCTTCTCCTTTAGTTCAGACATTCTCTTTTTGTATTTTATTTTATGGGTGGGACCTATACAAGATAAAAGTCGGTATAAACCAACTATGTAACAAAGAGGGAAAAATATTAACTAATGGAGAAGGTTGAGTTTGGGATAACCCTTTCACTCTAGCATGCAGGCAACAAAATTTCTACCACAAGCCTAGTAATAATACATTAATTTGTTGGTGTTCCAATCATTGAATGAGGTGTGATTATCAGAAGAAAACACATATGCAATAAACGATGGCAAGAAAAATAATTCCCTTAACTCTAATCATCAATCATAGAATAACACAACGATTTAATTTTCATCATTAAAGACAAGAACCGAAAAACATTGAATCAGATAACTTATCAACATATTTAGAGGCTCTTACTCGTTACAACATCCATTCATGAGATAAAATCAGAAATAATTCTTCTCCACATCCAATCATACACACTTTTGATGAAAAACACAAACTTGTCTTTAGTCCTAAACATGACTTCTCAATTAAGGAAGCTTCGAAATAATTCTTTACAAAATCCAAAAATGAGGGTCTTTGCAACAACCATCGACCTTTACTAACACGTCGATCCTCCTATTTATAACATAATATTAACTAAACATAACTATTAAAGTGTAGCTAAGTAAAACAAAATTCTCCATATGGCGCTTTCTTCTATCAGTCTTTCTAAAAGTCATCACATGATCTCACTTGAGTGGATGACTCTTCTCATACTCTAACCACTTGAAAAAGAGATCCTCACATGTGTTAGCATATGAGAATATATGTTGTTTCATTGGGGCCAAAAGAATCTCTCTTATCTCTATTGCTCGTGCTCGATACTTGACTATTCTGGCACTTAACTACTGCAACATGGATCGAGCTTTGATCGGGTGCTCCATGAACTGTCGCACCTGTCCTGGCGCCATATCTACCACCTTCACTATTTTTGTATCCCATGAGGAGTCTTGTTCGGCATGTGATTTAACTATGTCACGCAAGTCGAAAAAGTCATCAAGTGTGTTGAATTTGGGGAGGCTGATGTCTATCATTGCCCAGTTGATATTGGTCCAAATTTTCTCGCACTTGGCCCATTTCTCTTGGATTTCTAGATGAGGTTCCTGAGCCATTTTAGCCCAATATTCGATCGATTTCCTTATGCGGTCGATGTTGCTTTCCCTTAGCACCTATATTTCATGCTATTCGACATCTTGGCCTTGTTGAACCACACTGATGTAGTTGATCCTTTCCATGGATTGATGTGTTTTCTTGTACAACCTCTCCATATCCTTGCGCATCGCTAGTTCCATGAGAGTGTCTTTGTTCATCTGTAAATTTGTTGTAGGCCTCCTTGAATTTGCTTCTCATGAACATTGCGGCCTGTGTGGTGTCCTGGTAATATTTTTTCAAGTGGTGAAAATGTTTCAATTCTTTCAGAGCCACAGCTAGCTCCTCTTCATCCCTTTTTTCTCTGTCTAGGGTGGCATCTGTGATTGCCATCCCTGCACCGATAAGTTTGGACGTCTTGACCTGCTCTGTGTTGATAATATTTTCCTCTGTGGTGATGAGGATGGAGCGATCTAGAGTGATCCTCCTCTTCTTGGTGGTTCTTTGCATGATAGATTTCATTTTCCGGTCATAAGCGATGGAATGTATGTCAACGACTTCATCCACGGGTTCGGGGATTTGTTGATCTCCCCACATGAACATATTTCCAAGGCTCTAGATGGTGTAAATTTATTCAAGACTGGGTTCTTGAACTTCCTTTCTATGTTCCGAAGGTTCGACTTCTGTTTGTGGCTCATCGGGAAGTTGAGTACCAATTGAAATTGAGGCATCGGGGGTAGGCTCGGTACTTACTTGATCATCGATCGTTGGGACACTGATTTCTTGTTGTGGAGCTTCTTCTTCTAGTTCGCCCGACCCTGGATCATCCTTCTAACTATCCTCTTGGGTCTTTGGTGCATCAGGTAGCTCAGTGTCTAAGACACTTTCGACCTCTTGTTCATTCTATGGAAGGTGAATTTGAGTGTCAGGAGTTGGGGAAGATTCCTTTTCTGGATCCTTTTCCTCCGTGATTGGTACAGGGGTCACCAGGGATACCTCTGGGCTCTCTTCATCATCATATATATTTATCAATTCGTGGAGGGGGTTTGGTTCACTTTCTCTCCCTGGTATTCGAACTGTCTCCTTCTGAGCTGAAAAATTCCCCGATGATCTAGCCTATGGCGTTGTGATTTCAAGATTGTCCAACCCAGAAATTTCATCAATGTCTATTAGTTCAGGGTCGCTTGGGCCTTCTTGGCTTTCATATGGGTTTTCGACAGGAGATCTTGTCGTTCCTATGAGGTCTGGGTCATCTTAAAACTGATCAATCACTTGTTGAGCATGTTCTATCATGAGAAACCCCCTTTCACGTGCATCATGGGTCATAGGGAAACCTTTATCCTGCACTGGGCCTACCAATGGAACCTTTGTTGCTTTCGCCGCCATCATTTCTTCCCTGGATCTAAGGGCCTCTTGAGTTGATTTCTCTATGGTTATCACATGTTCATCCAGGATCATGGCTTTGAACCTAGTCATTTTGGGGTTGGCCATCCTTGCCACCACCTCCTCCCAGTCTTGGGCATTTTCTGTGAAGATTTCATCTTCAAATTTTTCGTGGGTGTACGGCCAACAAGACGACACTTGAGAAGCATGTTTCAAGACTAGGCCTTTTGGATCATGATTGCGGAATCGGCCTATCTGGAATACGAAATCTAGTTGGCTTATCCCTTCTTGTTTGGCTTGAGTCGTGTCCTTTACCATGTAGAAACCTACATGGAAACCATAAGCTATGAACGTATGTGTCTTGTCCTTAACCAGGGTGGCGTTGTAACCTTGCAGGATGGTCTGGTATCATATCTCTCCCACTACAAGCTGGTCAGAGACATGCAATGGTAGGAGATGTGGTGCTCTGGTGGCCCCGAACACCCTGATGTAGGTGTCATGCTCGTCCAAGTACCACTGGCCTACCTTTGATATCATCTTTTTGGTCGCAGCCGATAATCTCAGACATTCTTTCTTAAAAAGAATGAAATAAACACGTGCGATGAATTCATCACAGATCAGGGAGTAAGATTTATTGTACCTATTCTCCCATAGGATGCTGAAATATATGTTGACCGGGAGCTCTGCGACATGCCAGCTTAGGTTCATGTCAACGAAAATGTTTCTGGCGCACATGACATCAAGTAAATATGTATCCATGTAGAAGGTTGGTATCTTTGCTTCCTTCGGTGTATGAGCCTGTTGTATGAAGATGCTCAATTGCTTAGAAATGATCACTCCCCAATTGAAATCGCTCCCTGAAATTTCCACTGTGTAAGCTAAGGGAATCCATGCCTTTGAAAATATGGAGTAGTCCTCTTCTCCATATAATCGACAGATGAGAGCCATCAAGTAGATGTATGACTCCCTTAAGTTGGTCGTCTGGTACCATCCAATGCTCTGATTGGTGTATTTCTTTTCTTCCCTCCACCATGAATCCATCACCCAATCGGTGTCATGGTGCTCATAGAACTTAACAATGAAATATGTATTCAGCCCCTCCTCGAGGTCTCAAAGTTTGTAATATTTATGGACCTCTATCAGAAGGAACACCTCGACACACCCATTGTTATCATTGTTTATTAAACACTTTTGTGTGTCTGTGTGGTCGATGAGCCACTTCAGGAGTTCTATATAGGGAAAGATGTTGCTTGCTACCATGTGCAGGTACGACCATCGGATATTCAGAAACACCTCATCGTCAAGTGCCCTCACATATGGGTCATTGTGTGGGATATATTTCAGGTATTCTTCCCATCTAATCTTTTTAAAGAGATCTCCCCAATGTGGGAGTGTCACCTTGGACCATGTGCTTGCCTCTGTATATCCAAAGGCTGGAGGTTGAATAAAAACCTTCTTTGTCATGGTTTTAATGACAGGTTTCGGTCTTGGAGTGTATTCCAATTAGCTTGTGACCCTTGTAGAGGAGCCTTCACCTAACTCTAGTTCTTTGAGCTTCAGAGCCCTCGGCGATCGTCTAGTGGTTGGATTTATTGGAGGCATTGTTCCTGTAAAGCTTGCTAAACCTGGTTATTTGATACTCATGGGATCTCTGCAGATTTTGAATTATTCATCTCGCATCTCTGAATGCTTATAAATTTCCTTGCGCGAGAGATGATTCTTCTTACAACAACTTAAGAGAATTTAAACCAATGAAGAACTTACCTTGTCGCATCATCCATTCAATTTCGGGTGATGAGTGCAATTTAAACAAATATGTTGTTGAATCTATGTAACTTAAATTCATCATGGGTCAACGGTGGAGGCACCGGGGGGTGATGTGGTCTATCATGGATTTTAAACAGCCGCTTTGATTGGCGCACAAGGTCGCAACTAATGTGGGATTTGGTATTAATTAGACCTTTAAATTCTCAAAATCTAATCATATCCAATGCTAAAATGTCCCATCGTGTCGCTTTCTCAGTGGGTGAATCAGGGATCTGGGATGCGCTATGAACGATTTCGTCGATGTCCCTTGCAAAATATTTGATGTCGATCAATCTCATTGTACAATGTTATCATGGAAAAGATGACTCGGAGGTGTGACTTGGACTTAGGGGACCAAAAAAAAATGACACGGGACAAAACTTGACTGTACGGTTCTCCGATTTGAAAAAGACACGTGGCATTGAAGATAGGTGGCCTAATCTGTGTGTATTAATCAGAGTCGGGACTTTCCTTAAGTTATGCATTTTAAAAACAAACCTTGGCTTGTCGATGCCAAAAAGTATCCAGGGTCGGCAATTGGCGATAAACCTATCACGTGTTTTTCTTCAGGTTAACTTCTTCGCAAAAGTCTCAATGTCGAAAACACATCAGGGATCGGCGATCAGGAGTATCATTTAGCACGATCAGAATGTCTATGGAAATCCTTTTAGTCTTTCCCCGGTTCCGATAAGTGCGTCGGGAATCGACTATCGTCGATATCTTTTCTTTCTATGTTAACGCCTATGCATCTCGTCTTTTACTAATGTCGAAGGGGATCGTCTATCGGCGATATCCTTATGAAATACTTGTTGTAAAACAAAACTTCATTTTTCCGATATAGATGAAGATTAGTGCTTGGTGATTGAGGTTTCTCGAGTATTCTTTTCCATCTTTGAATTCCTTTCGATGTCGAAATTGAGTGTGTTGGGTGAAGTGTTTTGACTTTTGATTCTTTATTCGAGCGTTAAGGATTTATTAAGTCATGAGGTTTTATAAGTTCAAATAGAATTGAAGAGATAATGAGATTCAAGATAATAAGCAAATTCAAACATTTCTCAAAAATGAAATCGATTCAGACAGTTCAAAGATCAAGTGGTACCCAAAAAAGCGAAAAAATTACAAAGTATTTTTAGGGTGTGTTGAGTGATCAACAAATGGCGACTTACTGGGTGAAAGAAGAATCTCTATTCCTCCCTCAGGATCGGTTTATGCAAAAGCAGTTTAGACCTTAACTAGTTTTTTATTATAGCCTCTTTATCCTTGCTTTTGAAATTCCCTGGTTGATGCGTTTGGGCCTGCCTGTGGGGCTTTCAACCTTTATTCCATCTTTGTTTCTTGTAACCTTGACTCATGCCCCCTTTTGATAATAGTTTAGTAAATAATTCATTGGCACTAAGACTTTATTTACCCTTCTTCACTTGCTACGGTGTTGCTCTACTGCCAACGAGTGTCCATAGCCCTGCTAGAGTCACCCCGATGTCACAGATGTTCCTTCACTACCAGTGAGCATCCATAGCCCCGATGGATTTATCTTCATACCCTCTCTTACTATGCACTCATTTGATATAGTTGATTTTTATTTCGATAGAATTCCCTGAGCGAGTGGGAGAGGAGGACGTTTGTTATCTACAAAAATGAGATGGCTAAGGTGAAATTTTGCTAGCTCTGTCTCTGAGGTACATGTAGTCCTTTCCATATTACCATATTTCCCTTAAGTCTTTACCAGACCACCAAGCACACACTTCTTCATTTCTCCAAAGTTGTTCATCTCTGTAGGTTATATAGAGAACCCCTCGAAACAACCGCAAGTTCCCCAACGTTTCTTGTGTTGTATGTGATTGATGAGTTAGGGACAAAGTTTGTCATATTGCATTATTTGAGGTCAACCATTGTATTTCTAAACACAATATTAAAAATCACAGAAGTACAATAGAAAAAGATAAAACAAAAAATTCATTTCGCAATCGACATATCTAAAATAAACATCGTGAAAACATAAACACGGAAAATAAATTTTTTTTTAATGGAAATATTTCTTCAGGGCTTGGCCATTCACCGAGAGGGCGTCAGGTTCCCCCCTCATATTTTGCAGTCGATACATTCCTAACCCAATCTTTTCAGCCACCTGGAAAGGTTGAGCCATAGGTTCTGAAACTTAGAATGTTTTCATTTAGGCTCATTTGTTATGTCCCACTTTAGGACTAAGTCTCATACTTCAAAATTATTCTCTTTAGCCTTATGCTTATCAAACCACCTTTTAACTATCTGATGGTGAGCTATGAACTTTGATTTAGTTTTCTCCCTTTCTTATTCAAGCATGAGAAGGGTATCAATTATTTATTGTATGACTGATGAGGTATATCCTATTCAATCCTAAGCAAGTTGAAGAGATGGAAGATATAGCTCGTTCAGAAGAATGGCTTCCTATCTGTATACCAAAAAGTATGGGGAAATCCCTATAGATTCCTTGGGTGTAACTCTATCATCCCATAAAGCATTATGAAGTGAACTATGTCAATTTATCTAGTTGTCTGCAACTATTTTCTTCAATATCATCACTAGGTTCTTATTAGTTTATTATTCCACTTTGTTCCCCTATGGATAGCAGTTTGCAGAGTATCTTATTATAATTCCTTTGTCTAGGAAAAAATCTTTTAATAAGGTGGAATAAAAGTAAGATGTGTTATCAAAAACAAGGATAGAGGGCACATCGAACCTTGTGATCAGTTGTTTTTCTATGAATTGGATCACCACCTTTTCGTTTACATGAGTCAGAGGGATGGATTTTGCCCATTTCGTGAAATAATTTGTGGCAGCCAGTATGTACCTATGTTGTTTTGAAGAACTTGGTTTAATGTATCCTATGATATCTAACCCCCATTGCTCAAATGGCCTAGAAACGGCCACTGGTTGGAGTGGGATAGCTGCTCTCTTCTCCCTCCCCATGCTTATTTGACAAGTCTTACAATTTCTATTGTATGTGTGAGCATATATGAATAGAGTAGGCCAATAATAGTCAACTCTCATTATTTTATGAGTGGTGGTGTTTCCTACGAAATTTCCACCGTCGATACCATCATGGAGCTCTTTCATAACTTTGTCTACATCTTCACGTTCGAGACATCTTAAAAGGACCCCATCATAATCAACATGAAAGAGTACCAAATTTATGAGGTGATACTGTGTGGATTTTAATTTGAGAGCTCTCCTTTCCCTAGGGTTTAGGTTCTCTGGGAAAGTCCCATAATGCAAGAGATAAGTTTGTTTCTCGTACCAAGACACTTCCCCTAGGGAAATGTATGAAGCTTCTCCACACCATAACACCAATTCATTCTCCCACCCGGGGTTGTCATTTACTTGGTCCTGGGCTTCAGCATCCAGTTTGCATAACCCTTGTCCCTTAACTAGTTTAGCAGGTTTTATATCTAGATCAAATTATTGGAATACCTCCATCCAATTTCCTCTTCTTTCCCCCATATCCTGTTGATTTAATAAGGATCGAACTACAGGGTGAGGCACTATGACTTTGGTGTGATTCTTAAGGATGTAAGATCTGAAGTGTTTCACTGCCTTGTATACCGCATAATCTTTCTTGTCTATAGCAGGGTAATTTAGTTTGGCCCCTTGGAGATTAGTGCTCATGAATGATATTGGGGCTTTGTTGTTGTCATCATCCTTCTGAGTCAATACTGTAGCTACTGATTGGTCAGAGGCAAAAGTGTAGAGAAAGAAATCTATGTTGAAATCGGGACTTCATAATATTGGAGCCTGAGATATTGCGGTCTTAATATTGTTGAAATCCCTCTTTCGTTCGTCATCCAACTTAAATTCAACATCTTTACGAATCATCTTTTGTAAGGGTTTGATAGTTTCAACGAAATCGGAGGTGAATTCCCTCACAAAATTGATTTTCCCAAAGAATGATTGCATAGCCTTTTTGTTGTGGGGTAATGGTATTTGAGCTATAGCCTTAATCCTTTCTGGGTCTATGTGAATCCCTGCTTGAGATATAATGTGGCCTAACAACTTACCTTCCTCAACACCCAAAATATTTTTCTTAGAGTTTAAGGATATATCGTATTTCCTACACCTTTCGAAAATCTGGGTTAAATGTTGGATGTGATATTCTTTGTTCTTCGAATACACAATTACGTCATCCAAATAGACTACTACACATTTGTTGATTAGTCCTCGAAATTCTACGCCCATGTCCCTCTGGAATGTTTCCCCTGCATTGATTAACCCAAAGGGAATGTGCTTATAAGCGAAGGTTCCCCACTTGGTTCGAAAGGTAGATTTCAAGTGGTATTCTTCTGAAACTAGAACCTGGTTGTAACCTAAGAAACCATATAGCAGGGAGAAAATCTCAGAGCTAGACACGGTATGTAAGAGTTGCTCCATTGGTGGGACTGGATAGTTGTCCTTTTCTGAATCTCTATTGAGGTTTATGAAATCTACGCACAGGCGGATCTCCCCAGACTTTTTCCTTACAGGAACCAAATTTTCTACCCAGGTGGAGTGTCTAACTTGAAAAATAATCTTGGCATCTAGTAGTTTCTTTAACTCCTGACACATCAGCAAATCCAGGGATGGGTGGTATTTCCAGAGCTTTTGTTGGAAGGGTTTTATTTCAGGTTTTAACAGGATAGTGTGTTGAATGATACAAGTATCATAGATTTTTAGATCTCAGTAGGACCATGCAAAGATGTCTTCATATTGTCTGAAAAGTTTGAGATAGGCCTTCCTTTCCTCTTTAGATATTGTCTTTCTGAGATTTACATTTTTGGGGTTTTCAAGGGTTCCTATATTTATAGTTTCATGCATGGGACAGGAACTACCCGTCTTTGCCTTTTTTGACCCTTTAAATCATCCCCTTAGGTCAAAAAGGTTTTCTAAATTGGTTCTTCCCTTCGGTGTCTTGTGAGACCTTGTTTTGTCAGTCTGAGGATCTATTTCCGTTGATTTCCCCTGGAATACTTCATCGTCAATAGCCAAGTCTTTAAAATTATCATGATTCGTCAAAAAATTTATGATATGTTCATCTCCTTCAAAGACCTTCCAATTCAAAATATTGTTAGGCACTGATGGTTTGTAGAGTAGCTCCACGGTGAATTGGGAAGCTTCATAATCTTCTAGAGGTGATAGCCATGAGGCAGCAATGGCCAGAGAATCAGCAAGAATGTTCTTTTTTATTTGGATCGTTGTAATGTTGAAGGCTTCAAAATGTTCTATTAGCATGTGCACTTCTTGTTGGTAATTCTTGATGTGTGGAGAGTTGCAATGTATAGGATTCCTTACTTGTCTAATGATGATTTTGGAATCTCCGAACACCTTCAATTATTTAACGTTCAAGTCCATGGATTTCTTTAGCCCTTGTACTAGAGCTTCATACTCGATGGTATTGTTTGTACATTCGAACTCTAGTCTACAAGACATAAAATGTTGTTTACCTTTTGGATCAATGAGAATGCACCCTGCCCCTGACCCTTCTTGCGATTTAGATCCGTCAAAGTATAAGGTCCAAACTTGTGGGAAAAACCCATCAGATTCCTCTTTCTTGTCACTTTCCTCTTCCTTTCCTGTTTGTTCCATGAGTTCTGACACAGGTTCTTGACAGAAGAGGATTTCCCCTGTCGTCGTCAGAAGTTTCTCTTGAAACATCATTTCAGAGTTTTGAGTAAGAGGGACATCATATGAGAGGGGGGAGAAATTCCTGAAGTTGGAGTTACAAGAATAATTTCCTAGCATGGGGAAATCTATCGATGAGGGTTCATTCATGGTTTCTAAGTCGGTGACAATATGTTTTAGATATCTTTCCCTATCAATCGTGATCATGTTTGTGTGCCCCTTTGAGGGCAGCCAAAGGTGATCCCAATCTATAATAAATTATCCATTTAAATTCTCACACCAGTCTTGACTTAATAACAATCCATAAGCTTTTGGGATATCTACTACAATGATGTCAATTACTTGCACAAATTTTGGGTGTGTCGCTATTTTGATCATCATTTTGAGCTCCCCCATAACCTTCACCTAGGTTATGTCTAGTTGTATAACATGATTATCTCTTTTGAGAGGGACTGTGTTTAATTTTTTGCAAATAGACAATGGCATAAAATTGGAGGATGCTCTTGAGTCAACCAAAAAATTATGGAGGTTTATGTTGAAGACTTCAAACATCAAAAGAAATGGTGGGACAAAAGGTTTTCCCTTCTTATCTTCAAAGCAGGTATTCACAGTTGGTTTATTTCTCAGGTATGTGGGGAGTTAGATTTCCTCCTTGGTTAGTGTTTGTCGTGGGGCTTTCTACTGATTTAAATGCTTGTAACAGAAATTCATTTTGTTGAGGGATTATACACACATACATGACCGATATATTTGCTTTAAACATTTTCAAGTATTCTACTATGTTGTAGTCTATCTTAGGCTATTCTCCTGTATGGATGTTTATAGGATTTCTTCGGGGAGAAAAATATGCTTTCAGGTAATCAGGAGCTATTTTTCCTCCTGAAGTTTGGGTTAGTGAGGTCATTTGAGACAGGTTGACCCCTACTTCATGTTTGTACATCCAATACTTCTGCGGATGGTTCTTGAACTTCAAATAGGTTGTCAGAAGGAATAGGTAAATCAGGGTCCCATATCAACATGGATGTTTCTTTTGTTAGATCAACCTCTTCCTGATCGAAAAAAATTATAGTTGAGTCGCTTGATTTTTCGGTTAGAGAGAATTCATCTAGAAACTGATTGGCCATCAAATTCATGGCATGCACCCATTGAGGGAAGTCTCTTTCAGAGTGATTCTCTTAATGATAGGTACAGAAAGAGTCGGATGCTACATTTCCCATATCAATGTTTAAGTTTGTTGGGGGAGGTCCAATTTCTTTGAAAGGAGGATTCATTTTAAAGAAAGGCTTATAGGGCCTCCGCCCTTGGTTTCCCTCCCCTTCCCTTCTCTTCATTTCTATGATTTCATTTGACAACTTCTTGACCATGCGTTGTAGGTCTTCTGTATCCCCACTTCCCTTTTTGGGACCGTGTTCTGTTTGTTTCCCTGGGGGTCTAGTCAGCAATAGTCCTCTCCTGGGAGGAGGTTGAAATTTTTTTTTAACTAATGAGACATGTCCTTATTTACATCCCTTCATTTGGAAAATCATTTTGTCTTCTTCAAAATTCTCAGCTAAGGTTGGTTTGGCATCCCTTTTCACAAACATGGAAATAGACGCTGGGAGAGCATTACTGTATACTTCAATTTGCAACTCCTGAGTAGGTTTAGCTTCGGGTTGGAATTTGTTTAATATAGTGGTAAATATTTGATTTAAGTATTTAACCCTTTCCTTTGAACTCATGGTGGCGACAAACAACTCAGCCATCAAAGCTTCTGTAGTGGTTTCTTGTGCAAGTTTGTCTAGAAAATCCTTTTGAAACTCAGTCCAACTAGTTATGGATTCTACAGGTAAGTTAAAATACCATGGGGAGGCCGAATTATCAAAAGTGTATGGTAAAATCCTACATACTACGTCTTCATGTTGAACATTCATCAGTCTAATAGCCAGTATGAATTTTTTGATATGGTCTTTAGGCAATCCTTAGGTTTCAGGGTCAAATTTAGGGAGTAACTTCTCTAGATGTCAGGGAAGGTTGTGTACTAATCCAGGGATGGCCAAAGCATCTCTAGCCAACCAAGGTTGACTATTATGAGGTGCATTTCCCCTTTCTTCATCGTGGTCATTGTTATCTTTCATGTCTTCAGATCATTCTGAGTTAAACCCTTCCTCTTCAGAAAAATCGTTGGGCTCGGAGTAGTTATCGGACGGTGTTTTGGGGATTAGATTAAGAGGATGTTCAATTTCAGTGAGGGAGAAATCTATTAGGTATTATACTGTGTGCATGAAAACCTAGTCGGGGGACTCAACCATTGGTCTTCTTATTTGTTTTCTTCGAGGAAGTAATGAAGCTAAGGGAAGTGCACCGATCTGTCGAGCATAAGTTCTTGTGATTCTTCTGAATTGGTTAAATTCCTCGTGAGGAAGAGTGTAAGGTATATTAGCGAACAGATGTTATTCCTCGTGCTAGGGTGATTTACTCATTTCAGGAGTACTCAGTGTGTGTGGGTTGTCTTTGGAATGACTAGCCATGCATATGGTATATTTTGAATCTACAAGTTGTGTGAAATACTATGTGAAAAATATTATCATCCATTCATTCTTCAGGCCCTCCTTCTAGCGCCATTTATGTTGAGGGGTCCTAAATCCCTTTAAATCAACAATAGGAACCAAACCTGCCACTGAGGCCCAATTAGACTCTGCAATGTTTAATAGTGGAATGGTTCTCCAGATCTTGTGATCCGACCAAATAATCGATGGGCTTTACGTTTTCTTGTGAAGGCTTCTCCTTCAGTTTGGATATTCTCTTTTTGTATTTTCTTTTATGGGTGGGACCGATACAAGACAAAAGTTGGTATAAACCAACTAGGTAACAAAGAGGGAAAAATCTTAACTAATGGAGAAGGATGAGCTTGGGATAACCCTTTCACTCTAGCATGCAGGCAACAAATTCTCTACCACAAGCCTAGTAATAATATATTAACTTGTTGGTGTTCCAATCATTGACTAAGGTGTGATTATCAGAAGAAAACACATATGCAATAAACAATGGCAAGAAAAATAATTATGTTAACTCTAATCACCAATCACATAATAAAACAAGGATTTAACTTTCATCATTAAAGACAAGAACCGAAAAACATTGAATCAGATAACTTATCAACATATTTAGAGGCTCTTACTCATTACAACATCCATTCATGAGATGAAATCAAAAATAATTCTTCTCCACATCCAATCATACACACTTTTGATGAAAAACACAAAATTGTCTCTGGTCCTAAACAGGACTTCTCAATTAAGGCATCTCTGAAATAGTTCTTTACAAAATCCAAAAATGGAGGTCTTTGCAACAACCATCGACCTTTAATAACACGTCGATCCTTCTATTTATAACATACTATTAACTAAAAATAACTATTAAAGTGTAGCTAAGTAAAACAAAATTCACCATATGGTGCTTTCTTCTATCAGTCTTTCTAAAAGTCATCACATGATCTCACTTGAGTGGATGACTCTTCTCGTACTCTGACCACTTGACAAAGATATCCTCACATGTGTTAGTATACGAGAATCTATGTTGTTTCATTGGGGCCAAAAGAATCTCTCTTATCTCTACTGTGTGTGCCTGATACTTGACTATTATGGCACTTAACTATTGCAACATGGCTCGAGCTTTGATCAGGTTCTCCATGAACTGTCGCATGTCTTGGTGCCATGTCTGCCACCTTTGCTATTTTTGCAGCCCATGATGAGTCTTGTTCGGCATGTGATTTAACTATGTCACGCAAGTCAACAAAGTCATCGGGTGTGTCGAATTCGAGGAGGCTAATGTCTCTAATTGCCCAGTCGATATTGGTCCATATTTTCTCACACTTGGCCCATTTCTCTTGAATTTCCCGATGAGGTCCAGCTTATGTTTGTGGGTCATCGGGAAGTTTAGTACTGACTGAAATTGCGGCATCGTAGGTAGGCTCGGTACTTACTTGATCATCGGTCGTTAGGACATCGATTTCCTATTGTGGAGCTTCTTCTTCTAGCTCATCTGACCCCGGATCGTCCTTCAAACTATCCACTTGGGTATTCAATGCATCAGGCAGATCAGTGTCTAAGACACTTTCAACCTCTTATTCATTCTGTGGAAGGCGAATTTGAACGTCGGGAGCTGGGAAAGACACCTTCTCTGGCTCCTTTTCCTCAGTGATTGGTACAGCGATCACTATGGATACCTTTGGGCTCTCTTCATCATCATATATGTTTATCAATTCGCAGAGGGGGTTTGGTGCACTTTCTCTCCCTGGTGTTCCGACTGTATTCGGCTGAGCTGAAAAATTCCCCAGTGATTCGGCCTGTGGCATTGTGATTTCAAGGTTGTCTAACCTAGCGATTTCATCAATGTCTATTAGTTCAAGGTCACTTGGGCCTGCTTGGATTTCATATGGGTTGTTGTCAGGAGATCTCGTCGTTCCTATGAGGTTTGGGTCATCTTGTAACTGATCAATCACTTGTTGAGCCTGTTCTATAATGATCAACCCACTTACCTGTGCGTCTTGTGTCATAGGGAAACCTATATCCTGTACCAGAGCTACCAGGGGAACCTTTACTGCTTATGCCACTATCATTTATTCCCTCGCTCTGAGGGCCTCTTGAGTTGATTTCTCTATGGTCATCGCATGTTCATCTAGGCTCATGGATCTAAACCTGGTCATTTTGAGGTCGGCCATCATTGCCACCATGTTAGGGACCTAACCCCTCACATAGGTAAAACAATGTATTTCGATGTAATAAAGGTCAATATTAATAAGGCCTTGCAATAAAGTAGAATAAGTCGAATGTAAGAAGACCTAATAGAAGCTTCCGCTTCTAGAAGGATCTTCCTCTAGATGGTTCTATTGATAGGCATATTTAGTATAAATAGGAGTCGAGGGTATGAGAACCCTAGCTTGGATATTATTGTAATAGGGCTCTGCTCGACTAGAGGTTTCCCCCTCGAACAAGCTCGTGAACATTTCTCTCAGTAATCAAAGTGCTCTTTCTGGTGTTATTATGTTATCATTTCAGTATTATTGTGGTGTTATTCTGGTTATATTGTTTTTCATCTGCCATTTCTAGCATTTTATTTTTGTTCTGAATACTTGTTATATCTAGAATATTACAAGTGGTATCAGAGCACTTTCCTTGGAAGAAAATTATGGGTTAATTTTTTTCAGGGTAGAGATGTATTCTGGCATCTTTAAGCCATAGAGATCTATCATTGCACGCATAATCCCACGGTTGAGGGATTCATACATGCAGGAAATACAAGTGGCTCTTAAGAGCACATGTGTTGGCCAACCTTGTAACCCTTGTTCGTACCCCTTCGAGTGGTAGCGCATCAGAAAAAACCTGTGTACGGATTGGCCTAGATTTCCTGAAGCCCTCTTTAGATAAATCGATCGGTTCCCTCACTACTATAGTGACACCGAGAACAACATTCAGGAATATACTCTCTAGTACCTAGGTAGTCAGGTACTACGGCTAAGGGCATGGTCTAGCCTCCTTAGTTAGTTCCATGATATATTGGGTCGAGTACTACTGTTGGACCCCACACGTATATCGGAGAGATATAGCATAGGGCAAACCCTTGTCTATAGAACCCTTGAATACCTAACCCTTGGGGATGGAAACAAAAAAAAAAATTAA
>JZKD02S0573026.1:976306-993129 GCA_000966675.3 Picea glauca | reverse complement strand
TATATATATATATATATATATATATATATATATATATATATATATAAAAGTTGTAATAAGAAAAGTGAAATGTATTATATATTTTTATATAAAAAATGTATTATGTTTGTAAGTAGTATAAATTATTGTAATATAATATATAAAGGAAATTAGAAAATAAAAAGTACAAAATGGATGAGACATGCAACATCTTTACTTCTAAATTAAAATATAAGAAACATGATACAATTTAAGAAAAGAAAGAATACATATATATTGGATTTTTTTTTTATTAATGGTTAAGATTAGTATGCATTGTTCCGGAATTAAGAATTAAGTTTGTGATGTAATAATATGATTTATAATATTCCATAAAGGAAAACCACCGTTAAAATATTCCTAACCTTTGTAATTTGGGTTCAAGTTTATTTAACATATTTAAATTATGAAAATGAAGATCCATGGTAATGGTAATTTAGAGTTATAAATTTTGAGATGGTAAATAATATTTATTTTAAGAAGTTTTTAGTCAATTTCCATTCTAGCAAGTTTTTAGTCAATTTCTACTTTTGAAATTTAGATGGGTTTTTGAGTACAATTTTTTTACCAATATATAATTTGTCATCTTTAATATGAAAAATAAAACATAGGGGACTTTCAACTACACTTAAAGGAATGGAAATAATTTACTTCAAGGAATGAAAATAATTGGTTTCCGAGCATTTAACTTATTTGTTTAATCTAAAATTTCATAGAGGAAAATCCAAGTTAAAGAAGTTTTGGTTATTTGTGATGAGGCAAACAAGGTTTAAGTTCACCATCCAAAAAAATATTTAACAATTGTTTTTACCAATTGATGCAAGAGCATCGCTCCATGTCAACAATGTGCCAACCAGCCAACACATCCCACATGTATTTAATGGAGAAAGGGAGAGGCGCAACCCTCTCAATTTTGAAATTCGAAATTTCAATAAATGTTGTAAGGCTTTTAATGCCAAACCACACCTTTGTATAAGTAGTGGTTGAGGTTTCCTTTAATGGTTGCCTACAACAAGCCCAAGACGTAGTTAGGACTAGGCATCCATTTATGTAATGTAGTTATAGGAGCCACTCTGTGATGGCGATAGCTCAGGGACGGTGAGATTGAGGATAAGCTCATGGGAGCCCTCATTTTGTAATTAATAAATTAGAGTAGAGAGTTAGGAGGAGTAGAGTGGAGAGGGAGAATAGGAGAATTCTCAGGTAGAGAGATCTCGAGGGAGAGAACTGAGACTCTGTAGCAGTCCAGTTTTTGTAAAAACACATTTTGTATAGACATTTGGAGATTAATACAAAGAGCAGTTTTCTTGCCCATGAATTGTCTGTGTATGTTTATGCATTTGAATGTCACTTGTATGCTATAGATACAGGTTATAGATAGATTTTACTATTTATTTGTGAGTTTGTCGGTTTCTATCTGGGTTCTTTAGACCGTGCAAGGAGTGCACAACAGAACATTGGAAGTTCTGTAGCCATCGCAAGGAGTGCGCATATGAGCTCTGTGGAGTCAGAAAGAACATGCAAGGAGTGCACACCAGAAAGATTCACACACTCAAGGAGGAGCCTCAAGGTTGTTGAACACCTTGGAGGACGAGCTGTGCAGGGGAAGGCACAGAGAGAAGAGACACAATCTCTGGAGATTATGTAGAAGCTCTGCCAGGCGGGCATTGAGCTGGTACAAGGGTAAAATCATGAAGATGGGTAACACGTTTGCTAGTTTTATGACAAAAAAAACTGTATTTTCACAAGTTCTTCAACTTCCAACATACAAAAGTATTTTTTTTATTTAGAATTTCACTTTACAGTAAAAACAAAACTTGTAAATAATTTTGTTATATTTCTAATGACTATTTTTCAATTTTTTTATTATTAAGATTTGATATGTCAATTTGACAATTGTTTAACAGTATGTTCCTTAAACATGAAATGAATGATAATGAGTTATTGTTTTCCACAACAATTTATCTATTATTAAACTTATGTTTTTAAGAAATGAAATATACTGCAACAATCTACAGAGACTCTATTTTATTATGACTATAATTTTGAATCTAAGGGATGAATATTATAATTTCTAGAATTTTTTTAAGTTGACCAAGATGAAAACGTTGCAGATTTTAAACACGTGTTTTTCTACACCTTGTATCTATCTTAATTTTTACTTAAAAGTAAAATCTAAAAATACCCTTTTGAAGAGAATAGTTTAAAAATTCTGAATATAAATTTTCCATAATTTTCGGTTGTGTATTTTTAGAGATATGGATTTTTCATTTCACCGAATCATAATCTCACCTAAAAATATTATTTAGTGATTTTTTTATAAAATTAAATAAAATGAGATAAAAACAATGAAAATGAAAACAAATTATACCCAATGAAAGTAGATTCAATTTTAAAAATGTTGGTATCATTTCTCAAACTAAATTCTGAGTATTTGTAGGAATCCATTAAAAATAAACGTTTCGGCCCCGAAAAATTGCCGCTAGAAATTTTGGAGACTCGATTGTCACGAAAGTGTTACCCAGATTCATGATTTTACCCGCAAGTGTGCACGAGGAGAACTCTTTGTCGATTTTGAAGACAACCAAAGTTATTGAACACTCTGTAGGCTCTGCAAGGTGTGCATTGAGTAAAGGAGCGCCAAGAGGGCGTGAAGCATTTATTTTCAAGAAATACTTTGGCCCTGAGATTGAGGAAATCTCAGCAGCACAAGGAGTGTGCAAGGGTGGACTTATTCTAAGTCCCGAAGCTCAGGAGGAACAATGCCTTTGCGCACAGAGAAACAGAAGAAAGGAGTAGAAGGTCGAGAAACCTTTCAAGGTTTCTGAGTTGACTAAGCTCAGGAGGGGAAGCGTTTCTATAACGCAGATGAGACCCAAAGGAACTGGGTTCGCAAGGGAAGCATCGAAGGCCGAGACCTTCGAGCGTTGAATTTCTTCCAAGGGAAGAGAAGAGGCGCAAGCTTAGGAGGAGGATCACAACAGTCGTTGGATCGGCACTGGGAGGAAAGATCTAGACCGTTGAATCTACGTCCATGCACACAGGAGGAGAGATTGCAAGGACGATAGATATGAACCGTCATATCTAATGCCAATACCCAACAATCGTTGGATCAAGCGAAGGCGCAGGGGGTTTAAACCCTTGGATATCCACACATTCGGGAATCGGGGGTTGGAGGAGCAGAGGAGGTTGCATCCCATACTTGCAATCGTTGAAATCGCGAAATCGTGCTACCCGTTAGATCTAGAGCACAGTGGCCTGAGAGCTACTGGATCAAGGATACATGCATGGGATTTAATCCCTAGGAGGTGCACAAAAGATCAGATCATGACCGTCAGATCTCGTGTAAAGGACCGATAGCCATCGAATCAGGAAAGAGGAGAACGAGGCTTAACCCTCGTAGAAGCAAAGGAGAGGACTCAACAAAATCTCGAAAGCATTGTGACCGTCCACAGGAGGACACGTGGCAAGTGGTCAAGGTTTTGGGAAAAGGCTCGAAAGATTTCGAGCCGTCGATCCAGTTAGATCGTGGTCGTTGGTTCTAGAAGGATCTGGGCCATTGATCTCTCAGCAGAGAGATTTCATCATTTAGTGAACTGGGGATTCAAAAGACAAAGGAGCGGGATCCTTGCATCGCGATTCCTCAAATCGCGAAACCCCGAAAGAATGAATGCCAAGACATTTCAACATTTCGACAACCGGGGACTCGAAAGACAAAGAAGCGAGACCTTGCATCGCGATTCCCCGAATCACGAAACCCCGAAAGAATGAACACCAAGACATTTCGGCATTTCGACGACCGGGGATTCGAAGACAAAGGAGCGGGACCTTGCATCGCGATTCCCTGAATCACAAAACCTCGAAAGAAATAGGATCGTTAGATCAAGGAGGGCTCAAAGCCATCGATCTTGTAGTAGATACGATTTCGGACTTTCGACAACCGGGAGTTGGAGGGACAAGGAGTTAACCCCTCCACATCGCCGAAACGTGAAAACTCGGGGAGTCGGTTGGATGTTAACTGTTGGTCACAGGGCGGAGGTCATATGAGTCAGGAGTGAAGGTAGGAGCTAGTGCGAGCTAGGCTCTATTTCGGGGTTCGGCAATTCGAAGGACAAGGAGCCTGGAAGAGCTCGCATGCAGGAGTCTCGAAACCTCAAAACACGAAAAGGGGGTGAGTGCGCAAGTTTTCTCAAGGCCTGTGCTAGAGGACGAAGGGACCTGTGGATTTGTTCAAAGGGTTCCAGCAGGAGCCCAAAGAGCCATTTTGGCTTAGGGAAAAGAGCGATTTAGAGACCAGGAGGTCAGTGGACCCTGCTGAGGTAGGGGGTCTGCATCACCAATATATAATTTGTCATTTTTAATATGAAAAAAAAACATGATCTTAGAGGGGACTCTCAACTACACTTTAAAGAATGAAAACAGCTTTAGCCATTTTAAATATGAAAAAAAAAACATGATCTTAGAGGAGACTCTCAACTACACTTTAGAGAATGGAAATAACTTTAGCTAATACTAATTCCCAAGCATTTGATCTATTTTTTTTAATCTAAAATTCCATAGAGGAAAATCCAAGTTAAATAAATTTTTGGTTATTTGTGATGAGGCAAAATCCAAGTTAAATAAATTTTTGGTTATTTGTGATGAGGCAAAATCCAAGTTAAATAAAATTTTGGTTATTTGTGATGAGGTAAACAAAGTTTAAGTTCACCGTCCAAAATAAATATTTAACAAATTTTTTTACCAATATACAATTTGGCATTTTTCATAGGGAATGGAAATAACTTACTCTACGCAATATGAGTTCCCAAGCATTTAACCTATTTTTTTTAATCTAAAATTCCATAGAGGAAAATCCACAATTTGGCAGTTTTCATAGGGAATGGAAATAACTTACTCTACGCAATATGAGTTCCCAAGCATTTAACCTATTTTTTTAATCTAAAATTCCATAGAGGAAAATCCAAGATAAAGAAAGTTTTGATTATTTGTGATAAGGAAAACCAGGTTTAAGTTTACCATCCAAAAGAATATGTGATCACAAACCTTCAATTTGAATGTACAGAAAAAAAATATGGATGAAAGTTTGGAGTGTTGAAAACTGACCAAAGATATAAGATATTGATATGAATGGATCACAAACCTTCCATTTGAATCTAAAGAAAAAATGTGGATGAAAGTTTGGAGTGTTGAAAATTGACGAAAGATATTGATATTTTCATAGCAAGTAACAATTGCAAATGATTATTTTGAAGGCACTTTATTTGTGATGTGTCTAAAACATGTAGAGGTTATAAACCATTTACGTTATTGATATTTTCATAGCAAGTAACATTTGCAAATGCTTATTTTGAAGGCACTTTATTTGTTTGGGATGTGTCTTCATAGCAAGTAACATTTGCAAATGCTTATTTTGAAGGCACTTTATTTGTTTGTGATGTGTCTAAAACATGCAGAGGTTATAAACCATTTAAGTTATTGATATTTTCATAGCAAGTAACATTTGCAAATGATTATTTTAAAGGCACTTTATTTGTGATGTGTTTAAAACATATAGAGGTTATAAACCATTTATTTTTCACTTGTTCATTATTTACACAATTCATTTGGACTTGGATTCAAATTGCCATTTATTTTTCACTTGTTCATTATTTACACAATTCATTTGGACTTGGATTCAAATTGGGTTGTGTGCATGCATCTCATTAGAGTCAAACATTGATAAGTTCCTTTACACATGTCCTTAATGTCCCTTCCCATCTACACTTGGTGTTTCACTTTGGAATATGGTACATGGGTCTTTTTACTTGGAATGTTTGATTAAACAAATAAACAAACTCTTTACCACAAAATGCCATCCTCTCAAGTTTATTTAGCTTAATATATCAAATCAAGTATTTAAAATAATATTAGCAAATCCACGGTCATTAGATGAATTATTGGAGATAACTAAGGACTAAGGATGCATTAGGGTTGGACTCTTACAAAAATCTAATCAATGCTTTTAAAACCATTTCTCTCAATTATCCCCTTCCTTTGATGTGAACATATCAATGGATGCCACATAAATTCTGCGGGATTCTAGGGGTAACCTAGGTAGGGAAGGACTCAGAGGTATAAGAAGGGATTTTTTAGGGGACCCAGTCCTTTATTTGCACAAAATATGGATTGGCCTAACTTAATTCCGACTTATACATTTTAAAAGCTACACATAGAGGGTATTGATTCATGACTCATCATAATAAATTGAACCAACTTATTTAAGGGAAAAAGTCTTCGATGTCTTCCTCTCATCAGAGACTAATTATACTCCTCTAGGACATCAACAAATTATTTCAACATTTTGTAGATATATAAGCATCGCATGTTCATCGAATTTTTAATACAATAGCCAATAATTTTTATAATTGTGGAGTGTTTTGGAATGGAGTATTGTACAAATTTGGAGAAAGGAAGTGTTTACTAGTTGTAATCAGATTCCCCATTCTAAATGTCTATCACTACAATAAGAAAAAGTTATTTCACATTATTAATATCTAAAACTTCCAAGATCATGAGTTTGTCATTTCTCCCTTTGCCTTGCCTCACATTATTATGGGGTACCAGTATGATGCAACTAGAAATATTTTACATCTCATTGTACAAACATAGCTTCATTTTGTATGAATGCTTACATATTATGAGGGATTTTTATGGATAATCTTGTTGTAGTTGATGCAAAACTATCATTATGGTGCACACCTTTCTTATATGCCTCAAACCTTAAATATGAATTCATTTTCTTGGAGTTAGTACTACTCGACATTTTCTTCCAAGTTGATATTGATATATGTTATATTTTTATATCCTCCACCTTATGTCAATTTTAAATTGTCTTTTCAAGAATAAATGTTTTGGAAATTGTGTTTGCGGGAACTAACTTGTTAAAAGTGACTAGAGAGCCAAAAAAATAATAATAACAAGCATTCCCATTCTTAGACCACTCTCATGATAGAGTCCTAATCTACCTAGACTTTGATACCTTGCTAAAATTACTAGAGAGACAAAGAAACTCATTAACAAGCATACACACAACAAAGACCAACAATTACTACCTTGGAAACCTTAATTGGGGAAAATTAGCTTCCAATAGATATATATTAGTATCTTGGATAATTCGGCCAAGATTACCACTTCAGACACTTTACCATGAACAAAAGACACTTAAATAGGTTCCTTCACATGAATACCATATGATAGAACCACGTGACACCATAAACCACCTATGGTAAACCCACCCTTGATCAAGTCAAGATTAGCCTAACAATCTTCTCTTTAAACTTGACTTTGGGTAAGAACCACCCCCTAAGTTTATTTAATAATCCTTGATTATTATAAAATCACCCTTTAATTATATCACCTAAAGTTTATTCATTACCTTACATAGATGAATCCTCAAACAAACATCTTCACATGCAAATTATTTATGTCATTCCACTAGTTGGTCTTCACGTGCTTCCACCAACACCTGCTTCAATCATTGCAATCTTTCCACAATAGCGTGGAAACTTCTAGAATGAAAAATTTCTCATATTAGCTCTTAGGATGGACTTGACAAAAACAACAAAATCAAATTTGTTGATTATTTCATCCTCCATTCCAATCAAGTGAGAAATGACATGCTTTCCAAACCCTTCTCTCTGCATCAAATTTTAACTTAATGAATTCTACAATCTCTCTCTATGGTTACCATTTTTAGAACACTCTCGTGAAAGAGTCCAGGTCTACTCGGGCTATTATACGATGATAAATTCATGACAAAAATAGTGGAAATAAAAAAAAGACACATAAAGAAAAATATTTACTATGGAAACCCCTCTACCCCTTTATGGGAACAACATATAAGAGAAAAGGTGTGCATTCTATCTCACATGTGTTGATCTCGACCATTTTTATTATTTTATAGGCTATTTTGCACCCACCACAAGGTATGAAAACCAATTTTTTTTTCAGTCAAGGATAATTTAATTAGATATTCAACTTTGTTTTTTAAAGCCATTATTGATATAAAATGGGAAATAAAAATTCCAACTCTACTCCTTTAAATTTAGATTTGCTTGGGGGATCATGTACAATGATGATTGGTTGATCCTCGCGTAATGTAGTACTCCCAATAGGAATTCATCCCTGTGGTTTTCATTGAATTGCAATTAATACCCACATGGCATGCATGTTTGGCCATCCTTGTGGCAATTAATGATACAATCATCAAACCCTCCTTAGAGTATACATATTGCATATTTGGTATGGCTTGATCAAATGATTAGTTGCTTTGTATCCATATTACTCTATTCATGATATAGATTGGAATCAATCATTGTAGGAAATTGAAGTGGCACTATAAATTCCATATAACATTTAAGACACAATGAAAAATGTGGGTTTATGATGTCATTAGCTCCCATTGCAATACCTAGAGCTCATGCAAGTAATGGAATTTTACCTTTTCTTGCTGGTTGATAGGAAATGTGACATCACCCATGGTCATGGGATATAATAATTTATATTGATGTCATGGTTTCCTTAGATGCTAGTTGTTGGGCCTAAAAGGGTACTAGTCTATAAAACAACTAAAACACACCGAACATGTCAACTCATCAAGTGAGTTCGATTTAAAAAAAACTAGAATAGTTTTTCTGACAACCTATGATGATTTATCGAATCAAATCAATAGGTATGTATCAATTATCCCAAAACACTATCCAAAGGAAAACCACAATGATATACCATAAATAAAATATGATAACTTGGACTAGTGGAATGTGATATAATGAACATGAATAACTAAATAAACTCAAATTGTGAATTTGATAACAACATAGTAACTGAACTACTAATGTAACTTTTTAATCCCTTAGATCAACATCTTCATTTACCCTTTATCAATATGATGTGATAACTACAAAAAAATCATATCTAATCTCACATGCCACCATAGAACACAATATTTAAGTGGGTACACTCAAGTACTACAGGGAAACTCACCACAAAAGTGAATTGGGTACTTGGTTGATAGAAAGTAGATATTACATTATTCCATGGCTAGAAAAATGATCACTACAACCATTTCCCTAGGATTCATGGATCATAATAACAAAGGATAAATAGTTGTATCATATACACCTACTAGAAATCTCTCAACTTTGATCGCTAGGTCATGCACCATTCTTAGTCCTCTAGTTTATTTAATACCACTTTACATTACTTGATGAAAGTGGTTATTAGATACAAAACAAGTGTACTCACACCCAACACCAACCATTATGCTTCTTTCAAATTTTACTATAAGTACTCCTTTAGATGCAACATGATACATGTGAGCTATCTTTCTAAAAGTAGAAGATCTATGATCTCTATCACTCTCATGATCATGTTCTCAATAGAATTACTAATAGTGTAACCATAGTGTCATTTCTATCTCTTATCCCAAACTACAAGAAAGAGAAGCAAATTTAGCAATCTTGTTATTTCAATATCATGGTTAATCACTAGTTGAGTAATAATTATTTGTTTATTTCTTTTGTCTTAAAATTGTCCAGGTACTCATTTTTTTTTCTCTCTTTAGGATTGTATTAGTTGTTTTACTTGGTCTTCCTACTCTATGTTTATAGTCTGTATTTTATCTTGAATAAAAAATGTTTGAGGTCATTTATTTTCAATAGATACCCAGGCTTCTAGACCTATTACTTCCATTTGGATAATATTTTAGCCTCTCCCCATTGTATTTCTATCACTTAAAGATAAGGAGATAAGTGAGCTCTTAGAAGGTCTATATGGCTTAGTTAAATTATTTAGTTAAGTTGTTTTGGATCATAATATTATCCCTTCTTACCTACCTTCTATATGGCTTAGTTAAATTGTTTTGGATCATAATATTATCCCTTCTTACCTACCTTTTATATGGCTTAGTTAAATTGTTTAGTTAAGGTTGGACACAATAGGTATAATGTTGTCATTGATGTCAATAGAATGGAAAGCTTAGAAGGGAGAGCACATTGTAGATATCAAGATCGAAATACCCATAGTAAAACTCTGAAAGAACCAAGGGAGAATCTTGTTTGTTGATGTAGTTCTCAGGACAATCCTGGACCATCAGATCAAGACGGATTCAGAACTTCAGAGCTTTACCACTTCGATGATTATTGAAGACAAGGAAGAGGCATGAAATCCTCGAAGCCATGAAGTGCCGAAACCACCAAGGGTAAAAACCATAATCGCAAAATCCCACCAACCATTGATCTAGAATGAAAATATTGAAACCATCAGATTGCGCTAACAAGAAGAAGGTGATCAACTCTAACATTGACCTACTCCAGTGATAAGAAGCTAAGATAAACCAAGAAATCTTGAACTCCAGAGCCTTGGAGTTAACTGAAGTCGTTGATCAAGACAAGGAAAGATGTATGGTGATAGATCTATTCAACACTTCAACAATGATCAAAGGATGGTATAAAAGTTCCAAAACTCCTGAAGCTACGAAGTAACAAAATGTCAAAATCCTAGTCAACAGGACCATTTCAGCAACTGATGACATGTGGCTCAATCAAATAGTGACAAGTGTCAAGGTCGATGTGGCATATAAGGAGTGTAAAAATCACAAATCCAGTTGACATGTGGAATACTCACTAGGGGTCCACGTCATCATAGGTGATGTTAGAAAGCCATGTCAGTTCAAGACTACAAGCTACGAAGATAACCAACTTCTCCTACCAGCAGAAATACCTAGAGCATCGAAGGCCGAAGTCACGGAATAACATTGATCGTTGATCTAATATTTCTGGATCATCCGATTGTACAAGGGATGGAATAGTCAGCCTAATACTAACCACTCTGGGATTACCAGGAATCCCAAACAACTAAAGAACCGAAGGGAAAAGTAGTGAATTAATGTTAATCATTGATTTACTTCGGGAGAATTCTCAATCGTTCGATCGAGTACAATGAAAGGATAGCATAAGGAGTACTAACAACTGACAACAAGAGATCACCACATATTTATGAATTATTCAGTAGGTAAACCTCTGGAGGGAGTGAACTACTTCAAAGTTTGAGTAACCTGGAGTCCCAAAGCCATGAATAGCCAAATACCCAGAAAGAGAGATCTACTTTTCACATAAGCCTACGGTCCTAGCTCCTGGACATGTGAAGGTTATTAAGAAGGGAAGTGTTGATATGCACTTCGATGGAATTTTTTGTGGGAGAGTTGGAAGACTGCAAAGGTTGGAGTCCCAAAACACCGAAGTCCTAGAGTAAGTGAGAACCATCCATATCAACTTGCAAATAAAACACGACCATCAATCTTGATAAGTGATTAAGCGCTCGCTTGGGTTAGCACTTAGACACCACCCATGGTAATATGGAATAGAGGTTCTAAAGCGCTTCTGTACACAACTTAACATAGAGAGGATGATTTTTTTCCACTGACAGGAAGGAATTTTGAATCAGATAAAGATATGGAATTTGTCCCGATTTATCTTAAGTGATCCAATACAAGAAATGAATTAGAGAGATAATAAAAAAGATCAAATATGATAAATTTAAATTGAGAATGAAATAAAGAGGCATGAGATTGAATTAAAAGAAATCGATCCATACATATGATCGATTTATGAAAATCCCTCTTACTAAATTAAAAAGAACTTTTAATTTTGATATATGAATAAATAATCACAATAATATAAGTTATTTACTTAAAGTGAAGAGGTGCATTATTTCATACAAAAAGACACAATGGTTCAATACTAAAAGACATAATGGTTCAGCCTTATACCTTTTGGACAGTATATAATCATGCAAACAAGGTAAAAGGAAAGTGTCTTTGTAGTCCAGATCAATAGATTAAATGTAGAAGCATAGTCCAAGAAGGAAAATTGAAGATACTTATGTAGTGAGGGTGGAAGGGAGGAGAAAGGAAGGATTCATATCCTTTACTAAGTAAAGTGTGAAAACAAGGGAGTTGGTTCTTCCTAGGGTTGGTGCACAAAAACAAAGGACTTGGTGTTTCCTAGGGTTGGTGCCCTAAAACAAGGGAGTTTGTGCTTCCCAGGGTTGGTTCCCTACAACAAGGGAGTTGATGCTTCATAGGGTTGGTGCCCTGAAGAAGGGGATTTGTGTCTCCAAGATTTGGTTCTCTAAAGAGGATTGGTGTCCTTCACAATCACAGTTTATTCTTTATAAACTTTGTAATTCTTGATCTATATAATTGATTTTTTAAATACAAGTCCATTGATGATCTATTGTAATAATTAAAATAAAAAATAATTACTAATTGATTAAAAAGGTAATATTGATTCACCCCCTCTTAGTATTTCCAATAGTTTTGGATTATAATATTATCCCTTCTTATCTACCTTTCCTTCCCTATATAGATTTATTAAAAATAAATATCCTTATTATTCCTAATTGGTATTACAATCTCTCTTTATTACACTAAACTAGTGAGTATTACCCTTTTAACCATGGATTTGAAAAATACTTATTTTATTTAAGGAAGGAATGTGATAAAAAGGGGAATCTATTTAACATTAGTGATATCTCTATTGAAGTTGATCATCCAAATAGTTCTCTCATAAAATTATTGGCCAATTCCAATGAGGAAATAAGGAAATTTCAAATCTATTTGCTAATATTCAAAATACAAATCCCTACCTTATTCACACCCAAATTAGATTCTTACATCCATATATAATTTCCATCATGTTTAATCCCTATGTGAAAAACACATGGGGTGCATCCAAAAGTTATCTCACTAATATTTTGAGTGAGTCATACTGAAACTATTAAAGATTTGGTCTACAAAATTGAGCTTTATGGACATAAAGAATGTGAAGTAAAAAATTCCATGGATTAGGGATAAACCCTCTTCCCCCTTTATTTGACACCAAATCATCTCATGGGAAATGCACTTTCTTCTGGGCATCCATTATTGATGAATGGAAAATTCAATATATTTGTGTTTTCATAGCTAAAAATATCTAAATTTTTCCTCGTGCTCTATGGAGACAATAGAAACAAAATGCTCTATTGGCTCCACTTCTAAAAAAACATTATTTTATAATATTAATTTATGAGACAAAATAAAATAAAAACCATCTTGTAAATATCTAAAATTTTTCCTTATGCTCTATGAAGACAATAGAAACAAAATGCTCTCTTGGCTCCACTTCTAAAAAAACATTATTTTATAATAATTTTATAATATTAATTTATGAGAAAAAAAAAAAAACATCTTGTAAATATCTAAATTTTTCCTCATGCTCTATGGAGACAATATAAACAAAATGCTCTCTTAGCAATTTAAATTTTTCCTCATGCTCTATGGAGACAATCTATGGAAACAATATAAACAAAATGCTCTCTTAACAATTTAAATTTTTCCTCATGCTCTATGGAGACAATAGAAACAAAATGCTCTCTTGACTCCACTTCTAAAAAAACATTATTTTATAATAATTTTATAATATTAATTTATGAGACAAAATAAAAATAAAAAACCATCTTGTAAATATCTAACTCTATGGAGACAATATAAACAAAATGCTCTCTTAGCAATTTATGAGATAAAATTTAAAAAAAACATCTTGTAAAAAATCCATAAGTGGAAGTAAAGCTTTTGTGAATGTTTTAGTGGAATCTTCCCCATATATTATGGGGAGGTTTTTGTGGAGGTTTTCTATTTGAAAGACCTATATATATTCCACTTATGCTACAAGGATATGAGCACACCATTGAACACAATTCATATGATACATTTTTACAATGGTTTGCATCTATGCCTTTCATTAAAATAGGTGCACCATTGATGGATGCAAAGCATGTGGTGCTATGTATTAAATCAACCGGTATCTATATTGGTATGAACAATTTCTCCCATATTCATATAAGGCATTAATTTGCATATTTATATATGTCACACTATACTGTGTGTTCTCATGTAATTACTATGCCACATGTTCTAAATTACTAATGTATATTCCACGAGATAGCATAGATGCATTTGCCATATATTAAAAAACTATTGTTGTAATATTATGTTAGATATAAGATCCTCCATATTAACTAAGGAACATTATCATGAAGAAACTCACATAAATAAAATTTTATGTTAATTAATCATGTAGTTTATTAATTACGGGAATACACACATATTTAACCGTTTTGCTATCATTAATTTGAATGTAGTTAAAACCTGTTGAAATAAACATGAATGCAGCTAATTAACTTCATACAACAACATATAAAATCATTTTCATATACATAATTAATGCATAGTAGAATAAACCATAAATGTGTTCTCATGTAATTACTATGTCACATGTTCTAAATTACTAATGTATATTCCACGAGATAGCATAGATGCATTTGCCATATATTAAAAAACTATTGTTGTAATATTATGTTAGATATAAGATCCCCCATATTAACTAAGGAACATTATCATGAAGAAACTCACATAAATAAAATTTTATGTTAACTAATTATGTAGTTTATTAATTACGGGAATACACACATATTTAACCGTTTTTCTATCAATAATTTGAATGTAGTTAAAACCTGTTGAAATAAACATGAATGCAACTAATTAACTTCATACAACAACATATAAAATCATTTTCATATACATAATTAATACATAGTAGAATAAACCATAAATATAACAGAGAACAAGATAAAATACTCATCTTCTTAAAATAGTTGTGTAACCAACTACTTGGGACAGATGTTCCACCTGTTAACACATATGATGTACAAGAGTCAAGGTTTTCTCTCATTTTTCAATTTTTTGTTAGTTTAGTCTCAGAAGGTCTCTTTTGGTCCTTGTCAGTCATGTATTATGTCTTTCTTATAAGTCATTGGTTTAAAACTTGAGAGCTGATCAGAGTACAATTACAAAGTCTTGATGTCATGATGGTGGTTGTCATCATTTGTAAAGAGGGAAGGTATTGGTCTTATCTGCATATTGTTTTTAAAGGTCACCATTGAGTGTTTTATCCAAAATAGGTGTACAAAGGATCTTGAATTCACATCTGACTGTTTGGGAGTTGTGTCATGTGTCAAATCAACTCACTGCAAACTCTCCTTAAAATTTGCAGCGATTCCAAAAATAGATCATGCGCCAAATATTTCATGATTATGATTTTACAAACGTGCTTGATGATGGATTTGAGTTTTCAACGCCATCTCCTCATCAATCATTTTCAAAGGGTCAGTTTCAATAGGATGATTTATCATTTTTACCTTCATTTCCATTTGCAAAAAAGTGTGTTGCAGACTGGTTCAAATTCACTGTGAATTGTAAGTGTGTTGCAGACTGCTTGAAAAACAAACTCTTGGTGCTATGAATTCTCCTGTAGTGGTTGATGGTGGATTAAAATCTTAAAGGATTGCTGGATTGGTTTTCTGCAACAAGGAGTGAGCTCTATATACCAGACCTAGGATACATGTTTTCTAGTCAAGAGTCATTTGCAACTTATCCTTGCAACCATAGTTCCATTTGCTAGAAACTTCCTATTTGTTGTGAACTTCACTTGTTGCTAATTGTCTAAACTGCGAACTGGATGCGTTGCAAACTCCCTATTTTACACAATTGCTCTGAAATTTGTCTATTTGAGATTTCTTTTAGTTTTGGGTTGTCATATTTTCCTCCAATCTCTTAGGTTCAGTGTTAAGCCCTAATATTGGCTCATTACCCCTTGATTGGGGAATAATATATTAGTAATGTTATTTTATTTATGTTGGCTTTAGGCCATTAGTTGTAATTATACCTCCTAGTCTCCTATATATACTAAGGAGACATTTTCATTTTGAATCATCTTGTACTTGAACATTTAAGTGGGGTAAAAGGAGGTTTCCCCCTCGAAGAGGCATATTATCTGAAATTATCTCTTTTTAAAGGAGTTGAGTACTTTTTCTGGGGTTTTTCTATGCTATATTGATATTTGGTTCTTAACATATGGTATCAGAGCTCAAGGTCTTGGGGTTTCATTGCTACATCTGAGACACCTTGGAATTTTTGCTATAACTTATTTTTTACAATGTTTCAGAAGGAATGGATTGGAGGATATTTAGTAGATGGATCAAGGTATGTTGGGTTCAAAATTCATCTCTTGATGTTTTATACTTTCGGAGATACAACCTGTATAAGATAGGGTTATGGAATCATCCTGAACTGAGTCATTGCGGAATTTTCTCTATAAACAATTTTCTGTAATGTTTCAGACCCTAAACTTTGGAGGCTAATCACAAAAATTAGTAAGGTATCTGTGGTAAAAGTTTCATCTTCTGGTTCATCTTAAATTTGTAGATACAACCTGTGTAAGATAGGGTATTTGACTAGTCTCAAGAAGGTGTTCCAGGTAAAACAACCATAACTTCTTCCTAGAGTATCCAAATTGAGTGGGACTAGTTTCATTGGATTGTGGACAGTCTGTAGTATTTCTGGTGTGAGTTTCAGAATTTTATATCAATTATTTTGTGCGGGGAACGCTATACAAGTGAGATCTCCTAGAAAAGCCAAAAATCGGCAAGTTGTGGGGAAGTTACCATAAATTCCACTTGGCACATCCAATTTTGATCAGACCTATGGCATTGCAGAGAAGAAATATCAGAGAACTACATAAAATAAAGTTTCATACCTAGAAGGGCCAAAACTCGAGAGATACAACAAAAGAAATATTGTCTAGCAGAACCACCTCAAAATCAAGGTTCAAAAGTAATACTTGGCCAACATGCCACCCAAAAAGGGAACTTCTACACCAAATAAGCCTCCA
>JZKD02S0573026.1:943534-976296 GCA_000966675.3 Picea glauca | reverse complement strand
CGCAACAATCTCCAAAGCATTTCAAAATGTGCATGCTGGCGCTGTCCAGCTGTAGGTTCTTTCTCCGTGCGCGCTGTCTCGCTTGATGGCGTGTGGATGCTCCTGCATCATAAAGCATTGTGGACAACACTTGTTTCAAGGGGAGGGGCATGTTAAGCCCTAATATTGGCTCATTATCCCTTAATTGGGGCATATTATATTAGTAATTTTATTTTATTTATGTCGGCTTTAGGCCATTTGTTGTAATTATACCTCCTAGTCTCCTATATATACCAAGGAGACATTTTCATTTTGAATCATCTTGTACTTGAACATTTAAGTGGGGTAAAAGAAGGTTGTCCCCTCGAAGATGTTTAGTATCTGAAATTATCTCTTTTTCAAGGCGTTGAGTACTTTTTCTGAGGTTTTTCTATGCTATATTGATATTTGGTTCTTAACATTCACTCTTATTCCATTTTCTGCAGTGTTTCTTTAGAATAAAATCATTTTTCCAACAAACCCTTATTTTTGCAAAATAAAGCACTAAAACCCTAAATTCAACAGTCTCCATCACATATTCTGGTAGCAAATTTTATCAGAGGCTTTTTTTTTTTTTACTTAGATACCATGGATACTCAGCAAGGGAAGAATATTTATAAGGGAAGGTTCAACCATTTCATGCTATTTTCATTTGCAAATATTTCGCTGTAAATTGTCTATTGTTGCAAACTATTCACGTTGCAAACTCACATTTGCATCATATATTTTAAAATACGAATTGGGTTTTGCTAAAACATTTTGTGGAGAAGAATTATAATTTCATTGACGTGGTGACCAAAAATTAGCTTGAACCAATTAGTCATTTGGGAGAAAAGTTGAAAACATCACCTACAGGAAAGTTTGCAGCGAATCCTACAGAGGCGCTGCGAACTTGACAATTAATTGGAATTCGAGCTGTAGGAGGGCTTCCACCTGTCATAAAAGGTTCAAATAAATCATCAGAGATCATTTAGACATCAAGGGACACTTGTTCCTAAGATTTATATCCATTAAATATTCATGCAATGAGTTGGCTGCAGTTGTATTTATTACTACTAACAACTTCCTGGAATCTAGCGGTTTGTTAAAAAAACATTTGTTTGTCTATTTCCACATCTCTCCAAGGCACAAAATCCTATGCTATAGCTAGGTAACGAGTCATAGAGGAATTCTTGATGTTATTTTATATTCAATATGTAATCTAACTCCATAGGAGTGGTTGGAGTGGTTTTTGTGAGACTCATATTACTCTTTCATACTGTAAAAGATTTACATATGATGTATGTACATATTTAAGACTCTTGAATAGTTAATGGTCATATTTAAGACTCTTGTTTTGATATTGTCTACTGGTAAATGATTTATCTTTAGTGCTTATTTCTATGAATTACAGTGACTGATTTACTATCTTTTGTTGATGCAAGTTTTGTCAAAACATATCATCTTGTTAACCTAGAAGTTCCTTGTTAGTGAGATTTCCTCTATATGTGTGCTAGAGTGCCTGAAGTATTTTGGTTCATATATTCAAATTTTCTTCTTCATTCTTCCATCTTTTCAACGATATCCTATAAATTGATTAGAGATTGTTCAAGACTTGCTTGTTGAAGTATGTTTTGTGGAGATTTTGTGTTGATACTTTCAGTTGAGTTTCTCATCCATTCGATACACCTAAAACTAAAAATCTTGTCTCTTACAAAACTACAAATTTTTTATGGGTATTAGGCTCACACCCATAGTAGTCTAGGTGAGACTTCCAGTGCTAACACCACCCAAACATAGAATTGATGTTTTATATCTCAACAACAAGTCACCCCTGAGCTAGGGATAAGAATTCATAAAAGAGGGTGTTTCTCACTATCAACTCACAACTCAAATAATCCCACAACCCACTGGTATTCTCTTACAACTATCTCAAATTTCCTCCATCTCTCTTCCCCTTGACCTACCCAACCCAAGGAATGTACCCCTTCACTTCTCTCAATCCATCGGGAGTCCGATGAGTTTATTAGGGTTTCTTTGGAACAATTAACCAAGAATATCACTATTTGGAACTCAAGGGAACTCACTACTAGGGAATGCTACCAGTAAAATACCAACAATTAATTGTTATTATAGTGTAATTCACATATGATTTCACTCTTTAGGCCAGGAAACCTAGTTCTTCTGTAAGCATGACAACTTCCTTATTTGGTATTTATCTCCACAAATTCTCCATATTTCACCCTCCATCGTTGATCCAAATCCAATGCACTTATTTTTACTTGTTTTCCCTCTTTCCATGAAAAAACATCATTGTAAAAACTACCCCCCTATGGCCATAGGAATGTTTCCTCTCTTTTCTTGTTTTCTTCACTCACACTCATCCCCAAAATGATTTTATTCATCCCCATGCTTACAAAACCATGGTATGTGACTTTCTACACCCACCCTCTAATAGGTGTTCAATTATTGGGCTCTCATACACTCGAAAAAAAAATAGAAGGTTGTCCCCAATGATAATAAAATTTAGAAAAGTGGGTTTGGATTAATAACCATAAATAATTCCCCCCCTTGGAATCCTCTTATACAATCCATTCTCTTGTAAAAAAATAAACTCTCATCTCTTTCCATATCCCCCAACAATTGTCATCACATTTTATTTATTAAAATTTTGAAAATATAATTCACATATTACATCGCTTGGTCATCACCAAATCCATATCTACATTATGCATTAACTAAATTTGGGATTATCGTGGGGATGCTACATTCCCCCTCCCCTAGAATTGTTCACCGTCCTTAGTGCAAAACACCATGTTGATATACATGTACACATTTTACATCATAATATTTAGAAAACAAAATTTTGCAATATGTTTACCCTTCAACAATGGTTCCAACCATAATCTCTTGTTCCTCTTAACTTGCTAGCCCAAGGAATGCATCTCATTCACTGCTCTTAGTCCATTAGGTTGCATCATTCTTTTATTAGGGATGTCATCATAGGTGACTAGGAACTTTAAGATGTGGTTCTAGAACTCTAGCTACCCAAAATGGAGTCTTGCATTTTTAGCTTTTGTTTTTTGCAAAATTGAAAAACAAAAGTTGGTATTCCTCCCACATAGTTTCTTCATGATCCCATGTTGCATCTTCCGAACCATAGTAGGTCCATTGGACCTTTACCAGGATGATTTATTTGTTCCTAAGAACTTTGAATTTTCAGTCCAAGATGCACACTAGTTCCACCCAAAATCCCCCTTGGTGTTCCACCTGGATCTCAGTCCAATCAATTATGTGGTTAGAGTTAGGCGCATATTTATTTAATAAGGACACATGAAATACATTATGTTCTCTCATGGATGTAGGAAAATATATCATGTATGCATATCTTCTCTAATATTTCAAAAGGCTCGTGGTATCTTGTTGCCAACTTTGGGTAGCAACCCAATCTTAGCGAACTTCTCTTCTCTTCCACTTTTAAAAATTCATGTACATGCACTTTAAAATATCTGAAAACTTTGTTCTTCTTTTCATAACTTTTATTCCTTTCTTGGGTATCATTTGAATTTTACATGATCTTTGTCATTATCTCTTCCATTTCCTTTAATAAATCTGGATCAATAACAACTTTGTTTGTTGGGTTATCCTAGTTCATTGGCGTGTTACACTTCTTGCCATACAATGCTTCAAATGGGATCATTTTTAATGAATCTTGATACCCATTATTGTAAGAAAATTCCACTAAGTGGATATAATCCTCCCATTTTGATGGATGATCCATAACATACATTATGAGCTTGTATTCAATTATTCTATTGGCCCTCTCTAGTTTCCCATCTAATTCTGGGTGATATGTTGTACTGGGATTTAAATTTTTCCCAAGTCCTTTAAACAAACCTTTCCAAAAATTGGATGTAAACTTTAGATCTCTATTTGAAACAATTTACTTAGGCAACCCATGCAACCTGGAAACTTATTTCATGTAGATATCTACAATATTTGTTTCCTTGTGTGTAGTCTTTACTAAAATAAAATGTGCAACCTTAGTTAATTTATCCACCACCACCATGACGGAATTATGTTGCTTCATTGTTTTGGGAATCTTGGTAATAAAATCAATTGTGAAAACATCACATTTGTTGGTGCGCAGTGGGAAGACCCAAGTTTAATCATCATATACCAACAAAACCCTTAGACACCATCCCTTTAGGAATCACTTGTAGAGAAAGTGAAGTCTCAACTGAGGCATATAGAGGCAGTGTAGGAACCAAGGTTCTACAGTGATGAGGGGAAGTGAGTCATTCAACATGTCCTTATCAACCATGTACTCATGTGTGCAATTTCCATTAGTTAACAATTACTTTATCATGCAACATATCTTGTGTGCAACATTAATTCACTTGACATTCATCCATTTACCAACTACTTCAGTGTGTGACTTTATAACATCATGTATGAATAACACATTTTACATACTTAAGCATTTATCATCATTGCACAATAACAATAAACATCACAACATGCAAAAACAACGCATCACGACACGAGGGTTTAATGTGGTTCACCCAACTTGGGCTACGTACATAATGACTGGCTTCTTATACTAGTTATTTATAATATTCTTACAGTTGCGCACTACAATTACAAAAATATGCAACAATAATCATTACTCCCTCAAAAAGCACCTAGAACTTTTCATATGTCAAACCCCCTATCTACCTCGACCCTTTACATATTTATACATCAAAATAGGACTAAGCTTGTTACAATGTGGACATAATTTCCAAAAATCCCAATGGTCTATGTTATCACTGAAATTTCGTCCGCAAATGGTTACAGGAATCCAACATCTTCAAACATCTATGAGTCCACCCATGGACCAAAATTACCAAAAAAACATTTCCAAAAGGTCCAAAACTATACAACCAGTTATAAAATCATGATGCACTATGACTACACAGGGTGCGCGCGCACATGTGCAATCCAGAAATGCAGGAAAAATGCACATGCGCACGATGCGCAATTGTAGATGCTAAAAGCTGCGCACACCTGAGAACAACACATTTATGAGGTTGGTCGACCTCCCACCCACTTTTGGTTCAGCTTCCAAGTTGATTTGACATCCAAATCTTGGCTGGATCCGGCTGGGTGGCTGGTCAAAGACCTAAAGGTTCCCTAAACAACCCCTTTTCACACTAAAAGTTGGTTGCACAATACCTCAAAGTGATGCTATAAAACAAGGCCATGGGTGCACTACTTTTTCAATAAATTCATTTGCAAGGTTATGTTGCTGCTATTCTCTTAGGGAATCCTCTTTTCCCATCAAGAGCATACTAGCACCATTCCATTTGGGTAATCCACATCACCTTTTGAGTGGGTTAGCTTGGGATTCTTTCACCATTTCTTTCAAGTTTCAAAGTTGTAATAAGAGCTCAATTGTGGGGGTCCAAGAGCCCTCCCTTGAAGGAAGAAGGGACCCAAAGTCCTCTTTCTTCTCGATGTTTTCTTTTCACTAATACAATCCTTTCCATTGGTGACATGAGTCTTGTTTGTTTCTTGTTCTTATGTCCTTATGCTCAATAGTTTAGTTGTTATTTCCTTTCCTAGTTTAATTCTTAGCTTAGTCTTTTATGTTTATTTTTCTAACCCTTTCCTTCACTACTGTCTTTCTTAGATAACCCAACTAAGATTGTAAGCACCTCTATTTTTCTCATTTAGGTGACAAAATATGTTGTTATCGGACTAATCGGTAGGTGCAGACACTAACAGATCTCCCTAGATCCACCTAGACCTAGAACAAAACAGGACAGGACATGACTCTTTCCCTAAGTTATGACCATTGAATTAGCTAGTAAGGAGGAACAAGTGACATACCTTTATATCGCTTCCTTAGGTCTTTGTTGCTTCTTCTTTGCTCCGATGCTCTTGTGAGGTCAAGACCAAGACAACACAAACCAACCAAAGTGAAGATAGCAAAATGTATTCAATCGTCAACTTATGCATATGATCAAGGAATTACACAATAAAGTAATAATGACTTTATGGGAAAAGGACATGTCACTGTATCATATTAATCAAAAGTAGAAGATGCAACTTGATCGCCTTGATGTCACAAGATTCCTTTCGATGGCTCTTTGTTCCAACACACACACTTGCTCAATCCTTGCATGAAGAAGATCCAGTTCCTCTTGATAGACCTATTAGAGTCTCCAAGCTTCTGTTCAAGAAGAGTTCTTCACACAATTCCTTCACCAATTCTTCAATTAATCTTTCTTAACCTTTTCCATGAGAATACTATCAATATATAGGAGAGGATGAGATGGTTACATGGATGAGAATGATCCCACCAAAGCAGGGAAACCAGTAAAATGATAACCATTCAAATGCCAACCCATTTTCTAGAAGATTCCCTTCTAGAACTCTCGAGACTTCTTCTTTTTTCCAAGCTTGAGAACAAGTTCACACCCTAAGTATAGAACATAGTGCGAGAAGTTGGCACACTAGCTGAGGGTGGCTTGCGAGAATGGGTCATTCTCGCACCCTAGGCTATAAGTAGCCTATGAACTCACTTTGAAAATATGTTTTCAGGAAGGAGATAAATGCCACTTTTCTTAGGAGAAATTTCTTGTTGGGATCTTGATTACACCATTTTTAATACACCATCAAGATGACCAAAATCATGTGTAACAAAATCCCCCCCAAAGTATGAGGCCAGAATCAGTGACAACCAAAATACTTTGTAAACTGCATGTGTGTGTCGGAAACCAGGAACGCACCTAATCGAAAACCTGCAAACAACCAAGCATCTGCAGAATATCATACCAATTATGAGGAAGGCATTCCCATACTCATATCATGGACAAATGACACTATAAACATAGGTCATGGCTACCAATCATACATTGTGGATCCATGCCATCAAAATATCGCATAGCCACCAAGAATACACTGTGGATCCATGCAAGAAAATTCAAATTGAGACGACATAGACACGAGACATACAAAGTGGATCTACATGTTAGAAAATTATACATATTTCATCGCAACCTGGAACAAAGAGATGAGATCTAGGGTCTTCAATCCCATCACCCAAAAGTATGAATCTAACCATGTGATTACATGTGTTGAAGTCGAACATGGTAGAAACTACTTGATTACCGGTCATTTATGAAACCGTTAACAAGTGAGAGGGAAATCACCATTAATGTCAATGACTCCCAAGGTACACTAGTACAATCCACCGAATGTGAATAAATGAGTTGAGGTTGAACATCCGACGGAATCTCCCGATCAGGGGTCAATGATGAAAACCCACTGTCGAAAGCGAGGAAACCTGCCATTGAGGCATTCAAGTTCCAAGGTACCAAAGAATTTCTAAGTCTTGTTTCCAGATAATGAGATGGAGTTGACGAAACAAAACTCATCACAGGAGGGCCTTGACGTATCCCCCATAAATGACACGAAATGAGTAACAGATTTTGAAGGCGGAACAAAGTATGATGTAAGTTTAACTAGACACAGGGAAGGCCGACATAGAGAGAATGGATAACTGCAGATGGCCGACTCGATAGAGGTTTCGGATGAACTTCTCTTGAACATATGAATGACATGACCAATGATTTGGCAACATTGACTTAGAGACAACCCATGATATGACCTTGTATCTTGTAGCAAATTGAAAGAGAGACGAATGGATTTCCCAAACCGACTTCAGACAATGAATAGGGGGGTGTCATGTTCAAGAGCAACACTTACTACCAATAATATGAATACGAAAACACATCCCTTTCCCAAATTTTCCCCCATCATTTCTGGCGAGTACCTCTTTATTTTTACGCATGCTTGAGGAGGATAACATATGCTTGTTGATATAAGATCATCCTTCGAATGAGTCCTTCGGAGTATGTTTAACGAACCCTAGGAAGGAGTGGTTCAGTCCCATCACGGGTCTTTCGATGTTTGTTTAACAAGTCCAAAGATAGAAAACTCGAAGGTTTTTCATGATTATAGAGTCTGGAAAAACACTTAAAAGAGAACTCTCTCAGTTCCTTTTTCGTAATATAGTCTGATGAGACCTAAAAAGAGATAAATTATCGCCCAACAGACGCTTTCTTCAAATAATTTAACGAGCGTGAAAATAACAAGGTCGCTTGACGATCTTTTCATGTTTAAAGAGTCTGAAAAGAGATTAAAGAGGACTCTAGGGGGTTCCTTTTTCGTATAACCTTGTTGAGCTCGAAAAAGTGATAAAAGTGTGCTCGATCGCGTTCTCATGTATTTTCGAGTGTGAGAACAGACAAATACCAAGCTCGAGGTTTTGTGCAAAAACCATAAAAAACAATTCAAACATGCGATGAAAAAGAGAAAAAATATCTGTATCCCTATGCATGAACATCGAAGTCGTTAAATCTGCAAAAGTCACACTCATAAGGGTATTAGGCATTAGGTTTAATAAATAAAACAATTATAAAAAACCAACAGGAATGGTAAAAGTAAATATAAGTAGGTAAAAGTTCTTTTTACCATAGTCATTGTAACTTTGCCAATATTTTAGCCCAAAATCCCTCTTTTACCCTTGAATTTTGGCGCTCGATTGCGGAAGGTACGAGAATCCATTCGACGAACCATCTCCAGCAGTGAGGTAAGCTCCTTGTCTTCTATCTTTTCATGGTTTAATTTTTCATTTTCATTGGTAAAATTCAAGTTTTTGACCTTTTTTAGGGGTTAAATTTGCACTCATCCATTCTCGCAGGCCAGCCACACGGGACCTACGAGAATGCATCATTCTCATAGGTGGCCCCAAAGTCACTTGCGAGAACCTCACACTGTGCCTAAAGGGCACCTGCGAGAACCGCACAGTAAAAAATTTCTTTAAAGTTTGCTCAATGAAAAAGATACCAAGTCTTGAAGAGAGTTGTTGACCTTCTTCTTATGTGTCTTATGTAGGCATTTGGCTATCACCATGGTTCTGGAATGGCATGAAAGAGAGCATGAAGAAGATGATTCTATTGACGGGAATAACCCGAGCACCGTTGCCTCTTTGTGAGACTGTGGTCTCCTAAAATTCTTTCGTATCCCAGGTATGAGGACCCAAGTCAGGCTATTGGAGTACCTCGTACATATGTGGGACGTGGACCAACAAGTTTTCCATGTGGGGGTCCACACATTGTCCTTGGATATTGAGGATGTTTACTTCTTTATAAGACTGTCAGGGCATGGGTACCACACTATCTTGACTGGTATCCAAGGTGGTGGACTGCCTATGAGTGAATACTGTCGTTTATTGTTCCAGAGGCAGAAAGGAGCAAAGGAAAAGTGGCCATTTGGGGGGTGCATGATTTGACCCTTCGCACTATTTTGTTCACCATTGTTTGTATGGATGGGAGTGCTTCTCCACACATGGATCTCCAGAGCTACTTTTAGTATGCTATAGAGTGTACTGAGCCTTGGGTCTTTAACTGGACAGATGCAGTCCTTCATAGCGTGAAGAGATAGTTGACCAGATGCAGGAGAGGCGACCTGAAGAAATTCGGGTACATGTCTTTGTTGGTGTCCTTCTTTCTTGAGAGGGTTCCCTTGCTGAGGTTGTAGGTTGAGTGGGGTTTACCGGCTCTATAGGATCCGAGAATGCTGAGGTGGTGTAACCTCATGGCCAGGCATGTAGCTGGACCAATCATCAAATATAATGATTCCTTCTTTGACTGGTTACGACCACAGATGCTAATGGTCGATGATTATGCCTATGTTGGGTTGGATTTTTGAGGATATCCGGACTTGGCCCTGCCCAAGGGTGCTCAGTTCGGGGATCTCAGTAAGAAGTACACATTTTTTACTTTTTAAATGTTTTTGTGAATTTTATCGTATGCAAATGTTTTTATGTTCGTCCAAGGTTTAATTTACAAAAATTATTTTTTGATGACACAGATGTGGGGCCTTTTCAACCACCGGGTACTTCTCCTATTCAACGATGAGGAGAGGTGGCTCTAGTGCCACGATGGGACACTGAATATTATGAAGCAGTGGAACAAAATTTAGAGGGTTTGACAGCAGACATTCCAGACATGCCTCTTGGAGAGGTTCCACGACGTTATCAGCATCATACGGTGGGAGTGTCAGAGTCAGTTGGCCGACTGCTTCATAGGGTTTCCCGGGTAGTCATGTTTTACCATGAACGTCATCCATGAAGTCACTTTGTAGAAGCTATGAGCTTCAGATTTTGAAATTTTGGACCTTGGACAAAACTTTTTTGTAAAAAACATTTTAATTGTTATATATACATATGGCTTCTACCGGTTTATCTTGTGTTGTGTGATACTTGTGATGTGATTGATTTATAAATGACCCAAACATATGTCTAATACATAGTTAGCTAATGCATCAGTTAATGTATTTAGACATCTAGGAATATGTTGATACTCAATATAATCAAAATAACGTTCCAAGAGGCAAATTTGCAAATACACCCGTAACAAAGTAGGACTTCGAATATCATAGACATTACTTAACTGTAGTACTATGAGTTGTGAATCGAGTCGCACAACCAAGTGACGGATACCAAGAGAGATAGCATCAATCAAAAATTCGATAATGGCGCTATACTCTGCAATATTGTTGGTTGCACGACCGAGACACACACCTCGTAAAGTGACAAGTTCGTTTGTAGGGGTGTAAATTGCCCATGCAGCAGAAGCAAGGTTCTAAGTACTACAACTAGCACCATCAACGAAGCCAATGTGAGGTAGCGAAGACTCTGACATCTGGAAATCAAACACAATGTCACATAAGGGTAGAGACTAGATAACGACAAAAGCAAACTACAGTAACACACAAGAAGTATGATACAATAAAAATACAAGTACTCGTGCACAGGTGATCTTATGCATAGTACTTCTTCAAGTACAACCCATTTCTGGGTTCACTCAAAGGGATACCATCGTAATCTACTAACTCGTAAGATCCTTTCTCTAAAACTCGTCTGACAATATAAGGACCTCGCCACATGGCTTCAAATTTTCCAGCTCCTAGTATATCTCGATCTTGTTTGTAGAGGAGAACAAGATCTCCTTCGGAGAAAATGCGAGGCTTGACATGTTTGTCATATTGGGCCTTGACACGTTTCTTCTGGGCTTCTATGACTAGGGTAGCATCGTGTCGAGTTTTGTCTAATTGCATGAGATACAACATAAATTCTTCTTCTGCAGAAGTGTTCAGTAGGAGTTTGACGACTAGTTTTAAAGAGGGTATCTCGCATTCAATCGGGAGAATGGCTTCTACACCATAGACTAACTGGAAAGGTGTAAACCTAGTAGCGGACTTAACGGACGTCCGATAATCCCACAATGCTGAAAACAACATTGTGTGCCAACTTGTTTTGTGAATCCCTATCATTTGTTGAAGCATGGCTATGAGAACTTTGTTAATCACTTCGACTTGGCCGTTGGCTTGTGGGTAATAGGGCATTTAGTTTTCATGGAGAAGACCCAACTTTTCAGCGAGTTTGGACATCATGAAGTTTCTAAAGTGGCCACCATGATCGGTGACAATAGCCTGAGGAACACCAAAACGAGCTATGATGTGATTGAAAATGAATAATGCTACGCTCTTTCCAGTATTTTCAAATGTCAGCATCACCTCGGCCCATTTCGTAAAATAATCTATGGCTACAATAATGTATTCATGCCCCCTAGCTGAGTGGGGGTGACATGTCATGAAATAGATGCCCCATTTCGCAAAGGGATCAACAGAGACCACAGGGTGAAGAGGAGCAGGATGTGACTGTATCTTATGATTATAGGTCTAGCAAGCGTGGCATTTTTGGATGACGATTATGCAATCATTAAATAAAGAAGGCCCAAAATACCCTGCTCGTAAGATCTTCTGGGCAGTAGCATACCCGAACATATGACCACCATAGGCTCCAGAATGACAATCATTTAAGGCTTTCTCGGCTTCATCGAATGTGAGGCTGTGTCGAAAGACTAAGTCAATCCCACAACGATAAAGAGTATCTCCGAGGATAATATATTGACGGGCTTGGTAGCGTATTCGACGTCGGTCAGTACTGGACAAATTAGGCTGGAAAGTCTAGGTTTGGAGATATATGATGATATCACCATACCAAATATCATCAGAACTAATTAGGAAAAGGGATTCATCAGGTAATGAATCTACTGCTACATTTTCCATTTCAGAGTAGGGAAAGTCGCATATCAACTCGACAAATACTAAGGGATTCTTGGACTTAGCTCGTTCGAATTCCAAGTCAAACTCCTGGAGTATCATGATCCATTTGGAGTATTTTCCCCCTAGAAATTGACATGTGAGAATGTGTTACATAGGGTTGTAGTTAGAAATCACCGTAGTCTTGCGAGAGAGGATATAGTGTTGGAAGAATTGAACTGCTTGGACGACTGCCAAGGCCAGTTTTTTGACATGTAAATACTTGGTTTCGATAGGCGTTAGACTTCGAATCAAGTAATAGATAACATGTTCATCATGAGAATCATCCTCTTGGATGAGAACCATAGAAATGGTGTAATCCGAGGCTACGAGGTAGAGGAAATAATTGCGACTGTAATCGTGGGGTGGAAGAGAAGTGTAGCATGTGTCAGGAACAGTTTCAAAGATTCAAAGGCTTTGTTTGCGATGGTATCCCATATGAACTCAGACCCATTTTTGAGTAGTTGCGTAAATCCATGAGTTATCTCGACATAGTTTGGGATGAAGAGACGAAGAAAGTTTGCTTTCCCTTGCAAACTTTGTAACTGGCAAAGTGTAGAAGGAGGAGGGATATTAAGAATCACCTCGACCTTTAAAGGATCTACCCTAATCCCTTGATGTGAAACAATAAAGCCTAGAAGTCGACCGGATTCCACAAAGAAAATGCACTTGTGAGGATTCAAGCGTATATGGTAAAACCGACAGCGGATGAAAATGGATTGAAGGTGGATCAGATGATCCACTCGGCGCATGGAATGAGCGGGTAAGTCGTCAAGATATGGTTGCACGATGTGCTTGATATCATGAAAGGCATAAGACATAGCGCATTGAAAAGTTGTGCCAACGTTTTTGAGACCGAAAGGAAGATTCCGATAGGCGAAAGTGCCCCCAGGACAAATGAAAGCGGTTTTTTGTTGATCCTCGGGAACAATGTTGATTTGATTATATTTAGAGAAACCATCCATTAGAGAGAAGATTTCTCTTTCGGTGCAATCGTTGACAATCTGATCGACGAAGGGGGTAGGAAAGTTGTCTTTGGGACAATCTTTGTTAATATCCCTATAATCAATGCATATGTAGATTGTGCCTTGTTTCTTGTCGATCGAGACAAGATTGGAAACCTAGTCAGTGAGGGCCACCAGGTAAATAAAGTCGGCTTTGAGAAGTTTCTCGACTTCAAGCTTAATAGTGGCCGCTTTACGTGGGTGAACTGGATGAAGGCGTTGTTGGACGGGTTTAGCATATGGGCATGTCTTGATCTCATGTATCATAATTTCGGGGTCGATACTCGGCATTGCTTCGTAGCTCTAGGCGAAGACATCACAAAATTATTTGAAAAGTGACTTATAGGTGACGATTTCATCAGGGGAGAACGAAGCTCCAATATGCACATTTTCAACAATTCTAGGTTTGATGGATATGTCGAGGGGAATAGTGGGTGAGATATTGCTTAAGTTCCCTTCGGAAAACACATCCTGTGTGGACTCGGGAACGGTTTAAATGACGACAATGGTCGACGGAGTCGAGATCCATTGGTATCTCTCGAGGGTGTGTTGTTCCAGGAAGGGGATGGAACGGTGATGTCCATTGTTCCAAGGGGTGTCTTCCATGACAGACATAATCATCTCTTCCATGGGAAAAATGACGCGGAAAGGATCTGGAGATAATTCACCAAGAGAGGGGGTAGAAGAGATTGTCGATTGAATGGCCTGATAGGAAAATTCGACTGGACTTAAAGGCATTGCATCGCCATAATGAAGATGATCATTGGGGGCAGGTACCATCCATGGGTCATGAGATGTAGGGGTTCCGTGAATCGAGGTGGATATCATGTTGATTGAAGCAATGGACGAGTGTGGAACATCGGGCGGTGGAATGGGGAAGGTACCCATTAACGAAGAGTCTTTGAGAAGACCTACACCGATGTTCTCGTAACCCGGTGGGGTTTTGGCGATGAACGGTATGTTTCCAGTATGTGTATCTGAGTTAAAGAAGGCTAATTGGTCGACGATGATTACCTTTCCTTGATGTGGGAAACAGAAAAAATGAAAAAGAGTTGACAAAACTATGCGCATGGAATCAATCCAGCTACGGCCAAGCAGAAGATTGTAATCGAGAGGAGCGTCAAAGATTTCCACTTCGACTTGAACCGTTTTGCCTTCTAGTGTGATTGGCAACGAAGGAAGGACACCGTAAGGCTTAAAACCGGATCCATTGAAGGCTTTGAGTTTATTATGGGATTCAATCAAAGAGGGAGAGCCGATGGATTTCCAGCAGGTAACATACATGAAACACGTCGAGGCACCCTCATCGATAATGGTTCGACAAATGTTTTTGTCGGAGACAATCACTTGGATTTGGAAAGAGAGTTGAGGGGGTAACCTTGGAATGTGATCTTCCAAGTCAAAAATTATTAAATTTGTGTTCGTCGGGTCGATTCCACCGATAGCTTTCAATAGTGCCTTCCATTGTGTGGGACAACTTTGAAGGACTTCGAGGTCTGACATTGCAGAAGGTGCTTGGGCTATATCTTCAACAATATTTTAGTTCTGGGCAGCATGAGCATGAGGATTGAAATCCGATTTCTGAACAATGCCCTTTTGAGGGGGGCGAACAACTGTGTCAAGGCTCGGTCGTTTAATATGAAGAGGACCATTAGTAGGTGGAGTCGTGGGAGATGGTTGGACCAATGAAGGAGGTATATCATCAACCTTCTCTTTCGAGGGAGAATAATCTTTGGTTCGAGTGGTAAGTGCGATGTCATTCTTCTTTGAATCGTCAGTACACATTAATGCATAGGACATAGTAGAAGGGGAAGGTTGGTCATTAATGACCAATTGAGCCTGTTGTTGAGAGGGGAAGGGTTAGGAAAAAATGACCGGAGTGGGTGGTTTTGGAGCCCCTTGAAGGAACTTAGTAACCTTGGTGCATCATGGACAATCCTTCATATAGTGATCATCACCATAGATAAGACAAGGGTATCAGAGTTTGCGCTTATCCCTATCGTCAACAGGTGGAGTTTTGGTTCTCTCTGCTTGCGAAGTATTTTTGTCTTCTTTATTCTTACCCTTTCCTTTTCTGGATTTGTTTTTTCCGGATGGGGTAGATTGAACTGCATTTACCTTAGAAGTCTTGTCGATGGGAGGGGTAGGAGATGGAGCATTTTGAACATTAGAAGAGCCGGGTTTGGGGTTGTTTCTCAAGGGGGAATGTGGTTGGGCATGGAAAGTGACAATCACATCGTCGACTGCATGAGAGGCAGCTGGAGTAGTTGAAGTGGTGGAAGTGGAAGGACGAGGTGCATCAGGGAGTAAGTCATAAAGAGTACCCATTTGCGAGTAAACGAGGTCAAGGTATTGAGCACGACTTATGGCCTGTTCTTTCGTGACAACTCCACCCATGGCGATGTCACGACTGATGTCATTCACAAATTATTTTGTGAACCACTCTGCTAGTAATTGATCAGGAAGTTTGAGTTTGATGAGACGTCGTCTCTGTCGCCACTCATGAATGTGATCGGATATATGAGTGGCTTTGGTTTGTTTGAAAGAACTCAAAATCTCGGTCCCCATTTCATAACGGATCGGTAACTGGTTGTGGGTGAGGAAAGCCATAGCTAGGGTGTTGAATTCGGCGAAGAAACCTCGTGGTAATTATATATACCACTTTGCGGCAGAACCTGTAAGAGTTCTTTGAAAAAGACATAAACGAATAGAGTCATCCATCAAAGAGTTGGATGAGCACCAGAGGTGAAAAGTCATGATGTGATTGTTTGGGTCCTCTCCCTCTTTGCCATCGAATTTAGGGATGTCAGATAGTAACTTGGATGGTATAGCGGGCCATTGGGGTGAGTGACAGATTGAATCATTTAAAATCCTTGATAGATACGAGAGTTCCAAAGTGGCCAAGAAGGGTAAATGTCTATTCACATGTGGGTACTGGTGGCTTTTTATTGTTATATATACATATGGCTTCTACCAGTTTATCTTGTGTTGTGTGATACTTGTGGTGTGATTGATTTATAAATGACCCAAATGTCTGTCTAATACATAGTTAACTATTGCATCAGTTAATGTATTTAGACATTTAGGAATATGCTGATACTCAATATAATCAAATTAACATTCCAAGATGCAAATTCGCAAATACACCCGTAACAAAGTAGGACTTCGAATAGCATAGACATTACTTAACTGTAGTACTACGAGCTGCAAATCGAGTCGCACGACCAAGTGACAGATACCAAGCGAGATAACATCAATCAACAATTCGATAATGACGATACCTTTCCCCAGTGGAGTCACCAATTTTGTTATCGGACTAATCAGTAGGTGCAGACACTAACAGATCTCCCTAGATCCACCTAGATCTAGAACAAAACAGGACAGGACATGACTCTTTCCCTAAGTTATGACCATTGAATTAGCTAGTAAGGAGGAACAAGTGACATACCTTTATATCACTTCCTTAGGTCTATGTTGCTCCCGCTTCGCTCCGGTGCTCTCGTGAATCAAGACCAAGACAACACAAACCAACCAAAGTGAAGATAGAAAAATGTATTCAATCGTCAACTTATGCATATGATCAAGTAATTACACAATAAAGTAAGAATGACTTTATGGGAAAAGGACATGTTGTTGTATCATATTAATCGAAAGTAGAAGACACAACCTGATCGCCTTGATTTCACAATCTTCCTTTCGATGGCTCTTGGTTCCAACACACACACTTGCTCAATCCTTTCATGAAGAAGATCCGATTCCTCTTAATAGACCTATTAGAGTCTCCAAGCTTCTGTTTAAGCAGAGTTCTTCACACAATTCCTTCACCAATTCTTCAATTAATCTTGCTTAAAATTTTCCATGAGAATCCTATCAATATATAGGAGAGGATGAGATGGTTACATGGATGAGAATGATCCCACCAAATCAGGGAAACCAGTAAAATGATAACCATTCAAATGCCAACTCATTTTCTAGAAGATTCCCTTCTAGAACCCTCGAGACTTCTTCTTTTTTCCAAGCTTGAGAACAAGTTCACACCCTAAGTATAGAACATAGTGAGAGAAGTTCGCACCCTAGCTGAAGGTGGCCTGCGAGAATGGGTCATTCTCGCACCCTAGGCTATAAGAAGCCTACAAACTCACTTTGATAATATGTTTTCTGGAAGGAGATACATGCCAATTTTCTCGGGAAAAAGTTCTTGTTGGGAGCTTGATTACACCATTGTTAATACACCATCAAGATGACCAAAAACATGTGTAACAGAGGCACAACAGATTGGTGACTCTACTGGGGAAAGGTATCAATTTCCTAGCTCATTTGGGTTATTCTAGCTCTTCTTTCGGTTTATTTAACCTGCAGGTACCATAACCAGCCCAAGACGACCTGCAAAACATCCAATTCAAAGTTGAGCTGAGAGAATTCGATCTGGAATTTTCTTCATGGCTATGTGATAGGTGTGTGTGGGTTTATTGGCCCACAGTCATGCATCGTGCACACGTGCACTAAAATTACTGTGTTACTCAGTGCCTTTCGCGCACCTATGCCCAAAAGTCTTTTTTGGTTCATGCATTGGCGCTCAATGCACCTCTGTCTACTCTAAGACCTGTGCACCTTTGCAAAAAAATACACATTGTAAGCCCTTTTGTGATTTGTGGAAGGCCCCTAGCCCTCTTAAACATGATTCCATGCATGTTGTAATCTGCACCACACTTAGTTCCCTCTCCATATAAAGGGATTAGTAAAAACACATAGGCATTTAGGGGGTTTAAAATCATTATTTCCTCTTTTGTTTTCATTTTTCCACATGGATGGCTTGCTTTGACTAAGAGTATAAGTTGGAATCATTTGTAATCACATAAAAATTACATTGGGACCAGAAATTTGATATCAATCGTTGAGTATGCTCTTCTCTCGTGCTTCAAAGCGATCTTGAGAATCAGAAAAAAGGTTGTAGGACAATTTCATCTCCCTTAAAAAGACTAAACGTTTAGGAGAGGACAACAGCCCCCTCGGGACTCCTCTTACTTTATTTTTCAAACACATCTTAATATTGTAATGGGCTCATACATGCCCACATGCTACAAAGATAGGATAGTGTTGAAATTTACTTTCGTAGATCAAATCACTAGGGAAGTTTAAAGGTTTTGTAACGGGCCCATACATGCCCACATGGTCACAATCTAGGATAGTTTCAAATATTTCTTAGATTAAATCACAATAGGGAGTTAAAGGAATAGTAAAGGACCCACATGTCCACATGCTAGCTTCCTAGGGACTTTTTGAATTCCGCAAGTTGTACCAAAGACATTTAGTTATTTAGGTAATCAAAGACTTGTAAGGACCAAGCGAAGTCCACATGTAGCAAGGCGACACCTAATTTATTAAAAATTGGCACACTTTCACTCATTCACACACAAAAGTCACCTCTCACTCACATAGTTTTCATCTTGAAACGTGGAGGTTGAAGTAAGTTTCCTCCAAAGGGATTCCAAAACACCCCATCTTTTTCTTGACAGAACTATCCACTCCCACTTAATTTCAACGCGATTGGCTCATATCCCCAGTCTCTCAAAACAACCACATCTAATTTTTTTATTAAAACTCACTAAGTTTTCCTCCACAGGAGGTGCCAAAAGAAATCTTTTAGTCTAGGTAGGATTTTGGGGATAGGCATCCAAATAACTCCCCATTATCTGGTTCTCACATTTTCAAAACAATAGAAGTTGTCAAACATGGAACTTTAAATCCTCCAAGTCAAGTGTTCCTAACACCATAAGGTAGGGAGATACCCATGAAAGGTTCAAGGATGAGGTCCAGTTGTTCTATGCGTCCCCCCTTGAGGCACCCACCTCTTGGACGAGATCCAACCCGTGACCCATTTCTTAGGCTGAAAATCTAAATGACGCACTTGACCGAGGTACCTAGTGACCAAATTTTAGGACATCTACCCAGGTGGAAGTTGTGGGCTGCAATTGCACCTTGATCGAATTTTGTGTGGCTATTGGAAAATATTGCCAGTTCTTTCAAGATATTCCCCCTCTACCCCTCATTATAACTGATTGCTTCATTCTTCACTAGTTTCTCTTCTGGTGATTTCAGACCCACTGTTGATTACTATTGGAAGGTCCAGTGCTATTTGAGAAGAAGGACATTACATCTTTTAGGACACGAGCATTTTTTTTCTTTGATCCCCCACGTGGACAAAACCCACCTATCCACATATATGCTTCTTTATCAAAACACTTTGTGTATGATGCACTTCTGATTACATTTGATTTAGATATATATCATGTAAAGTTCAAGAATTTAAACAAAGGCTCTTGTTTATTTATTACTCTCACTACCATTCAGACACATCCACTCAGCTAGTCAGACATCATAGGTGACCCACAGAAACCCCATCGTTCTAGTCGCTTGCTAAACCTCCCTCCTATTCTAGGGGGAGTTCCTAGTCTTGCCAACTCATCGGCTCCACCTTCTCACACTCTGGTGAGTGCCACTGTCTTAGGATCATATTTGCTTGGTTCCACCTTACTTGGGTCCAATTCCCAAGGTCCACCGTCCACTCGATCTCCTTTACATGGAAGTGGGGGGCCAACTTCCTCTCAAGGGGGAAGTACAAACCCACCTAGTCCCCCCCAAGGGTCAGTTTCAAAAACCACTCACACCATGGCTGGAACTAATCCTCCACCACCACTCCAGGTGCCATACTTGGTCTCTCTCAACATACCAGATCTAAGAAAACTCATAAATGATCCTATATTGCATGACCCCACATGGCCTACAATGCTTACCAAACTACCTTCAGATATCCCTAAGTTTTAAGGAAAGGCAGGAGATGACCCTACAAACCATGTCATGACTTTCCACTTATGGTGCTCTTCCAACAACATTATGGATGATTCCATCCAACTATGATTATTTCAACGCAAACTCACTAGCCCATTAGCCAAATGGTATGTAGACGAAAAATTGGGGTCCCATGCGACTTTCAAGTCCTTGGCCAAAGCATTTTTGACCTTCTTTCAATTACCAATCTGCCATGACAATGGTCTTGAACTACTCTCTAATTTTAAACAAACCTCAGCCACATATATCGCTGATCACATTCACAAGTGGCATCGACGACGTAGTTTGTGCAAAGAAAAAACCACCAAATGACAACGTCTTGATTGGTTTCTCAGATCACTTGTCTCTCTCCTCGGTAAAGATGTAGCTTCCACCTTCCCTCAATCAGAAGAAGAAGCCATCAATAAGGCTCAACAATACGATCTCATCTATTCACAATCAGGGTACCTGTACATAGTACTTCCTGATTTCCCAAAACCCATGCCATTTGGCCAAGATAAACCCGAGATGTCTCACTCAACAAATAGATTGATTGGTAACATCATGCACCACGCACCACAACCCCAACAACCACCAATGTATGGCACACCTCAATATCCGTCAGCATATGGAGGAACCCCTTATTACCCTCCACAACCATACCCTATTTCCCTTCCTCCACCCATCAGTGGGCCACCGCTGACACCCACAATACGCCCACCCATCTAAACAAGTTCTGGTACTCCCTATACTTCAACTTATACTCTAAGTACTAGTGAAAGCGCCATGCCTTCCTATATACCTTATGGATTGTTACCACAACATAATCCATACTTTCCATTTCCTGGCCCTCCACAGCCAATGGCTCCACCACAAGGACACCCTCACACTGGGGTAAATTTTGTTCAACCCTCTCCCATTCAACAATATCAAAATTTTGAACAGTTGAACACGGAAAATCCAACCCATCAGTCGAATAATGCCAAAAATAAAGGAAAAAACTGAAACAATAACAACCTAGGTCAAGGCGGAAATCACCCCCAAAAGAACCAACCTACTAGGGGAAACCAAAACCAAGGGACTCAGAACCCCCAGGGGGGAAACAACAACAGGAGTCAAGGGAAAAATAACAACAACCTTCGAACCAACTTCCCTTGTTCCCTTTGCAGTGAGTTCAGTCATTATACTCATCATTGCCTCCAAATTGTTGATTTTAAATGGATGAAAGACTTAGTAAATGGACCACCTCCTCCAACACCGCCTGCCCCTCAACAGGCCCCACAACAATATGTACAACAACCACTCCCAGCCGTGCTGCAGAACCCCATTCCACACCAAGGAGTGATGAACACCCAACAGGACATGAAGCCTACCCCACCATAGTTGGGACAATATCTCAACTCGAGCAATCCCTCAGATCGTACTATCCTCCTCACTAGTGAGGAAGAAGTCCTTCTACTAACATGTAGTCATCAATACCATGCACCCACTGAGTCTCCTCCCATTCCCCCAGAAACAATCCCAGCACCAATGGGACCCTCGTTGATGATTCCTCGCCCTAACACAGAAACACCTCTTCTCATCCCTCGCATCCCATTGCGCAGGAATGTCCACAATCTGCAGGCTAAGGCGGCTCATAATTATAGTTTGGTTGATGACTTAGCACAGTCCCCGGATGCAATGTCAGACTTAGAAGTACTTCAAACTTGTCCCACTCAGCATAAATCATTACTTTCCACCTTGGGGGTGGTCGACCCTGCAGATACTCAACTCATCACATTTGATCTCGATAGCGGAGAGCCTCATCTCCCCACTCTCATCACTTTTCAAATCCTAGTGAAAATTCAAAACATTACAGTTCATCGGTGCATCATTAATGAAGGTGCATCCACATGCATCATGTCCAAGTTGGTATGGAAGAAACTTGGTTCCACCGAACTCATACCATTTTCCATTACCTTAAGAGCTTATGACAGACGACCATCTTCTCTCGAAGGGCTCTTCCAAAATGTCCCTGTCGAACCCAGGGGCAAGACCATTCTCATTGACATTGAAGTTATTAACTCCCCACTCGATTACAATATCTTGTTCGGTCGTAGCTACATGTACACTATGAAGGCAGTTGCCTCTTCCGTCTTTCGAACCATGATGTTCCTCCATAATGGGAAAATCATTACCATTGATCAAGTTTCACATTATGAGTCTAACCCTTCTTCCAACATCGATAACATTCACCTTTTCGTCCATACTAATCATGAGACATACCCACTCATCGAAATGGGGCCCGAAAGTTTCAAAGACCCATCCTTGTTAGGAAATTACCATGGTGCACCACCACTCATTCATCCTTCCAATCAGGTATGTGTCGTCTCGTCCAAAATAAATGACATTGAGGATACCCTTCCTCCCAGTGAGGCTTCTCTCATATCTAACGTCCCACTAGTCACAGAGCCCCTCCCTCATGAGCCTCCTGTGAACTCATCGACTCCACTAGTTCATGATTTCACCTCACCCCAAGGCCATATCCCAGTTTGGGAGACAGTTCCCCAAGCCATTACTCAAATCTCCTTCTTTTACCCTCCACCAAGCATACAAGCTTTCCAAGTAGCCGGAACACTTACCCTCCCTAATATGGTGTTGGTAATCCTAGTTTGGTATTTACATCCACTAGAGATGGTTCCTCAACCATCCCTCCCTCCCCAAATAGGAGGAATCCTGATGCAGATTCCCATACTCACCCCCACCATACCCCCTAACCCCCCTGCCACAACTGGGAGCAGGTAAAAGAAGAAGGAGCCCACAAATCCACTTCCCCCACACGTCCAACCTCCTTACACACTATGCGATAAAGACAGACACACCACCAACAAATGTCCATCTCTACCAGAGTTACGTAACCTAATTCAACTCAATCAAACACCATCATCGTTTTCACCTTTATCAAGTTACTGCTGCTACCTCCCCTAACATAAGTAGCAAAGGATTGCGAACCAAATTCGCTTGTGCCATATGTTTTGAATATGGCCATTATACACACCATTGCCCAGCGCTACCTCAATTTTGACAGACATTAGTAGAAGTACGCCAAAGCTTCCAGCATGAACCCAATTCAGCTACATCATCCCCACCAAACATCACTAACATCCATTATGTCACGAATTCAGTCAATGAACGTATGAGATGCCCTTGCTCTCTATGCATATCCTTAGATCATTTCACATATCAATGTCCTATGATCATTGAATACAGGCAACACCAAGTGACCCTGATTCAAGCTCCTGCACCCCCTATAGAATCAATGATTAACCTTACCCCATCACTGGAGATTCTTCAGATTATTTCTCCTGAACTAGAAGCACTCCCTATTCCTCCATGGTTCTTGAATGAATTATACGAGGATTTACCCCCAAATCCCCCCAATTCTCCCGTTCATTTCCCCATAGAAATTTTATGCCCAACTACCATTTATAACACCCAATATCTCGATATTTGGTTTATGACGAGTGAACCATCACAATATCATTGGATCATCCCTCCTGCTTCTTCACCACCAGATGATAACCACATGGTGAAAGTCACTAATATCACTCTTTTAGATCCCTTGTATTCCTAACAATTCCACTGTGATGAGGACATACTCGAGGAATTAAACACCCCTGACTACCCATGGTATGCGCTACACCATAGAGCACTCTTCCTTTCACAGGAAGCCTTCACGCCTCCTAACCAACACCCCATATACACAGTCGAAACCAAGGATTTTATCCCATCAGGGCATATCGAATGGTTCAACAACCCTATCCCTACCCCTGATGCTTTTGAAGAAGGAAATATGGCCAACATTTCCCCTACCATCAAAATCGATATTTCCATAAAAAATGGACTTGTCAAGGAAATCACCATTGGCATCACATGCACTCCTGAAGAAATCACCGCCTACAAAACCCTCTTCAAAGAATACTGAGATATTTTTGCCTGGTCATACACAGAGATGCCTAGCCTTGATCCCTCTATTGTCGAACATCACATAGACACCTGGCCTGATATCACACCAGTTCGCCAAAAACAACGACCACTATACCCATCCAAAGCAACGACCATCAAAACCGAGATTGAAAAATTACGCGTTACTTGGTTCATCTAGCCCATCGCCTATACCTCATGGGTCTCCAACCCTGTCCTCATTAACAAAAACGAGGGCATGATCCATGTATGCAGGGAATTTTGTGATCTCAATCACGCCTATCCCAAAGACAACTTTCCAACGCCTTTCATCGATCAAATTATCGACGACTGCACAGGCCACGAGGCTTTATCCTTCATGGACAGTTTCTCTGGCTATAACCAAATCCAAATCCATCTAGCCGATCAATACAAAACTGCATTTACCACTCCTTGGGGTACTTTTTCATATCGTGTCATGCCTTTTGGCCTAAAAAATGCTTGTGCAACTTTCCAACGGGCTATGACATACATTTTTCATGATCTGGCTCATATCATCGTCACATACTTGGATGACCTCATAGCTCGATCCAAAAAATGCACTCAGCATCTTGATGATTTACGAATCATATTCCAAAGGTGTCGTAAGTACAACATCCGCTTGAACCCCCTTAAGTGCATGTTCTGCGTCACTATCAGGCACCTCCTAGGGTTCATCGTTTCCCAAAGCGGTATTACCGTGGATCCCCTCAAAGTCCAGGCCATCATAGAAATTCCACCTGTAATGTCCCCAAGGCTGAGCCCTATTGTAAATCTTGTTTATGAAATGAATTGTAAATATGTTTTATAGGTTGGTGAGCCTAGTTTATATAAGCTAGTGGGCTTATGTGATTGTTAGGCCAGAGAGCCTAAGTGTTGAAGGCCAAGAGGCTGATTTTGTACTTGTATTTATGCGGAACAGTAATAAAATATAAACACCACCGCATGCAGACCAACCACAATGAATGAGTGATGGGGGACTAAGCTTCCATAGAGTGGGCAGGGGATTAGGGGCTGGAAGGTGTGGGAAGAGGGGCTAAGTGTTGAGCCTAGGGGCTTAAGTCCTTGAGAATAATATTTTAATATTATTCCAAAAGACATGTGAATTATATGTTTTATCCTAAGTCCCTTTTGGAATGACAGGTGACTTCCAAATGGGAGGAATGCATGCTGATGGAATGCATGCAGTTTCATGGGTGACAAGTGTCAACCCAAGCCCATGCAAATAAAATGACTGAGATGAGCTGTGATGGGGGTTCCTCCACCATTCGACCCTCGATAGCCTGAGTGTGAACCCGTTTGACCTCTGCAAGAGACCTCGTGCAGAAACTGGGGGAAAAAGTCTGTGTTGATTTTGGGGATAGTCTGTGTTGATTTCTGGAAAGTGGAGACATCCTTTGTCTAAATAGATTGAGCCTGTGTGTGGAATATTTGTCCCAAATCCATAACCGTGAGACCATCCTATCATTGTTGAGCCTATTGGAAAGCCTGTGTCTATTTTCCCCATTGGTTGTTGTGGCCACGTAGTGTTGGATTGCGTGTGGCTTGTTGGCCAGTTTGTACAACACTCTCTTCAGGTGAGAGAGGTGATTGAAGTTGGAAGAACAGGTTGCTTGTCCTATGAGTGATTCTCTCCAGGCGAGAGAGTGTGCAGAGGAAGGAGAGAACTCCTGGAAGGAATCCTGTAGCTGCCACAGAGATTGGAGACTTCTAGTCTAGTCTGTTGCTGAAATCCAAGGCAAGGGAGGTTAGCAGCCGAAGGACTGTCTAGGTGACAGAGAAGGTGTATACTCTTGGGGTGGAACAGGCATGTGGGGAAGGAGAGTCCGTGGGCGGTGAGTATGAGTGGTTCCTGGGAGAGAACTCCTTCCTTGTGACTGTGTGTTTTTTCTGTAACCTCAGTCTAGCTTAGGATTCCTTGCCTTGGGGTGGAGCTTAGTCCCAGCTCGGGGGTGATGTATTGCTGAGCTTGATGAGCAGCATGGTCTAAGGCTGGGAGGTTTGTGGAAGGCCTGCACCTGGTTGGTGGAATATCCACCATTTTCAAAGATAAGTACTAGATGATGTTCTAATTATGTTACTGCATATCTGCGTATTTATAATTATCATGTACTTTGCTGTGCACATGAATTAATGTTAAAGCCATTGATTATCTATAATAACAGTAATTATTATGCTCACTCTGAGTTTAAATGTGTTTAACTGGTTTTAAATGCATGCCATATATATATATATATATATAAAATTAAGCATGAGATTGTTATTCCGTGAACTAGCACCTACCCAACATAAATAAGCAAAGGGGGTGTTACAGTATTGTATTAGAGCATTACAACTTCAAATGAAAGGGTGTTACAGTATGGTATCAGAGCCAAGGTTTCGATGCTGAGCCTATATGGGCCAGTTGAGTGGTCTTTGGACTGAGTGTTTGAGGAGAAATTGTGTCTGGAGGACCAATTTCAAACCTTTGAATGCTCCTGAGTGTCAAGGAGTTACGTGACCGTGTTACCAAGCTTAGGAGGTGTAGCAGTGTTATGAAACTGCATCCGATGTGGTATCTGACCACAGGGAGAGAGGTCTCCACACTGGAAGTGTTGGAGCCGTAGGATCTGGTCGGGGAAAAGGAGAACCCTCGTGGCTGTCAGATCTGGAAAATATGCACAGGGTTTAAAAACCCTTTGGAGTTGCACAGGAATGTGGAAATCATGATACGCAAAACCCCAAATTCGTTGGGACCGTCCATCAGGGGGAACACATGGCTGCCGGATGGTGTTTCGACACTCGGGAAACCAAAAGGGAAGAACGTTGTTTTCGCAAGTCATGAAATAGCGAAACCCAAAATTCCAAAATGATCTACACCGTAGATCGTAAGATAGGAACTTGACCGTTGGATCAAGTGGAGGGGTAGACAACAATTTCAGGATTTTAGCAAACGAAATTTTGAGAGGTGTGGATGCACGAACTCCCGATGCTTGAAACATCGAAACGCCGAAAGGATCTGCACTGTAGATTTGAGAAAGGTCTAATTGTTGGATTTCACTTGGAATGGACATGGACACATGGGTGTGTACCATGTGCTAGTGGGACAAAAGAAAAGTGACCATGGTGGGACCCAAGGATGTCACCATAGATAACGTGGACCCTCCTGAGGGGGCCACTCACCACTGTAGATGTGGAAATAGTTGTGCTATGTGGGCCCAGAGGGTAAAGTAAATCAGGATTTTGAGATTCGCAAAGGAGGAGCATGAGGGCTCAACACTCCAACTCGCGAAGTCGTGAGTTGCGAGAGGTGCTAGCACTTAGCCCTAGCCTATGGTTATATGTAGCAGGCACTAGCGAGGAGGGAGCCATACCCATATCTCATCTCAGGTATAAGCCTTTGGAGGAAGAAGAGTTGAGGGTCCTCGACTCGCAAACTCACGAGATCGTGAAGTTGTGAAAGGTGCCTTTGGTTACGAGGGTAGGGAGAAAGAGGAAACTATCACCCGAAAACCCAAAGTGTCGAAGCCCCAAAATTTTCAAAGACAAAAGAACCGTCGAGGATTTAACTGTTGGATTTTCGTGGACCGAGACCCCAAAGTTTTGAAGTCTCGAAAATTGCAGATCCGAATAGAGATCAGAAAACTTAATAGAATCAAAACGATTTTCTTGTTCACGTTGGTTTATGAATGTTGTAAGTTTTCTTGAAGGTTTAAGGGCCTAACAAAATTCGATTGATTTCACCTTGTGTGTGCAGAGTTCAACGAGTGTCAGGAAAACCGTGAATCTACGCCGAGTATAGAAATGGAAGAGGTGCAGATTGCCTCCATTTTAGAGAGTGAAAGAGAAAGAAGGGATGTCAACCCGGGAGTCAAAGGATCGAACTCAAATGGGCACGGAAGAGAATTGGATGAGGAAGGACATATGATGAAACTCATTGAAATATTGCAGAAAGATGCCTAGGCTTGCCGAGCTAATAGCCGAAAGTTTATGAGGGTCAGGGATCAACAGGGAGAATTCAACTTAAAAATGTTGAAAAACTTGGAGAGAATAGAAAGGAAGTTGGAGAAGTGGAGTGGCTCAATCAAGACAGAGAGTCGCAAGACCCCTGAGAGAAAAAGAAGATTGAGGAGCGGTAGCAGACATCATCGTCACTCCCCAAAGCATTCCAGCAGGGAAGAACACAGTAGTTCAATCCCGTCCCCTACCAGAAAACACCGAAGATCTGGAGTGGATGAATTGAAAGGAGAGATGAACAAGATCAAGCCTCCAACATTTGATGGTGAGCACAAGAAAGAGGAAGATGCCGAAACATGGTTACTTGGCATGAAGAAATATTTCCAACAGCAGAATTATTCCGCTCATGCAGAAGGAAGGATTGCGATGTATCGGCTAAAAGGAAAAGCATCCATGTGGTGGGATGAGTTTGTGCAAGTGAAACACATTAGTGAGAAAGATATCACTTGGAAGGAGTTCAAGAGGTATTTGGAGAAGAAATACCTGACTAAAAGATACTATGATAGAAAGATGAAGGAGTTTTTCGAACTCAAGCTAGGCAGCATGACCATTGATGAATACGAACGAAGTTTCTTGGAACTACTGAAGTATGTTCCATTCATCAAAGATGAGGCTRTCAAGATTCAGAGGTATCTGAGTGGACTGCCACCTGCCATTGGTGACAAGATTCAGTATGATGATCCTAAGACTATGGAAGAAACAATAAGAAGGGCTAAATGATTATATGAACAACAGAGAGAAAAGCCTACCTTTCGGAAGGCTTGGGATGATCAGAAGAAGTTCAGGAAAGAGCAGAAGCAGAAGGGAAACAAGCCTCCCTTTTTGAGAAACAGTCCTCTGGGATAACCATCTTTCAGAGAGCCCAGGAAGGTTGAAGTGGGTGAGCAAATGCCCAGAATGCTACCTATGGAGTGTTGGGGCTATAAAGGGAACCATAGGTATAGGGACTGCCCCCACAGAAAAGATAAAGTGAGAACCGTCCACAATGTTCAACAAGTTGAAACAGTGGAGGATATGGGCAGTAGGATGCCAAGGATCTACGCAGCCCTAAACAACAAGCAAGAAGATTTCAATCGCACATGATTGAAGTGGAAGGTATGATCAACAATCGACCATTTATTATTTTAATTGATTCTAGGGCTAACCATAGTTATGTAGATACTAGGGTGGTGGAAATTTTTCATTTATCAAGAATCAAACATGAAAGGTCTTGGTTAGTGTAGTTGGATACAGGAACCAAGAGGAAGGTCACTGAATTGGTTAAATCCTGTTTGATAGACATGAATGGATTGATCACGAAGGCTGAATTGAATGTTCTACCTTTAGGCTCTTATGACTACTTAATTGGGATGGACTGGTTGGACCAGCACCATGCCCTCCTGGACTATCATAAAAAGAGGTTTACATGCCTGGATGAGATGGGAAATCAGAAAATAGTCCAAAAAATTCCCAGAGTTGTGGCTGTTGGAGAAATCTCAGCCATGGAGTTGAAGAAGTGTTACAGGAAAGGCTGTCAATTATTTACAGCCCGTGTGGAGGAAGTGTCTAGAGATGAAGTCTCAAGAATAGGAGACCATGAGGTACTCACAGAGTGCAAGGACATATTTCAAGAGGTACCTGGACTACCTCCGAAGAGAGACATCGATTTTTCTATAAATTTGATGCCTGGAGTAGCTCCAATGTCGAAATCTCCTTAAAGAATGAGTATGTCAAAGCTGAAAGAGTTGCAATTGCAGCTTGAAGAGCTTCTAAAGAAGGGGTACATTCACCCCAGTGTGTCACCTTGGGGTGCCCCGATCCTGTTTGTGAAGAATAAGGATGGGAGGTTGAGGCTGTGCATTGATTTTCGACAGTTGAACAAGGTAACCGTCAAGAACAAGTATCCTCTGCCAAGGATCATTGATCTTTTCGATTAGCTCAAGGGTGCGAAAATATTTTTGAAGATAGATATTAGATCATGATATCACCAGGTAAGAATAAAGGATGAGGATATCAAAAAGGCTTCCTTTAGAACAAGGTACGGTCATTACGAGTTCACAGTGGTGACGTTTAGACTGTCAAACGCACCTGTTGTTTTCATGTGCTTGATGAATGGTGTATTCATGAACTATTTAGACAAGTTTGTCATAGTCTTCCTGGATGACATATTAGTGTATTCCAAGTCAGAGGAAGAGCATGAGCAACACCTAAGAATGGTGCTACAAGTGTTGAGAGGACACCAACTATATGCCAAGTTGAGCAAATTCTCATTTTATCAAAGACAGATCCATTACATGGGACATATTATTTCAAAAGAATGGATTGTTGTGGATCCTGAGAAGGTTCAGGCCATTCGGGAATGGTCAGTGCCAAGGAATATGAAAGAATTTAGATCCTTTATGGGTATGGCGGGCTATTATAGAAGGTTTATCACAAGGTTCTCAAAGATATCTCACCCTATCACTTCCTTGCAAAGGAAGGAGAAAAAGTTTCAATGGATTGAAGAGTGTGAAGAGAGTTTCCAGCGATTGAAGTAGCTATTAACCAGCACTCCAATCCTGAGAATTGAAAATCCAAATATGGATTTTGTGGTGTGCACATATGCGTGTAAGGAAGGGTTGGGAGGAGTTCTCAACCAAGATGGATTTGTAATCTGTTATGAGTCCAGGAAATTGAAAGAGCATGAAAAGAATTATGCCACTCACGATTTGGAGTTGGCGGCAATTGTCCATGCTCTGAGGAAATTGAGACATTACCTCATGGGAAGAAGATTTGAATTGAGAACAGACCACCATGGTTTGGAATATTTGTTTGAGCAACCAACCTTAAATGCTAGACAAAGCAGGTGGATAGAATTTCTGTGTGAATACGACTTTGATATCAAGCATATCAAAGGGAAAGAAAACAAGGTGGTTGATGCACTCAGTAGAAAGGTGCATGAATTGCATGCTACAACCATTAGCATGTACAGGACGGATATTAAGGATAGAATTTTGGAAGCTAAAAGTGTCGATTTGCAGTACAGAGACTCGGTAGAAAAGCTACAATAGTGTGAGAGACCACAAAAATAGGAAAGTTACACCTTGGGAGATGATGGGATACTTTTGTACAAAAACAAAGTGTATGTACCCAATGTCCAGGATTTGAGACTTGCGATTCTAAAATAAATGCATAAAGTGACTTATGCTGGACATCCATCATATCAAAAGACTGTGGTAGTAGTCAAGAGCCATTATTTTTGGCTGGGTATGAAGAGAGAGATCGCTGAATACATCACCAGATGTATGGAGTGCCAGAAAGTTAAGGCTGAGCATAGGCACCCAACGGGGTTGCTGCAACCTTTACCCATTCCTGAGTGAAAGTGGGAAGTGGTGATGATGGATTTTATTACAGGATTGCCCAGAATGAGCAAGAAGCATGATTCAATCATGGTGGTGGTGGACAAGCTTACAAAAGCTGCCCATTTTATTCCCTCGAAAACCACTCACAAGGCAAGAGATGTTGCTGATATCTTCTTAAGAGAAGTGGCATGCTTGCACAGAATTCCTAAGACGATTGTGTTGGATAGGGACCTGAAATTCACCTCAAATTTCTGGAAAGGACTATTCAAAGGATTCATAATGAATCTGAATTTTAGTACAGTGTATCATCCCGAGTCTGATGGACAGACAGAGAGGGTGAATAGAGTAATAGAGGACATGCTGAGAATGTATGTGATGGACAAACCATAAAGATGGGAAGACTACCTTCATTTGGTAGAATTCACCTACAATAATGGGTATCATGCATCGTTGAAGATGAGCCCATTTGAAGCACTTTATGGAAGAAAGTGCAACACTCCAGTGAGCTGGGATAATCCAGCTGACAGAGCAGTAGTTGGGCTAGAGTTTCTCAAATAGATGGAAGACTAAATGATAAGAATTAAAGAGAATTTGAAAGATGCCCAGGATAGGTAGAAAAGTTATGTTGATAAGAACAGAACCCACAGAGAATTCAAAGTGGGTGATCATGTTTTCCTGAAAGTGAAAACCAATAGGAGTTCCCTGAAGCTGGGAAGTTGCACCAAGTTGGCAGCAAGATACTGTGTGCCTTTTGAAATCCTGGAAAGGATTGGGCCAATTTCATACATTCTTGCATTACCTGCATCTATGACTGTACATAATGTGTTTCATGTTTCACTACTTAAGAAATATATACCTGATGCTAATCATGTTATCGATTGAAATGTGATTTAGGTGGAACCAGAAGGTGTCCTGCCGATGCATCCTGTAAACATATTGGACAGGAAAAGCAAACAGCTCCGGAATCGAGCCATAGAGCTTGTAAAGGTCAAGTGGACCTGGTATGGTCCTGAGGACGTGACATGGGAGCATGAAGATGTTATGCAGGCAGAGTACTCGCATCTTTTTGAAAATTTTGAAAATCTTGCAGATGCAGTGTAAAGTTGCACTAAGGACAGTGAAAAAATAAGGGGAGGGGGATTGTAATGTCCCCATGGCCGAGCCCTATTGTAAATCTTGTTTATGAAATGAATTGTAAATATTTTTTGTAGGCTAGTGAGTCGAGTTTATATAAGCTAGTGGGCTTATGTGATTGTTACTGTTAAGAACCAAATATCAATATAGCATAGAAAACCTCAGAAAAAGTACTCAACGCCTTGAAAAAGAAACAATTTCAGATAATAAGCCTCTTCGAGGGGGCAATCTCCTTTTACCCCACTTAAATGTTCAAGTCCAAGATGATTCAAAATGAAAATGT